>CM055071.1:38936910-39011514 GCA_029204045.2 Tillandsia leiboldiana | reverse complement strand
TGACATCGACGCCCGTACAATGCTTCGTTTTATAGCGCCATCTGGATGCTGGCCCTTTCGGCTAAAATATTATTGTAAGCGAACTCCCACAAGAGGTAGGTAGTGTGCCCATCCCTCACCCAAACGAGGCACGCATCCGCGGAGCATATTTCAAGATTTGGATCACTCGTTACGAGTCCGTCACTTTGGGGGAAAGCTATGCTAAAGTGCAGTTTGGGTCCCCAGAGGCCCGCTGCAAACTCTGCCAAAAGTTTGACAACAACCGAGTGTCTCTGTCGGAAGTAATCGTTGCCGGCACCCCATACAATCTACCAACCCGTTGATGTAGACATGCGCCAAGCGGTCACGTGGCCACGTCGTATGAATAGGTAGGAAATGACCGACTCGTCAGTCGTCCACTATGACCTAGAGCGTCGTGACCTGCTGCGATCACGGGAATCCAGTGATGAAATCCATGGTTATTCGCTCCCACTTCCACTCTGGCACTGGTATTAGTGGTTGCAGTTTTCCCGCGGGCGCTGGCATTGTTCGGCTTTTACGTTGGCAAACTAAATAGTGTGCACGAACTGCATCACATCCCTTTAATTTAGGCCACAAAAAGTCTACTTAAGGCTTTGTACATCTTGTGCCACCAGATGCGCCGCATAGGGAGCATAGTGCGCCTCTGATAATATCCAGTCCTCCAAATCTGATAAATCGGGTACGCAAATTCGTCCTCGGAACCGTATTGCGTTGTCTGTGCCACATGAAAAAATCGCCTCCTGGTCTAAAGAAACTTGTCTCGTACAAGCCGTAGTGAGCATCAGTTTTGACCTTCCAGGATTTTCTCAAACAAGGTAGGCTTGACCACCAGGGACAAAAGTCGCGAAATTGCACCGCCGGTACAACCTCCAATCTCATCCATGAGAAATCCGCAATTAAACGGTTTGCGATGATAGTGTAATGACACGACTTTTCTAGTAATTTTTACCCTGCCTGTTAATAAAAGTGTTTCTTTTAGGTGAATTCGAATTATCAAGTTTTTGTGAGTCGGTCGGTTGGGCACGGGTATTTTTCTGAAAAGGGCTCGAAAAAATGATGACCGCGGTGCAATCGGATCTGAAATCCGACGTAGGGATCTCTCAGAACAGGGTTTTAGGTTGCGGTGACTTACGTGCATCAGAATCCGTGCAAAATATCCTGCACGCGTTACGAGGAATTGTGGGTTTATCCCGAGGATCTATTAATTAAAGAATTAATTATTATTCAGTGACAGATATTAAAAGGTGGGATTAATTGTGTTGGGTTATATGTAATAAGGATCTAAATAGGGGAAAAAAACACCTAGAGGGGGGGTGAATAGGTGTAAACGTATAAACACTCAAAAAATCGTTGCGATAAAAACCCAATGCGGAATAAAAATAATACGCAAGATTTTTACGTGGAAAACTCCATCACCGGAGTAAAAAACCACGGGACCGATAACACGGCAGAAATCCACTAGAATTAAAACACGTACAAGGTGATTTACCGTACACACTTACGACTCAACCTTTTCCATACGCTCCTAGAGGATCTTCTCCGCTCGCTCCCGACGCTTCTCGAATCCACGATCTGCGCCCAACGCCGAATCCACGGCGTCCAACGTCGAATCCACGACGTCCGACCGAATCCACGGTCTTCACCCAATAGCACCCTTCGAATCCACGAACGTGCCTCGCTCCGAATCCACGAGAGCGGTTGAACCTTGAATCCACAAGGACACGCGAATCCACGCGCCGATTTTTGGGTAATCGTTGTTTTTGGTGGTGATGATCCGCCGAATACTTAGATCAAAGATAGATCGGAAATACCATCTAAGTATTCATTAGTTTGATTCAACTCAAGATGTGAGTATTGAAAACCTAGAATCAAACTAATCAATATAGATGAAGAAACATAGAGTGTTCTCTAATGATTTCCTTTCTTCTCTATATGTGGATCTAGAGCCGTATAAGATGATATATGAAAATGACGGCTATTTGGATTTTCGGCCTCCATGAAAAGAGTCATAGGGTCTATTTATAGGTTAGAAACCCTAGGAAGGAGATAAGAATAAAAAACCTAACATTTCTGGAAATTTACGACGGCGATCCGGATCGGATTAGCTGTGATCCGGATCGTCGTACACGAGTCAGGTAATTCCAGAAAAACGAAGGTTCGGGATCCGGATCGAAGTGCTTGATCTGGATCGTTCATACAGTTCACCAACATCAACGTTCGGGATCCAGATTGCGAAGCCTGATCCGGATCGTTCAAGGAAGATGGTAAACTCAGTGTTCGGGATCCGGATCAAGAGAGGCTACGATCCGGATTGAACTGGTGTATGAACAAACCACCTTCGGGATCCGGATCGAACAACCTGATCCGGATCCTGAACATGTTCCAAGTCCAGTTTTTGATTTTTTATGCAATGAAAGATTCTTCCAAGTGTTTCTACACTACAAGAAGTATTCGGATCACACAAAATCTTAGGTTAAACATACCTGATCCTTTTGAATTCTTCTTTCTTGAGATTGAGTTAAATGATCCAACTTTCTTCACCTTCCAATCTTCAAGACTTGAGACTTTCACGAAACTACGCCAACTCAAATTCCGTAACAATCTCCCCCTTTGGCGGTTTCGTGACAAAACACGGATCCACTCAAGAAAATTCAAAAAGATATTTTTGTTGCTATCACCATACAACAAAAATTTACAATGGAGATCTGAAAATTTAAAAACATGAGATAAACTCCTAAAACAGACTCTAAACTTAGACATCTGTACTCTC
This sequence comes from Tillandsia leiboldiana, assembly GCA_029204045.2. NCBI lineage: Eukaryota > Viridiplantae > Streptophyta > Magnoliopsida > Poales > Bromeliaceae > Tillandsia > Tillandsia leiboldiana. Next base: position 39,008,723 of record CM055071.1, on the reverse strand, counting down.
TGCACAAAGAAATCATTCTTGACAAAAAGAGATCGTTAGATACCTCAAGAATATTTAGCATTCAAAACCTAGTACAGAGATAGAGTTTGTCTGATCATCAGGACATTTGAGAAATCAGATATGTAAGAGAATCATAGTCAAAAACCAACATATCTTCTATGCAATCAAAAACCAAATGTCATGTTAGTGAACATCAACTTGTTAGTCATATTACATGCCCAAATAGTTAGTCGAATAGTTAGTAGAGACATGCAAACAATCACAAGGTGAAAACCAAAGTTGAAGTTGAAGTGATACTTACCTTGTTGTGTACAAAATTTCACATCAGCATTGTTCATCATTGTTCAAGTTCCCTTGATGTTCACTTACCTTGATGTTCACATCACATCATTGTTCAAGTTCATTGTTCAAGTTCTCTCTAAACCTCTCTCCCCCTTTTTGTCACAAACAAAGCCAAAATCACAAAAACTTTAAGGAGAGTTAAATAGAACAAAATTAAGAAACTCCTGAGAACTAAATAAGAACAAAAACTTAAAAACCTGCAAAAGAGAGATTAGAGAAAGAAGAAAAACTTTATGCAGAGTCGTCGGAGCTGATACACCCAAGCTTCTGAAACATTTTCTTGATCCGTTTGTTTATAGAAGCTTGTTCCTTCTTAACTTCTTTGATATCCTCTTTCATTTCAGCGACATCAGTAGCCATGCGCTCTTGCTCGTTTGAGAGTCGCTGTTGTTCCTTAAAGATTGAACTCACTGACGCATCATCATCAGAAGTGGATGGAGGTGCCTGCTGTGCTGGTGGAACAGGAGGAGTTTCTGCCGATGCAGAGGTTGTCGCTCGTTGTTGTTGTGCTCGTTGCCGGTGAGGAGGTATTATGGGTTCATCTGGCTTCGTCGAGAGAGACTTCACAATTGTCGTCTCATTAATGGTGCCCAAACTGTACATGTATGAGCTCGCGCTTGTATCGACTTTAAACTTTCTAAGGATGCGCATGATAATCATTGGGTAGGGTAGTCTTTCTGTGGGATGAGAGTGTTCCACATACCGCGCCATCCTTGACCAAATGAGATAGGGAATATTCAAGTTTGCTCCCATCAATGCGGCCGGATTTCCAAAAAGATAAAGGTATAACATTCTGTCCTATCGAAGAACCTTCGTATTCATGTTGGGAAGAATGTTGTAGCAGACAATGAAGTTTATATACCGATACTCTGGTCGTAGCTCTTTAGAGAAAACAGAATTTCCGGTCGACCGAGTATTTGGAAGACAAAATCCATTAACTACAACTCTCCAGGAGTTGTCGTTGAAGCTTTGGGTTTTAGGTAATGGAGTCCATCAGCTCTGGCTGTCATACCTAGCACAACTCCAATCAGCTGGGGTGTGACTTTGATTTTGATATTTTTAACCAAAGTGTGAAATTCACGACGTCCATCCTCGTGATCAATCAGACTTGCAGCGTTCTGATAAAACATTCGAACTGAGTGTGGACAGTACCCAGTAGTCTCAGGGAAGTTGCAAATTTGAGCAAGACCAACTTGGTCAAACAAAGTCCCAAAAGCTACAGATCGTTCCTTCATTGGTTTGACATTGACATGTCTCTCGCCAATGCATTCCCTCTTCTCAAAATCCTTGATTCTGTCGGAGCTGATGAAGTCTTGTGGAGGAGGCTGCCTAGCAACTGGTTCCTCAATGGTAATTCCCTGAGCACTGCCTCTTTTTCTTGCACCTGTTTTTCTTTTTGTTCCAACTGGACTTGGTTCCATTGGTGCTTTCCCTTTTTCAGCTGCAGTAGGTTTTGAAGCTTCAGCAGTTGCTTTCCCTTTGGAGACAATGGGAGCAGCTTGCTCGATTTCGATGTTATCCCAGTCGATCGACTCTGTCTCTGATTCAGTGTCGGAATCAACCTTAGTCTTCTTTGCTTTCTTAGCCTTCTTAGGCTTGGCAGTATCCTTGACATGTACCATGGCAGCAAGTAGGAAAATAATCCAAGTGATCACCATTTTGATTGCTAGTGAAAAATGTATCCTGTGAAGACCAACTCAAAGAACACATGAAAAATTGTTAATTTTCAAAAATTTGAAAAATTGTACCCAAACAATCATAATCATGTAGAGAGACTAAGAATCAAATTAGTTTTGCAAAAGGACTTTTAAAAATAGATCAATTGCATGATTTTCGAAAATCCTTATTATATGCCCTAAAACCGAAATTTTAGAAATCGAAGCCTAAAAATTCGTTAATCAGGAGAGTACCTAGCATATAATCAAAACTAATCTACCCAGAGTTCTTATTTCAAAAGAAATTTGATCAAAAACCATCCACAAACAAAGTCGATCCAAGAAATTCACACGTTTGAGGAGGAATAGAGAAAAAACGGTGAAAAACCGAGATTTTGATCAATAAAACTTACTTGGAGTTGAAGAACTTGAGTTTGAAAGCTTCCAAGAAGGATGAAATCTAGAGAGAGAGGCTCTGGAAACTTTGGAACAAAAGATTGGAGTAAAAGAAATCAAAACCCTTTTGTTCTTTATAAAGCCCTAGCCGCGATCCGGATCATCCCATGCTTGCGATCTGGATCGGCTACCCGCAGTGAGAAACTGCGTTCGGGATCCGGATCGGCAGATACAATCCGGATCGTCAGCCCGCAGAAGAATTCCTGCGTTCGGGATCCGGATCATCTTGCCCGATCCGGATCGGCTCCAACTTTTTCTTTAGAGAATTCAAGAGAAATTCAAGAAAAACCAGAAAAAGATTGTAAGCACAAATGTGTATCAACTTTAAACAAAAATCATCGTTTCATACAACAAGAATTAGATTATGCCAAATCTATCAATAATATCCAAAAATGAAACGAGAATTTACAAGAATTAAATCCCTTAAAGTTGAACACCTTCAATCACATCTAACTTGATCTTATGAGTAATGCCTTTATCAAATCATCAATTCAGTAAAGAAAATGAAATACAAAGATCAATAGATGTTTGAAATCCCAAATATAGTAGATAATGTATCTAGACAATCTGTTGAAGAGAGTGGCTCTTTGAGCATCTTTCTTTAAAAACCCACCTTATACCAACCTTGAAATTTGACGGAGTCAAGTATTTCAACATGCATTTTACTTAATCAAAAATTTGAACAACCATGCTTGGTATACATGTGGTAGCTGCACACAATACTCGGACGACCGAGGTGGTAGCTCTTTCCTCCATGTGGTGGTAGTTTTCACACTCCTCATTGGGATGTAACTCTTTCCACATCTTTTGAGCATTTTACTTTTTCTATGACTCCCCCTCAATTGGCTATCAATTATTTAAGATATAAAGTATTCAACCAAATATTGATCTCGATTTCATACTTGACTAAGCAGTCAAATAAGATAATGACTATACCAAGAGATCATAGAGAGAGAGAAATTGACTTTGATCACTTAGAAGATGATTTAATTAACATAAATGATCATTGCAACAGTGAAATATTATGATGGCAAAAGCATAATAAATTTCTAAATGTGCGAAGAGATGCAATTAAAGTCAATTATGATCTATGCTCAATTAATGTCCTATGTACAAACATAGATAATGAACAAAACAAAAACAAATACAAAACCTATCCTAAGCAAAGGTTTCAAAAAGAAGTTTATTTCAAGAAAAGCATTCCAATTGCTTTTTGTAAATGAATAAAACGTTTTTGATCCAAAGGTTTTGTTAGAATGTCAGCTAATTGATCCTCAGTTGAAATATATGAAAGTTGAAGAGTATTTGATTCAACTAGCTCTCTAAGAAAATGATATCTAAGTTCAATATGTTTTGTTCTAGAGTGCAACACAGGGTTTTTAGAAATGTTAATTGCACTTGTGTTGTTACAAAGAATTGTTACCGAAGATACTGAAATGCGGAAGTCGCTCAATACGCTTTTCATCCAAATGAGTTGAGTTGAGCAACTTCCAGCTGAAATGTATTCCGCTTCGGCAGTCGAGAGTGCTATGCAATTCTGCTTTTTACTGTGCCATGCAACAAGGCAATGGCCAAGATAGAAGCATGCACCACTCGTGCTTTTCCGATCATCCACTGATCCTGCCCAATCGGCATCTGAGTATCCAACAATATCCAAACTTGTTCCCATAGGATACCAAATTCCGAAATTAATTGATCCTTTGATATACCGGATGATCTTTTTCACCGCTTTCAGGTGAACCTCCTTTGGTGCAGATTGATATCTCGCGCAGATCCCAACACTAAAGGATATATCCGGGCGACTAGCCGTGAGGTAAAGTAGACTTCCAATCATACTTCTATACAGTTTCTCGTCTACATTCTCACTATGTGATTCACTTCCAAGTCCCTTGTGGCTAGTTCCCATTGGAGTCGGAAAATCTTTACAATTTTCTAGATCAAACTTTTTGACCAACTCCATTGCATACTTGGATTGACTCAAGTGAATACCTTCATCATTTTGTTTAATTTGCAATCCAAGGAAATAAGTCAATTCGCCCATCATGGACATCTCAAATTCGCTTTCCATGGTCTCCGCGAATTTAGAAGCATCATTATCTCTTGTTGCGCCAAATACAATGTCATCGACATAGATTTGTGCTACAATGAAATTGCTTTGATAATGCTTCACAAAGAGAGTCCTATCAGCTCCCCCTCGAGTATAGCCCTTCTCCAAAAGGTGCTTTGTTAACCTTTCGTACCATGCTCGCGGTGCTTGTTTCAGACCGTAAAGAGCCTTTTTCAAACGAAAAACATGGTTAGGTTGTTTATGATCTACAAAACCTTTCGGTTGAGCCACATAAACTTCCTCATTTAAAAACCCATTTAGAAATGCGCTCTTAACGTCCATTTGAAATAATTTGATTTTAAAATGACAAGCAATAGCAAATAGTATACGAATGGACTCGAGTCTAGCTACAGGGGCGAAAGTTTCATCAAAGTCTATACCTTCTACTTGAGAGTAGCCTTGAGCAACTAATCGTGCCTTGTTCCTGATGATAGTACCATCCTCATTTTTCTTTCTTGAAGATCCATTTGATACCTATCACATTATGTTGCTTTGGAGGCTTCGTTAATTCCCAGACTTTGTTTCGCTCAAATTGATGGAGCTCTTCCTGCATTGCTTTAATCCAGTAGTCATCCTGAAGAGCTTCATCTATGTTCTTTGGTTCGATTAAAGATACGTAGCAAGCGAATCCACAAACCAACTGCCTCCGAGTTCTGACTCCTTCTTGTGGATCTCCAATAATATTCGATTCCGGATGATCCTTGGAGATTCGTAACGTTTGTTGAAACGGAGTACTCGGAGATACATGAGATGATTCCTGCACATCAGATAAACTAGAAGAGCCATTAGATGCATCATTAATATTGGAAGTATTATCATGAGAAGATGCATTAGCAGGAGAATCATCATCTAGAGAGATATCGAGGGTAGATTTTCCAGATCCAAAGTGAAAAGCTTCATCTACTTTAACATTTATAGATTCTACGATCGTCTTAGATTCCAAGTTAAAAACTCGATATGCTCTGCTATTCGTAGAATAACCCAAAAAGATCCCTTCATCACTTCGAGAGTCGAACTTTCCAAGATTTTCACGGTCACGTAAAATGTAACATCGACTCCCGAAGACACGAAAGTATTTGATATCCAGTTTTCTACTAAACCACAGCTCATATGGTGTATTTAAAGTTTCTGGACGCAAGTAAACTCTATTAATGACATAGACAGCGGTGTTCACGGCTTCAGCCCAAAAATGTAGCGGTAAATTCCGGCTATGAAGCATCACACGCGCCATCTCTTGAACAACCCTGTTTTTGCGCTCAACAACACCATTCTGCTGAGGTGTATAGGGTGCCGAGAATTCATGTTTAATGCCATTTGAAGTACAAAAGTCAATGAATTTTGAATTAATGAATTCTCCACCTCTATCACTTCTAACACGAATGATCTTTTCATTCTTTTCAATCATAATACGAAGGCAAATCTCGTGAAAAGAATCAAAAGTATCAGCTTTCTCTTTTAAAAATGCTACCCAAGAATACCGAGAGAAATCATCAACCAATAAAAAAATATACCATTTACCTCCCAAAGATGGTTGACGGGTCGGCCCTATTAAGTCCATGTGCAAAAGTTCCAAGGGCCGTTTTGTACCAACGTGGTTCAAGTTCTTGTGTGCAGTCCTAGACTGTTTTCCCTTTTGGCAACCACCACACACAACGTTTTGTTTAAATAAAAGTTTTGGAACCCCCTTGACCACGTCCTTGTTTGAAATTCTAGTAAGTTCCTTAAAATTTAAGTGACCTAGCCTTTCATGCCAAAGAGTTTCATTATTCAAAGCGGCTAAGTTACAATTTTCAGAAAATTTATTAGGAACAACATAACAATTGTTTTCAGATCTAACCCCTTTTAAAAAGAAGACATGGTCCTTATCAGTTACAACGCATTCAACAGATGAAAAGTTAACTAAAAAACCATTGTCGCAAAGTTGACTTATGCTTATGAGGTTAGTCTTAAGGCCATCAACAAATAAGACGTTTTTCAAAATCGGGCCATCTGGAATAGCTACCGTCCCTTTTCCAACAATTTTGGAAGATCGACTGTCTCCGAAAACAACGTGTCCTCCGGAGATTTTCTCAAGATTTTGAAAACTATTTTTGTCACCGGTCATGTGACGGGAACACCCGCTATCCAGATACCAAGACGAACTATCATATGCATGCAAGGAAACATTGGAAACAAGACAAGGGAAAATTTCACCTTTGCGCACCCAAACCCTTTTGGAGTGCGTCGGTAATGGTCGTGAAGTTATATGCCTAGGTGAAGGCGTCTTGTTATAGCGATTGTTGTTCCTTGATGAAATCGTCTTGCGCGATGAACTACCAAGTCTCTTTTCATTTGAAAAGTTTTGCTTTGATTTTCGGGGAGGAGCCTTTTTGGTAGTTGTTGCAAGAGGTCCTTGAGATGAGCGTTCGACTCCCGTCTTGCAATATCTTCTTATGTGCCCTGAAACACCACAACGAAAACATACCTTAGATCTTGACGATCCCAAAGAGGATGAAGTAGGTTTGTTGTCGTTGTTTGTCTTGAATTCCGGTGTCGGAGGAGGAGATACCGACTGAGGCACAAAAACTGTCTCACTCGAACTTGGACTGTTTCCAGTTTGAGTGTATCCGAGGCCGAACCGATTTGATTGACCAAGACCAAGAAGTCTATCCAACTTACTCCTTCCTGAAGAGAATCGCTGTAAGTCATTCTTGAGTTGGAAAATGGTCTTTGTCATTTCCAGGTTATCCTATCGAGCCTCGTTGTAGAGCTTTGAGAAGTGATTCGCGTTATCCACCAGATTTGTATGTTCCTTCTCAAGTTGCTCATTGGACTCTTGAAGGGAAACATTTGCCTTTATCAGATTATCCCTTTCCACTTCAAGATCGGTCGAGAGAGAAGTTACCCTTTTTACTTCTTCTTCGAGATCCTGCAATCTCCCTCTCAACCCCTTGTTTTGCTTAGCCGGTTTCTTTAAATCCCGTAAAGATCTGTGATAGGCTAGAGCAAAATCTTCACCTTCCGAATCATCCGATTCGTTGTCCGTTGCATTCTTTTCAACAGTGGAGTTGGACAACGACTCGGATGTACTTGCCATAAAGCACATGAAGGGTGAAGATACAGACGCGTGGAATGCGGTGGAGCTCTTTTCTTCATCACTCGAAGACGACTCATTTGACGTTGAGTTGTCATCCCAAGTGACGACTTGCATCGCCTTCTTCTTTGCCGGATACTTGTTAGGACACTCCGTTGCAATGTGGCCGTAGCCTCGACATTTGAAGCATTGTAGTTGTCCCTCTGAACTTTTCTTATCCTTTGAGAAGTTCTCTTGCTTTCTTGACTTGTAACTTGCAGTACCCTTGCCTTTATTCGACTTTCCGAAGAATGGAGATTTACTTGAATTACCCCTTCGAAAGTTGCGGCGAAACTTCCTTGTCAAGAGAGCGAGCTGCTTCTCAAATTCCTCCATAGAAAGGTTCTCGTCATCGTCTGAGGAGGATGTATCCGCGTCTTCTTCCTTAGTTGTTTTCAACGCATAACCTGAAGACTTAGAAGTGGATGCCTTTCCAGAAGAATTGTTAGTAGTAAATGTCATTTCATAAGTTTGTAATGAACCAACTAATTCTTCTACACGTATTTCGTCCGGGTGTTTAATAGTTTCAATGGCAGTAACCTTTGGGCGAAATCGTTCAGGGAGAGCTCTTAAGATCTTTCTTACAATCTTAAATTCTGGAATCTTCTCTCCCAGATTAGCACATGAGTTTACGATGTCTTGCAATCGTGTATAGTAGTCCGTGAAAGATTCATTTTCTGCCATTAAGATAGAGTCAAACTTGCTCGTAAGCATTTGCAGTTTCTGAATCTTCACGAGGTTAGTTCCCTCATGTGTAACCTGAAGAACATCCCAGATTTCTTTCGCAGTCTCACATGCCGAGACGCGAGAGAATTCAGTTTGAGATAAGGCATTAAAAATAGCATTAATTCCCTTGCCATTGTAAGAAGATGAATCTAACTCTTCCTTGGTCCATTTCGACCTAGGTTTTAAGGTGCGAACATCACCAATAAATTCAGTTGGATTAGACCATCCTAATTCAATTGATTGCCACACCCGTTCGTCGATGGAAATTAAAAAGGCTTTCATCCGTACTTTCCAGTACGCATAATTTGTTCCATCGAAGAACGGGGGTCGGATGATGTTTCCACCTTCAACCATTGTTTACAACCCTATTCCCTCTCTGATACCACTTGTTGGGTTATATGTAATAAGGATCTAAATAGGGGAAAAAACACCTAGAGGGGGGTGAATAGGTGTAAACGTATAAACACTCAAAAAATCGTTGCGATAAAAACCCAATGCGGAAATAAAAATAATACGCAAGATTTTTACGTGGAAAACTCCATCACCGGAGTAAAAAACCACGGGACCGATAACACGGCAGAAATCCACTAGAATTAAAACGCGTACAAGGTGATTTACCGTACACACTTACGACTCAACCTTTTCCATACGCTCCTAGAGGATCTTCTCCGCTCGCTCCACGACGCTTCTCGAATCCACGATCTGCGCCCAACGCCGAATCCACGGCGTCCAACGTCGAATCCACGATGTCCGACCGAATCCACGGTCTTCACCCAATAGCACCCTTCGAATCCACGAACGTGCCTCGCTCCGAATCCACGAGAGCGGTAGAACCTTGAATCCACAAGGACACGCGAATCCACGCGCCGATTTTTAGGGTAAATCATTGTTTTTGGTGGTGATGATCCGCCGAATACTTAGATCAAAGATAGATCGAAAATACCATCTAAGTATTCATTAGTTTGATTCAACTCAAGATGTGAGTATGAAAACCTAGAATCAAACTAATCAATATAGATGAAGAAACATAGAGTGTTCTCTAATGATTTCCTTTCTTCTCTATATGTGGATCTAGAGCCGTATAAGATGATATATGAAAATGACGGCTATTTGGATTTTCGGCCTCCATGAAAAAGAGTCATAGGGTCTATTTATAGGTTAGAAACCCTAGGAAGGAGATAAGAATCAAAAACCTAACATTTCTGAAAATTTTACGGACGGCGATCAGGATCGGATTAGCTGTGATCCGGATCGTCGTAACGAGTCAGGTAATTCCAGAAAAACGAAGGTTCGGGATCCGGATCGAAGTGCTTGATCCGGATCGTTCATACAGTTCACCAAACATCAACGTTCGGGATCCGAATTGCGAAGCCTGATCCGGATCGTTCAAGGAAGATGGTAAACTCAGTGTTCGGGATCCGGATCAAGAGAGGCTACGATCCGGATTGAACTGGTGTATGAACAAACCACCTTCGGGATCCGGATCGAACAACCTGATCCGGATCCTGAACATGTCCCAAGTTCAGTTTTTGATTTTTATGCAATGAAAGATTCTTCCATGTGTTTCTACACTACAAGAAGTATTCGGATCACACAAAATCTTAGGTTAAACATACCTGATCCTTTTGAATTCTTCTTTCTTGAGATTGAGTTAAATGATCCAACTTTCTTCACCTTCAATCTTCAAGACTTGAGACTTTCACGAAACTACGCCAACTCAAATTCCGTAACAAATTGTACGTACGAAAAGAAAAAAAATCCCACTTTGCGTAAAAAGAGAAACCCTAGCCGGAGAGAACGAGGAAGAAAAAAGAAGAAAAAGGCGGAACCCTAACCGGAGGAGGGAAAAAGAAAGAAAGAGAAAGAAGATGGAGGAATCCGATCACCCCGAACCACGTACCGGAATTAGGAGTGCGATCGATCGACTTCCCCGTCGGAATTTTCGGTAAGTAGAATTCGTTTTGTTGTATTATTGGGGTTTTCGTATCTTTTTCGTTGTCGTCATCGCCGTCTCCGTCCCCGTCGTCATCGCCGGCCGCCGCCGCCGTCGCGCGATCTAGGACACGGCGCGGGTGGGCGGACGACGCGCGGGCGCCGCTAGGGCACCGCGCGGGTGGATGGACGACGCGCGGGCGCCACTAGGGCACCGCGCGGGCGGGTGGACGCCGCGCGGGCGCCGCCCGCGGGCGTGCACCGCGCGGTCTCGTGCCGCGCAGGGCGCCCGCGAACGGGCGGGCGCCGCACGGGCGCCGCGCCGGCGCCGCCCGCGGGCGCGCACCGCGCGGCCTCATGCCGCGCGGGCGGGCGGGTGCCGCGCGGGCGCCGCGCAAGCGCCGCCCGCGGGCACACACACCGCGCGACTTTGCGCCGCGCGGGACACCCGCGGGCCGGTGGGCACCGCGCGGGCGCCGCCCGCGGACGCACGCAGCGCGGTTTCGTGCCGCCCAGGGCATCCGCGAGCGGCGGCATCCGCGCGGGCAAACTCCGCGGGCGACGACTTCCGCATGGGAGGGCGCGCGGGGAGCTGTCAAGTGTTGTAAGAGCACCGTTTTTGGGTTTTCGTCGCGGGGTTAGTTTTGGATTTCCGTTTTCGCGGTGTTAGTGCGTTTTATTAATTATCGTTTTTGGGGACTTCTTTAGGTCCAAGTGCGCAGCGGGAGTGTGTTAAAGATCCAAGTGCTCCGGCTTTCCGCAACCAGGTGGGTACCCTTTGCAATAAGTGCAATATGTCATCGTAAAAAGTATAATAACCTGTCTAATAAAGTAGATGAGATGTTTCAATTGATTTAACCTTTCGCATGAATATGTACCGTTTCTTCTGTTATTAACTGTGGCGACTAAGTGTCACGGTGATTGTTACACGGCGGTTTCGGCTATCATGTTCTTGGATGCTTACACGTACACAGGCGGATTGGCCTCCGCATGGGTGTACTTTTTCGGAGAAGTGGTCTAAATGACCCGTGTACCCCACAAAAGTGAAAGTGCCGGGTGGGGACCTCTTCACACCAGCTATAAGTGCCGCACTAGCACCGTGAAGGGGTTAAAGGCATCACGTAAGTAAAGTAAATGTTCACGAGGGGAGATCGTCGACTCGCCGACAGGTACAATGTAATTAAATCAAGTGATGTGGACTCATGAAGAGGAAAAGCGAAAGGTTCTGGTGCATTTCGTTTGTTTTAAAGTTACTATTAATTGTTTGAAACATCTACTTTATTTGTCACTGACTTTCACACACTGTGACAGGTCCGACTAGGTGTAGTAACCGGGACGGTGGTGAGGCAGCGTCTAGAGGACCATAGCCGCATGAGACTTTGCTACGTTATTCTTATTTTGGTTTATCTCATTTCTCTTCATAGTCAAACTGTTAGTTTAATTTGCTTGATTGTGGATCATATTGGATGTTGGATAGTTAATTAGTTGACACGGTGGATTTTGACATATTGTTATGAATTCTTGCGGCCGTTTTACATTAAACAAGGTTTCGAAAACGCTTTCTAAAAACCAAGTGTCGTGTGGGCACAATCTTGGAAAACCTCTGGATTTATCCTTTCAAAAAAGATGTAGCCGCTTTATTGTGAATGTGTAGACGTTTTGGAAAAGCTGGGTGTCGGGTGGACACCGTTTGCAAACCCGTAGCTTATCTCTTGATGTGATTAAATAGAATTACTCTTCCTTGCTATGTACACTGTGACTGTGTGGTTAAAGAATGTTGTTGTAAATGTGACGCCGTGCATATACAAAGGAGACTCTGTCCGTTTGAAGAATGAATTTGTATATGTGGCGGGTCTAACACGCACCGGTAGGCGAGGTCGTTATTTACAAAGAAAAAAAAATATATACGCTTTTCCGCTTATCCTTAGACCTCCGGGGCGTGACAGATAGCGTTCACTGGTAACTGCTCTGTTTGACCCTTCCTGCTCAAGGCATCGGCAACTACGTTTGCCTTCCCGGGGTGGTATTGAATGGACAAATCATAGTCCTTCAACAACTCCAACCAGCGTCTTTGCCGTAAGTTCATTTCCTTCTGCGTGAATAGATATTTGAGGCTCTGGTGATCAGAAAACACGTTGCAATGAGCTCCATAAAGGTAATGTCTCCAAAGTTTTAAAGCGAAAACGACCGCGGCAAGTTCCAGATCGTGCGTAGGGTAGTTTAGCTCATAATCCTTGAGTTATCTTTATGCGTAGGCTACGAATTTCCCCTGTTGCATCAACACACTTCCAAGACCGTTCCGTGATGCACATAATAAACCTCAAAATCCTCACCTGGGGTCGGTAATGTCACGCCCCGGGGTCGAAACTGCGACCCGGGCTCGCCAACAGATCCGCCGCCCATATAGTGAACCCCGTATAGACGAAGGGTCAAACCTGCAAAAAGGAAGATATTGAACTAAACAGATATCAGAGCTGAAAGTAAACTGCTAGAAATAAAATATACAACACAAAGTCCTCACCAAAAGTACATAAGTCTCTCTCAGCAATGAAAGAAAAGTACAACTCTATACCTCACTACAAGGTCTCTCAACAAAAAAACTCTCAAAATAATAAGGGTACATCTACTCTCTGGACGACGACTGGTAGGGATCTAGCTTGCGACTCCCTTACCTCGATCTGAAGAAGCAGCAACTGGAGCAGCAGGAACAGGAGCAGACGTCCCTGGGGAAAAATACACCACGACGGGTGTGAGAACTACATCCCACAGTAGTTCTCAGTGGGTGGCGTCAACAAGCCCAACGGTCTGCCCACTAAGTCTACTAGAGGCATGCTGTAACAAATGAAATACTGAAGGAAAGAGCTGGAAATGAATAACTCTACAGCTACTATGCCCCTATCTAGATGCTAAAAAAGTGGAACAGAAGATAACATGGTGCATCTACTAACATATCAGTATAGTCACCCAATCTGAACTGACTGCCTCCTCGGGTCCAGTCAAACCTGCGCCTACCTACTGCCGTTACATCCCGGAGGACCGGACTTACGTATGGCGTCCGTAGCTGCCAAAACTGGCTCAGCCAGAGGGACTGCGTCCGTAACTGCCAAAACTGGCTCAGTCAGAGGGACGGCGTCGACAAGTCGCGATACAAAAGTAACAGATCCACCCCGGGCGTGGCTCTCGAGGGGCGCGACCCCACCGAGGAAAAAGGTATCCGCGCACTCTATCGAGCTCAAGGTGGCACTGCAGGCTATAGTCAAAATCCACGCTCACGCTCTAAACGGAAGGACTCAATCCTCAAACAACTCGCACAACAGTCGGAGCACTCTCGACTACTCAGCTGATCAGCTCTCACGAACACGAGACACTAGCCTCTCCAATACTCACAGCACATAATACACTGGCTGGAGATACTCCACAGCCAGGATCAACCCACCACTCAGGGCTAACAAAACTGGTTGGACAACACTCAACGACCCGGGACCACCGTCAACCCCGACGGTTCCCAATAACAGAACATCAACCCAACCTGCAGACTCACTGACAGGATAAACCCCACAACAGACAATAATAAAGGATCCGAGAACCCCGAAAGACTAGAACCTACAACCCTATCAAACAAGAACAGGCTCTAGGCATAGCCTCTCGTTGTTCTCGTCCCAAAGGAAAAGGCAGACCTTAGAACCCAGACCACTCGAATCATCTCGAGTGGTTAATTTATAGGAAAAAAAATGTGACATTTCTTACTGAAAGCCATTAGATCTGAAAGAAATCCATATTTAATGATTTTTAGTTCTTTTTAGGAAAACAATTGAAAACAAGTTTTATATCCAAGCCTCGTAGAGCTAATGCCTTTGTCCAATCAAACAAGAACAGACTCGGGCGACCCTACGATGCTTGGAAGAAAACATTGGTTGACTAAAATCATATATGTGTCCAAAAATAGTTCTGGGTTCAAGATCCTGCTATCACTGATAAACCGCTGCCACTAACACAGCGGCGACTGATAAAGCAAGAAAAATAGAACATCTCGGGACCGCCGTCTACCCAAACGGCTCCCGCCACAGATGATCGATCAACTACGTCTACCAGACTCCACTCTGCTCCCAAGCACGATTGTAACATGCATCCCACACTAAAGGAATCCCGACCACTCGGCCCACTACCCGGGCGAGTAACACTATGTCCAGAAAGAAAAGAAGTGTGGATGTCTAAAGCAGAATAAACCTAGCCCAAGTTGGAGTTTTCTACAGTCTGGCTGAACATGCTGCATATGACGAGGGTGCTAGGTCAAGTTCCAAGATAACAATAATTTTACAGACAGTAGGAAACAAGAGCTCGCATGATCATCAAATAACTCTGAATCCAGCAAGATGATCAACACGAAAGTCGAAGACGTACCTCTCATGAACCCAATGCCGCATAAATCGTCCAAAAATACTATCGGAGTGGCTCTGTGGACCTCTCAGACTGAAATGCGGCGATAACGGGCCTCCGATGAAAGATCATCGCTCCGCGCTACGATGCCGAAATCGTCGACGCTGCGGCTTCCAAAAATTCTGAGCCTCCGCCAGAAGATGCGCAACACGAAGATCTCCAACTTTGCTGAAGGGTCCAAGGGCAGAGGGGTTCGGGAAAAGGGTCAAAAAGCCCGAGCAAAGGGGCTATTTATAGGCCCAGCCCGAAAAATCCAACAATTTGGACTTTTGGCCCAAATTCGGGCGCCCGAAACATTCGGGCTGCTACAGTAACGGGCCCGGCCCGTTACTGTGCACGCCCGAATTCACCACAAGCCTCCACATGGCCCAGCCGCGCTCCCCGCGCCCGGCGCACGCGCGCCCGTGAACCGCGCGGCGCCGCGTGTCCCGACAGTCAGGCGTGCGCGGCTGCACCCGGCCAACTGCGGGGCGCCACGTGGCGCCCCCACGTCGCCCGGCAGCGCCCACGCCGCGCCCACGTGCGCGGCCGCGCCGCCCGCGGCCCCGTGTCGGGCACGCATCCCGAGGCACCCGCCGCCCGTCGCGTGGACCGCGCGTACCAGGACCCGCCAACCAAAAGCCGCCATGCGTCCACCCCTGGTCCACCGTGCACCCGCGCCATTCCATGGACCGCGCCTGCTGCGCCGGCCAATCGGGAGGCGCCACGTGTCCAGCGCCCGGTGCACGCCTTCCGCGGTGGACCGCGTGGCTGCGCCTCCGCCCTCCGCCGCGCTCCGCCGCCAGCCGCCGCCGCCTCTCCGACCGCCGGAACAGTACCGCCAAACCTCGAAATCCGTGCTGGGTCATCCGGGCTCCGAAAAATACAAGTAAATAGTCCATCATGACCGTTTTCGCGCGCTGAATCCAAATCCGATGTCCGTTTGGCCCAAATCCACTTCTAAAATTTCTCGAAAATTCCCGGAAAAGTAAACTTGATCCATTTCTCGTGCCGGGTCAATTCTTTGGTTCCAATACGCGCGCAAAAAACCTCAATCACCCAATATGGACCTCATGATAAGCAATCTTGCTCCCATTTCACCAGGAATCCTTTTCTTGGGCCCGACACGTGCACAAACACTCCCAGAAGCCACTACTCCATCAATAAACCCTTAAGTGGGGATTCGGGTCCTCACAGGTAACGTAAACACGGGTGCCCGTGTTAGCCTGTCCTTGAGTTCCTCGAAGCTCTCCTGGCATTGAGTGGTCCACATAAATCTTTTCCCTCTCCAGGTTAGACGATTCAGAGGGGTGGCAATTTTTGAGAAATCTTCCACGAAGCGCCTATAATATCCTGCCAATCCTAAGAAGCTTCGGATTTTCGTTACTGTAGTCGGTCGGGGCTAGTTAGTTACTGACTCCACCTTCTTAGGATCCACCGCAATTCCCGTCGCCGAGACTATGTGTCCCAAAAAGTCCACCTCACGAAGCCAGAACTCATACTTCTTGAGCTTAGCAAACAATTTCTGATCCCTGAGTGTCTGAAGAATTACTCGCAGATGCTCCTCATCCGTTCGTGAGTAGACCAAAATGTCATCAATAAAGACCACTAGAAATTGGTCCAAGAAGGGTTTGAATATCCTATTCATCATATCCATGAACACCGCTGGGGCATTCATAAGTCCAAACGGCATCACCGTAAACTTGTAATGACCATATCGAGTTCGAAAGGCTGTTTTAGGTATATCCTCACCTCGAACTCTAAACTGATGATAGCCGGACTGCAAATCTATCTTCGAGAACACTGTCGCTCCTTGTAGTTGGTCGAACAGGTCATCAATCCGAGGCAAGGGGTACTTGTTTTTCACGGTAACCTTATTTATCTCCCGATAGTCAATGCACAGACGTAAACTCCCGTCCTTTTTTCCGCACGAAGCGAACGGGTGCGCCGCAAGGCGACACACTTGGCCTGATGAACCCCTTATCCAAAAGATCTTCTAGTTGTGCCTTGAGCTCCCTTAATTCTGCGAAAGCCATTCCGTACGGTGCCTTTGTGATAGGTTGCGTGCCCTGAAGAAGTTCGATAGGGAAAAAACGATCTCTCGCTCGGGGAGGCATCCCGGACAGTTCGGTCGGAAAAACGTCTGAAAAATCCCTTACGATAGGGATATCCGAGAGCAGTGCCGAGGATCGAGTCGCTAAGTCAATCGAGGCCATGTATGCTACACATCCACCCTCCATCAGTTTCCTAGCCTGCGATGCAGAAAAGAAAGACGAGAAAGGAGTACTCCTATATGCTAAACCTACGAGTATCCGAGATGCCAGGTTCCTGAGGATGCACCTGGCGCTTCTCGCAAATGATTACCGCCTGGTGCTTGGTAAGCCAAACCCACCCGAGTACTACGTCGGAATCCCCTAGCGGGATTTCCGCCAGTTCCAGGGGTATAAAGGCCTGCCCAACCTTACCGGGCAGGAAAGAACAAAGTTTCCTACCACGAAGGGTGGCCTAGGGCCTGAACGGGCCCATTACTATGAACGGGCCCATTACTTCTAGAAACTATGGGTATAGGCGAAAAAAATAAAAGAGTGAGATGCTCCGGGGTGTCAAACACGGCCCTATCTCGAAAAAGAGAACTAAGGGTTAGTTAATACTTGCTACTACGTCTTCCGGGGCAGCCCGTCTAGAGCTGAGCCGTCGCGTAAATCCTCCCGTGGGGTGGTGGCGGCGCCCCTCTCCACGTGTCGTGATGCTGAAGGTACTGTTTCCGGGTTCAGGGGGCAGTTGGAGCGGAAGTGCCCCGGCTTGCCACAACAGAAACAACGGTCGTGCCTCTAGGAACACTCAATCACCCGGTGTGCTCCTCCACAGATGATGCAAGGTCGGTCCCCCGGCCCCTGTCCTCCCGTCGGCATGCTCCTGGTTCCTGCTGCATCTTTGGGTGCTTGGATAGTCGGCTCCCATGTTGAAGGCCATCCGCAGGATAAATCTGTGGTTGTTGCTTGTCCCGATGATGCTCAAAGCCCTCATGTCGAGCACTGATGTCGGCAAATTCTTGCTCCACTAAAATGGCCCTGTCAACCACCTCTTGATAGGTGGGCAGTTCTGCTGTTGGTACTACCTGAAAGGCGTCGCTCCATGGACCTTTTTCGTAGGGTCGGGCCATATGGGATTCATCCCTCATGACAAAGGGGACGCGATCGGCTACTCCGGCAGTTCGCGTCAACCAATACATGCGTTCCGTAGGTGCTAAGAGTTGCCCAGCCATCTCCTGCAACTGCTGTCGGAGAAAGTGGTTCTCCGCCATTGTTGATGCTGTCCCATCCGCTCCTGCGTCATCAGTTGACGACCTAGTCCGGGCCATTGACAGAGCATACAAAGTAACCAAGTCGAACCTAGACTTAACTGAACTAGCACCAAGACCCACGGTCAAACAGGGACTCATAATCCCTCCCCCCAAACACTCGCGCTCTACGCACCTATACCTTGATCATCTCATTGGTTAGTAGCTAGTGGTAATGTACTCTGTGGATATTGGACACCAACTACCGTGGTTAAAGTTGTTTTTCTCTGATACCATAAAATCTATCACGCCCCGGGAGTTTAAAATAAGCGAAAAACGTATACATTTTTTTTTAAGTACACCCGCCAGGCATGTGCGCAGACCCGCCACTCATACAAATTCACCCCGCAACGGACGGAGTCTCCTTTGTATATGCACGGCGTCGCAAGCATAAAACATACTTTAACCACACTAGCCAAGAAGTTACGTTGAGGGAAAGATATCAACATACGCAATAACCAAGCCGGCCACCTACATTTTGAAAGGATAAATCCACGGGTTGTAAAACGGTGCCCACACGACACCTAAGTTTTATTAAACATTTGTGTTTTATTAAACATTTTCGCAATCTTTTTACTTGATTTGAAAAGGGTGGCCGAAACAACAACTAGTAGGGGAACAGTTCATCCACGATAAAACACAGTTCAAACCCAACATCCACAACAAAGTATCACACGCACATAAGCTAACTAACCAAAACGATCAAAACGAAGGTAAAAGAAAAGTCACCAGCCCCTAATCAGGCTAAGATCCTCAAGTCGCGGCCTCACTGTCGTCCCGGACCCCACCCCTGACCGAACCCGTCATAGTGTGGGAAGTCAGTGACCAAAGAGTAAGAGGTAGATGTAAAATATATAAGATGCTAAAAGTACAGAAGGGAAAGCAAACCAATAAACCAAAGCATCCAAAACTCCCCCTCATAAATCCACAATACCCCTGTAAGTCAGAACGGAACACCTGCCGAAAGGTCTAAAGACCCCCAGCGAGACGAGCACCTTGCTCCCACCTTGTTACCTCCAACCCCTCCACGGCACTTGTGCAGCACCTTGAGTAACCACGAGGGGTCCCCACTATGTCACCTTGTGGGGTACACGGGTCAACGTACCACCCCTCCGAAAAAGTACACCGATGGGGTGGCCAAACCGCTGGTGTGCGTGTAAGCAACCATGAGCATAATGACCGAAGTCCATGTGTGATATAGAGCACCGCGACACTAGTCGCAACAGATAGTAATCAAATGGATACTCATGCGAGAAGGGGTTAGTTGAAAACCATTAGCACATCTACTTTACTCTTACACAGAACATGTTGAGACCTCACTTTAAAAGAACGCACGATAAGGGTACCCACCTCAGAACGCGTTGACCGGAACACCTGAAACCGACCCGCGCCCTCGAACGACACCCGGACCTAAAGAGAAAGTCCCCAACATAACAAAAACGGGTAAGACTAAACTTGTATGCGAAAATCGCAGACCCGGCCGCTGACCGGGGACGGCCCGACAGCACCACAAACAAACAATCCGAAAGAAACCCAAACCACTCGAGTAAAAACTGAGACTAGAAAACGCAAGAGAAGAAATAAAACAGGGCGGTGGCGACTTGGCAACGGCGGCGGCGGCAGCAGCGGCAGCGGCAGAAGCGCAACGACGAACAGTGCGGCCCCGCGCAAGTACCTGCCCCGCGCGGGCGCACTACATGCGGTGCAGCCCCGCACGAGCACCAGCCCCGCGCGGGCATACTGCATCCGGTGCAGCCCCGCGCGAGCACCCGCCCCGCGCGGGCGTGCTGTAGCGGCGCGGCCCCGTGCGGGCACCAATCCCGAGCGGGCGCGCTGCCCGCTGAGCGGCGCCGCGCGGGCATCAGCCCCGCGCGGGCGCGCTATAGCGGCGCGGCCCAGAGCGGGCACTAATCCCGCGCGGGCGCGCTGCCCGCAGAGCGGCCCCGCACGGGCACCAATCCCGTGCGGGCGCGCTGCTCGCAGAGCGACCCCGCGCGGGCGCGCTGTAGCGGCGGGGCCCCGCGCGGGCACAAATCCTGCGCGGGCGTGCTGCCCGCGGAGCGGCCCCGCGCGAGCAACAGCCCCGCGCGGCCCCACGCGGGCACCAATCCCGCGCGGGCGCGCTGCCCGCGGAGCGGCCCCGCGCGGACACCAGCCCCGCGCGGGCGCCGCATGCGATGTGCCCGCGGGCCACAGGCGGTGCGGCGGCGGTCACGTGGCGGCGGTGTGTCCGTACACCGTAGCGGCGGTGCTCCGGGACATCGCGGCGGCGGTGCTCTAGGGCATCGCGGCGGCGACGACAAATGCAAAACAAAACAAAGAATGGCGAAACCCTAAAAGCCAAAAACGCCAAACCCTAAAAGCCAAAAACGCCAAATCCTAAAACGAAGGTACGCGAGAGATAAACGCCGCTAACCTTGATCTAACGGAGAAGACAACCCGATCTCACTCCTCGCGGTAGTGAGGATCCGGATCCGCTCCCCGTTGACGGTGACATCTTGTTCCCGGCTTCCGGCACGTTGATCGAGGAAGATAGGAAATCCGCTCTCTTTTCTCTCTTTTCTTTCTCCTCTCCCCGAACTAGGGTTTCCATTTTTTTTGAGAAAATAAAACAGAAAATAAACTTTATTTCTCTCTTACATAGAATCCCCTAAATGCGATAAAAGGGATTATCTAACTAACTACTAGATAAGAGTGCCACCTAAGCCAAGTTCTAAAACAGTCAATGCGGATTTTGATGCACCAAGGCCTTAACGGGTTCGACCTATCCCATCATACCCGTTAACACAAAAGACTCAATCCGGGAGATCCGTAAGTCGAATTTCAGATCCGATCGCTTTGCCGTTCACCCTTTCTCACGCTCTATCACCGAAAAATATCCGCAAGCACCGACGTTCTACCCGAGAAAACTCGCTAAATTAACCTCCTAATAGCTAATTTATTCAAAAAGAATTAAAAGAAAGACAGGACAGGTCGTGATATTACAAACCTGACCACTCGGCCCACTACCCGGGCGAGGCAACACTATGTCCAGGAAAGATGCAAAGTGTGGGATGTCTAAAGCATAAAAGAACCTAGCCCAAGTGAAGGTTCTCTACCAGTCTGGTTAAACATGCATCATATGACGGGGTTGTAGTGGTCTAGAATCCCATGCAACTTTTTCGGTGAATCCATTGTGTAGAACACCTAGTGTTGGTGTGTCTGGCCCATAGTGCATCAAAGGGATGCCACAGATGGACCCTGTGAGGTATCTTTAGCTGTATTGGCCTTCAACTACATTTGCCAAAATTTTGATAAGTTTTTTGGTCAAACAGAGGTTGGAATTGGATTCAGCGCGGAAAAACGCTTGAAAACGGCTATTTGCTTGTTTGATTCTGAGTCCGGGTGCCCAAAAACGGACTCCCGAAAGTTTTCAGTAGATTCTGGTGCATGGGGGAGGCCGTAGACCGGCAGGGTGCCACGTGGCGGCCTATTATTGGCCGGTTCGTATTGCGCGGTCCACAGAGCAGCGCCGGCTGGCGCATGGACCCGACGCGGGGACACGTGGCGCCCCAGGAGTGGCCGGCGCGTGATGCGCGGTCCACGGAACCCCGCGCTGGTGCATAGACCGGGCGCGGGGACACGTGGCGGCTGGTGGTTGGCGGGCTCACGCAGCGCGGTCCATGGAAAGGTGCGTCGGCGCCTCGGGGCGCGTGCGCGCGTGGGGGGCAGGCGGCGCGACCGGTGAGGCAGGCGACCGGTCGGTGGGTTCCCCGGGTTGGACACGTGGCGCCCGGCCATTGGCGAGGGACAACCACCACTTTGACCTGGTGCGGGACACGTGGCATCACCCGGGCACGCTTGCACGACTGTCCTGTGTTCTGGGACACGTGTCGAGCCCAGGTTCGGCCACGTGGCTGCTTCCGACTGGGCTTGCACGGCTGTTCCGTGTTCGGGACACGTGTCAAGCCCAGGATGTTTCGGGCGCTGGTCGGACGGCGAAAAAGTTACGCCTTGCGAATTCGGGCTCCCGAAAAGGTGCGCCCGAATCCGATTGGTTAGCCTTTTGGGCTTGGGCCTATAAAAAGGCCCCTTGGGCCTTCATTTGTGACTTTTCTGAGCCTTTTCAGAGAGAGAGCCCAAGAGAGTTTTTGCTCACCAATTTATTCTACATCTTGTGGAGGAGTTTCAGGATTTTTGGTGGCACACACTTCGAGATTGGCATTTTTCCGGCGCACTGCGACGCACTTTCCTTATTTTCCCTTTTCGTCGTATTTCGGTCCGAGGGCTCCCCCGACCTACCCCGACCACCTCTTCAGGCGATTCTTGTGCCGTTGGATCGGCGATAGACAGGGCTACGATCTTAGTATTTCTAGCTTCCCCTCGTTTTGCGCTTTTTGAGGAGTTTTTCTGAGCTTACAGTGACCCATTTTTCTGTGGTTGAGTCTTGGACGGCGGCTCGGTTCTTTGGCGATATCTCTGCGCTCGGGCATCGGATTGAGGCGTACCTATACACTTTTTGCATCTACGTGTCGCGAGGAGTATCGCCGTATTTTCCTGGGATTTTTCTGAGGCTTGCCCGGAGGTATATTTTCTCCCTTTATCTGTGCATGGGATTACAGTTGTGTTGTTGTGAGGTTGTGTGCACCCCGTGTTGTGGAATTTGTAACTCGGCCTACGGGGCTCGTAATTGGACGTGCAGGTACCCGTTTCAAAGGTCTCGACGCGACGATCGCAGTAGTATTTTTATCGGATTTTTCGGAGCCTTTCAGCAGGTGAATATTTAGCATCTTTGGGATTGTTCTGCAGGTTGTGTATACTTGGATGATTTTTTGGAATAAAGTGTAACTGTGAACCTTGTGTTGTACCCAGGAGGGTTTGCGGGTATTGCTGGACCCGTTGGATCTGGAGATATTGATTTCTGGATATTTTCAGCTGTTGGACTTTGGACAGTTAGCACCTTCAGGTGGGTGGCCTCGTCTTCAAGACCTTTGGACTGTGCAGTAATTCTATTGATGTAGGATCATGCATGGTAGTGAATGTACTGTGTAGCATGCTAGAATGTGAGAGTTGATATTCCTAGTGTTATTTGTTTAGCATGTGATCTTTTTGCTTCCTACCATCGGTTAAATTATTATTATCCTGGAACTTGACCTAACACCCCCGTCATATGTTGCATGTGTAACCAGACCAGTAGAAAACCCTCACTTGGGCTAAGGTTATTTATGTTTAGACATCCACACTGTTCTTCTATTCCTGGACATAGTGTCTTCCTCACCCGGTTAGCGGGCTGAGTGGTCTGGTTCTCTTAGTGTGGGATGCATGTTACACTCGTGCTTGGGAGCAGAGTGGAGTCTGGTAGTTTTAGCTAGTATTTTATCTATAGCGGGAGTCGTTGGGTGAACGGTGGTCCCGAGATGTCTTGTTTTAATTGTCGCCACTGTGTTAGTGGCAGTTGTATACCAGTGTTAGTGGGACCTAGGACCTAGACTGTTTTTAGACACACATAATTTTTGTAAACTAATGTTTTCCTTCCAAATTTCGAGGGGTCGCCGGAGCCTTTTCTTGTTTGATTTGGGTGAAGGCAATAGCCCTTCGGGGTTTGGAAAATAAAACTTATTTAAACGGATTTTCTTAAAAGAACTAAAAATCTATTAATTTGGGTTTCTCAGATTAAAATAGTTTTCAGTAATAACTGTCATCTTTTTATTACAACTTCCTCACCCGAGAGAGTTTGGGTGATCTGGGTTCTAGGGGCCATTCCTTTTTCAGGACGAAAGCTACGGGGGCCGTGCCTGGAACCTGTTCTTGTTTGATAGGGTTGTAGGTGTTGGTCCCCCGGAACTTTCGGACCCTGGTTGGTGTCTTCCGCTTGTTGTACCGAGGTTGTCGTGTTCCCGAACTGTAAGGGGGTCGGGAACTTCGATAGGCGGAGCCTGGAATCTGTTCTTGTTTGATTGGGGTTCTAGGCACCGACCTATCGGGATTTTCGAACCCTTATGGTGTCGGTCCTTCCTGTGTTATCTGTGAGTTTGGTGTTCTGTTGTGGGAGCCGTTGGGTTGACGGCAATCCTAGCTGTTGGATATTTCCAGCTAGTGAGTTAGAGATGTGATGTTGGTTATTGTCGATCTTGTTGATCGTGGATTTGGACTATAGCCTGCATGAGCCACATTGAGCTCGACAGAGATGCGCGGATACTTTCCTCGGTGGGGTCGCGCCCCTCGGGTGCCACTCCGGAGTTGGGCCTGTTACTTTGCTATCGCGACTTGTCGATGCAGTCCCTCTAGCTGGGCCAGTTTTGGCAGTCACGGACACCCTACGGTAGACCCGTCCTCTTGTGGATGTGCGGCAGTAGGTGGATACAGGTTTGACTAAACCCGAGGAGGCAATCAGTGTAGATTGGGTGATTGTGTATACTGAGTTTGAGTCGATGCATCATCTTCGTCTGTATCACCCTTTGAGCATGCTAGATAGAGGCATGGTAGCTGTAGAGTTATTTTCAGCTTTCCTTCCTTCAGTTTTCTGTTACTTATGCCTCTAGTAGACTTAGTGGGCAGACCGTCGGGTTTGTTGGCGGTACCCACTGAGAACTACTGTGGGATGTAGTTCTCACACCCGTCGTGGTGTATTTTTCCCCTGGGACATCTACTCCTGTTCCTGCTGCTCCTGTTGCTGATCCGGCTGATCGAGGTAAGGGAGTCGCGAGATAGATAGATCCCTACCAGTCGTCGTCCAGAGAGTAGATGTACTCCCTTACTATTTTGAGAGTTACATTTTGAGAGACCTTTGTAGTGAGGTTCACTTGTACTTTTTCTTTTATAGTTGAGAGACTTATGTTTTTTTTGTGAGGACTTGGGTTGTATATATTTTATTTCTAGCAGTTTACTTTTCAGCTCTGATATCTGTATAATGTAGCATCTTTCTTTTGCAGGTTAGTCGTTTCGTCTATACGGGACTTCCCGTATGGGCGGCGGATCTGTTGGCGAGCCCGGGTCGTAGTTTTCGATGCCGGGGCGTGACAGGGGTGCTAGGTCAAGTTCCAATAATATCCTTTAAATAACTAAAATCATAAAATAGGAATAAAACTAGCACCCCGTCATATATTTGCATATATTTAATCAGACTAGTAGAAAACTCTCACTTGGGCTAGTTTTATTTATGCTCTAGACCTCCTACACACTATTGCATTCCTTCCTTGATTTAGAGTTTTTCCTCGCCCGGGTAGTGGGCCGAGTGGTCGAGATAGTGTAGGATGCATGTTGCACTCGTGCCTAGGGACCGAGTGGAGTCTGGTAGTTGTGGCTAGTTTCGTGCTAGTGTCGGGAATCGTTTTAGTAGACGGTAGTCCCGAGTCGTCGAGTATTCTCCGGTCAGTTTCGTTGCCATTGTGTTCGTGGCGTAGTTGAGTTGTGTTAGCAGGACCTTGAACCCAGAATGTTTTTGGACACACGATTTCAGTAAACCAATGTTTTCCTCCCAAATTTTGAAGGATCGCCGGAACCTGTTCTTATTTGATTAAGGTGAAGGCACTAACCCTTCGGGGTTTGAAAAATAAAAATTGTTTTAAACTGATTTTCTAAATAACTAAAACTTATTAAAATGGATTTCCTCAAATCAAGATGGTTTTCTAAAAAGGAGCTACTTTTTGTCCTCACTCTGAGAGGGTTCGAGTGAAAATAATTTTCAGTAATAAATATCATCTTTTCTTATAATCCACCTTACCCGAGGAGGCTTCGAGTGATCTAGATTCTAAGGGATGTTTTCTTCCTTGGTTCAAGAACTACGGAAGGCTATGCCTAGAGTCTGTTCTTGTTTGATTGGAGTTGTAGGTATTAGTCTTTCGGGATTTTCGGACCCTTCGTCGTTGTCGGCTGTTGAGTACCTCCGGGCAATGAGTTTTAGCGTGGTGAGTTGGATGTCCTGTCTTGGGAGCCGTTTGGGTTGACGGCGGTCCCGGCTGTTGAGTACCTCCGGCCAGTGGGTTAGTATTGTGAGTTGGACATTGTCGATCTGCTTGATCGTGGATTTGGACTATAGCCTGCATAAGTCGTATGGAGCTCGACAGAGATGCGCGGATACTTTCCTCGGTGGGGTCGCTCCTCTCGAGTGCCACTCCGGAGCTGGGCCTGTTACTTTGCTATCACGACTTGTCGATGCTGATCTCGTTGACTAGCCCTTTTTTGGGCAGTTATAGACGTCCTACGTAAGTCCAGTCCTCCGTGGATGTAATGGCAGTAGGTGGGCGCAAGTTTAACTGGGCCCTTTTTGGGCAGTCTTTACACCCTTTTTGGGCAATATTTACGATTGGGTCGATTAAGCACATCGTGTAGTGGTTGCATATCATCATCTGTATCACCCATTGAGCATTATAGATAGAGGCATGATAGATGTAGATTTCTTTCCAGCTTATCCTTTCATTATTACAGTATTATGTTATCTTATGTCTCTAGTAGATTTAGTGGGCAGACCGTTGGGCTTGGAGACGATACCCACTGAGAACTACTGATTGATATAGTTCTCACACCCCCTATTGATGACAGTTTTGCATAGACTTTTCCCTCCGTTCCTGCTCTAGCTGGCTTGACGGACCGAGGACAGGGAGTCACGAGATAGATCTCTACCAGTATAGTTCATTTTGGTGAGACAGATGTACCATCCCGGATTGTGGAATTTTACTGTACACTGATGTATTATTATTTTAGTTTACCTTCCTTTTTGGATTCATAGATGTTGTATATGAGGTTTTTTATTTGTACTATTCCTGTGGATCAGATTATGTATTATTTATATTTGGGAGATGGATCTTGTACTTTATTTCAGTTGTACAGTGGTTTGAATTTTATTTTACAGCAGTTTATTTTCCGCTCTGATATCTGTATAGTTGTAATACTATCTTTTGTAGGTTAGATGCTTCGCCTATGCGGGGTTTCCCGTATGGGTGGCGGATCTATTGGCGAGCCCGGATCGCAGTTTCGACCCAGGGGCGTGACAGTCCCGTCTACCTAGAGAGCCTAAAGAATAAGAGAAAGACACATCTTCGGAAGGTATGTCAAACTTGCTCATAATAGAAACTAACCTTACGGTTTCCTCTACTCCTAGTTGGATCATAAACTCTGATTTTAGTTCTCATTTGTGTACTTCAATGCAGAGTCTAAGAAAAATTAGAGGGCTAAGGAAAGGTGTAGTCACCCTACGGGTTTGCAATAGGGTAAGAGTTGTTGTTATGGTCACTGACACCTATCCTTTGCGACTACCGTTAGGACAAATTTTATTACTTAAAGACTATTATTATGTGCCTTCTGCTAGCAGGAATTTGATTTCTGTTTCTTCTTTAGCACAGGACAGTTATATTTTTAATTTTGATAAAAACTATTGCACAATTTATTTTAGAAATAAAGTTGTTTGCCGTGATTTTATAATTGACGGCTTTTATCATTTACATATGGATGTATCTATAAATATTTCTGAGCAGGTATTGAGTGTCGTTATTGATTGTCGTTAGGTCTAAGAGACTTAGAGATGAGATGAACCTAAAGTATATGTGGCACCTACCTAAGCATTGGTCATATTGGAGAAAAGGATTAACAAATTGGAGAAAGATGGGCTTCTTGGCCCATTGACTTCTGAGTCTTATCCAGTATGTGAATCCAGTTTTCAAGGAAAAATAACTAAATTACCTTTTGTAGGACAAGGGGAAAGGCTTACTGAGATACTTGCCTTGGTACACACTGATGTGTGTGGCCCATTTGATATTTAGGTTAGGGGTGGTTATCTCTACTTCATAACCTTTACTGATGATTACTCACGGTATGTGTATGTCTATCTTATAAGACACAAATCTAAAACTTTTGAAAAGTTCAAAGAATTCAGATGTGAAGTAGAGAAGCAAACTGGAAAACCCATCAAGATTCTTCAATCAGATCGAGGAGGAGAATACATTAGTGGGGAGTTCCTAAGCTATCTCAAGGAAAACGACATAATCTCACAGTGGACTCCTCCTGGAACACCTCAACTCAACGGAGTGTTAGAATTGAGAAATCGAACTTTATTGGATATGGTTCGATTCATGATGAGTTTCACCGATCTTCCTTTATTTCTTTGGGGACATACTTTGCTTACTGCAACCTACCTACTGAATAGGATTATCCATTCCTACCACGCCTTATGAGATGGCATGATAAGAAACCAAGTCTTAGTCATATTAAGATTTAGGGATGTTCGGCCCATGTTAAGAGACTACAGGCGGGCAAGTTAGAGGCTAGGTCTGAGAAGGCTCGTTTTATAGGGTATCCTAAAGAATCTTTAGGTTACTATTTTTACATCCCAAAGGATCACAATATAATTGTGAGCCTACACGCTACTTTCTTGGAAAAATAATTTATTCAAGAAGTAGTAAATGGGAGAAAAATTGAGCTCAAAGAGAGTTCTAAAGAGCAACGAGTCCCAAAACCTATGGAACCTATTCATGCTGAGCCAGTACATGTAGCACCCCATCCACCTCTAAGATCGAGTAGAATCTCCCATCCTACTAAAAGATACTTAGGTATTCTTATAGAGGATGTAGAGGAAATGTTCCTCATAAGAGATAGGGAACTTGGAGATGATCCCAAAACCTACAACGAGGCGATGTCTAACATCGACTCCGAGAAGTGGTTGGAAACCATGAAGTCAAAAATTGACTCAATATATTCCAACCAAGTCTGGACCTTGGTAGATCCACCAAAAGCTATAGTACCTATCGGCTGTAAATGGATCTACAAAAGAAATGTAGGTTTGGATGGAAAGGTAGAGACCTATAAAGCAAGGCCGATGGCGAAAGGCTTTAATCAATGCAAAGGCATTGACTATCAGGAGACCTTTTCGCCTATGGCCATGCTTAAGTCTATTCGAACACTACTTGCCATTGTAGCATACCATGATTATGAGATCTGGCAAATGGATGTGAAACCTGCCTTCCTAAATGGATTTCTTGAGGAAGATATTTATATGGAGCAGCTTTTGGGTTTCACTTCCAGTGACAAAAGTTACAAAGTATGCAAGCTGCAAAGGTCCATATATGGGCTTAAGCAAGCATCTCGGGCTTGGAATACTCGTTTTAATGACGTGATCAAATCGTTTGATTTCGTTAAGAATGAGGATGAACCATGTGTTTATAAGAAAGTTAGTGAGAGTGTTATTACATTCCTCGTATTGTACGTGGACGACATTCTCCTAATTGGAAATGACATTCCAATGCTGACTTCGAATAAGATGTGGTTATCTAAGAAATTCTCTATGAAAGACCTAGGGAAAACATCCTTTATTTTGGAGATTAAGGTCTATAGAGATAAATCTAAGAGAATGCTGGGCCTCTCACAGAAAATATACATAGAGGAGGTGCTGAAAAGTTCAGCATGGAAAACTCTATAAGGGACTTTTACTCCTTAGGCATGGAATTTATCTCTCCAAGAAGATGTGCCCCAATACATCTGAAGAGATTCAACGAATGAGCCAGATTCTTTATTCTTCAACTATATGGAGCCTTATGTATGCCATACTATGTACACGACCTAATATCGCACTTGCTATGAGTGTCACAAGTAGATATCAGTCTAATCCAGGTGAGGAGCACTAGACTGCTGTGAAAAAATACTTAAGTACTTGAGAAGGACTAAAGATATATTTTTGGTCTTTGGAGGAAAATAGCTGAAAGTATAAGGATACACTGATTCAGACTTCATGTCTGATGTTGACGATAGAAAGTCTATATCGGAATACGTGTTCTTGTGCAATGGTGGTTCGGTGTATTGGAAGAGTTCCAAACAACCAATCATCGCTGACTCTACTATGGAAGTAGAGTATATTGTCGCATCAAAAGCTGCAAAGGAAGCCTTTTGGTTCAAGAAATTTGTTGCGGAACTAAGGGTGATGCCATCAGATGCCATTTCACTTTATTGCGACAACAATAGCGCCATAGCCCTAGCTAAGGAGCCTAGGTCTCATCAGAGATTCATTCAAGCACATAGAGCGGCGGTTTCATATTATACGTGACTATCTCAAGAAGAAATACGTCGAGGTACAGAGAGTAGACTCCACGGATAACGTGGTAGACCCACTGACTAAGTCGCTAAGCCAACAGAAGACTGCAGCCCACCTTGAGAAGATGGGGCTTAGATATATGGCTAATTGGCTTTAGTGTAAGTGGGAGATTGTTAGATGTATACCCTAGAAGTCAACTAGGCTGATACATGTATTCTTTTTAGGATATAAATTTGTATTTGATTTTTTACATTATGAATGTAATTAGGTTTTTATCTCTATTCATATTGTGTATGTGTCCATAAATTGTCCAAAAAATTAATAAGATTATAATATGTATTCTTAAGAGTTGAGAATTTGAGACATGTATCATTAGTGATTGATTCCTAAATGCTCCCGATCAATGGATCATCACAGGGACAATGATTGATCTGGTAAGATTGGTGCACAGGTCGCTTCCCTTTTAGGGTAGACGAGTCTCGAGTCAATAGTGTGGGGACACTAGAGCGAATGTGCAGGTGGTTGTTAGAGAACAAGGGTACTGAGCGTGACCAACACGAGAAGTCACTTGGATGTCTCACTCGTCGGTGACTTACTTGATGTTGCAGTAGTGTGACTGGTCCTTCGACCTGTGGTGTCTCAGCTATTCACAATGGGGTTACTGTAGTTTGACTATACATACACTTGGTCCCTAACCGTTTGGGTCCTTGCGGTGCATGTTGGCTACAGTAGGTTCGTTGTAGGAATAGGGTGTGCACCTATATGGAATCTATCGTCCTTAGTAGATGACTTACTTGATGTTGCAGTAGGGTGTGCACTTGGATGTCTCACTCGTCGGTGACTTACTTGATGTTGCAGTAGTGTGACTGGTCTTTCGACCTGTGGTGTCTCAGCTATTCATAATGGGGTTACTGTAGTTTGACTATACATACACTTGGTCCCTAACCGTTTGGGTCCTTGCGGTGCATGTTGGCTACAGTAGGTTCGTTGTAGGAATAGGGTGTGCACCTATATGGAATCTATCGTCCTTAGTAGATAAGGGAGTTAGTTCTATGTGATTTATGAGACCGAATTTAGAAGATCTTGACCAGGGTAGAGTAAATAATGGAAAAGGTTTCTGATATTAGAAACTCGTGTCGAATAAATTTGACGTATGACAGACGGTGGGGTTTGATGAGCAATTCCATGACCTCCGTCTAGTCGGAACTCCTGATAGAAGAATTGTATCACACATTAACTGCACCTAGAGGTTCAATATTCTATTTTACTAGAATGCCACTACATACTGCTAGGCGCCACTGGTGGATTGTGGGACTCACGATAATTATCTCGATAATTGATGATTCTTTTTGCGCTTAGATGGAATTGTTCTAACCTACTGAAAAGAGTTGTAGCGATATTGTTGATGTTGATCATAATATATCTCACTATCAAATAGAATAGAACCTATGGGGTCACACACATAAGAGATTATGACTGATCGGATAGCTGGATCGTGATTTTTGAATCGCCTGAGGACTTAATTATCAATATGTTGATAATTGGACTAATTTGTAATTGTTACAAATTAGGAATATTAAAGTGCAAATGTTGCAAGAGATGACTACTAATAGTTAGTGAGTTGTGAGAGGACTTAAGTGCAAATATTGCATTAATGATTTGATTTGATCAAATTAGGATTAAGTTCAAGTCGAATTAAATTAGAATTTAATCCATTGAACCTATTAGAGATAAGATAAACTTAAATCTAATTTTAAGTTTATCTTAATGATTATAAAAGGGATTATATATATATATATATATATATATATATATATATATATATATATATATATATATATATATATATTTCTCTTTATACGTATCAGAGTTTTTTTAATATAAGAAGAAGAAAAAGAAAACTCTAGTCGTCATATCTTTCCTCCTTTTTCTATTTTCTAAATATCTCTCACCTCGGTGAGAATTTCGATCAAATCGGCAACCTTGTGTGGATACCCGTAGAGGTCTGACGCGTGTGCTTGCGGTGTAGATTTTTCCGCACAAAGGTGAAGACTGGATCTTTCTTTTCTTTTTAATCTTAAATACAAGATGATCCTATTTTGCATAGTTTTTTAGATCGGATCTCAAGTTTTGAGAGGACTTAAGTGCAAATATTGCATTAATGATTTGATTTGATCAAATTAGGATTAAGTTCAAGTCGAATTAAATTAGAATTTAATCCATTGAACCTACTAGAGATAAGATAAACTTAAATCTAATTTTAAGTTTATCTTAATGATTATAAAAGGGATTATATATATATATATATATATATATATATATATATATATATATATATATATATATATATATATATATATTTCTCTTTATACGTATCAGAGTTTTTTTAATATAAGAAGAAGAAAAAGAAAACTCTAGTCGTCATCTCTTTCCTCCTTTTTCTATTTTCTAAATATCTCTCACCTCGGTGAGAATTTCGATCAAATCGGCAACCTTGTGTGGATACCCGTAGAGGTCTGACGCGTGTGCTTGCGGTGTAGATTTTTCCGCACAAAGGTGAAGACTGGATCTTTCTTTTCTTTTTAATCTTAAATACAAGATGATCCTATTTTGCATAGTTTTTTAGATCGGATCTCAAGTTTTGAAGTCTATTTTATTTGATTTTCTTTTTCACTACGTTTTATCTTGCGCAAAATTTTAACACAAGGATTTAGCAAAAAAGTTTATTCTAGTCTAGTTTAGTGGCGTAATTCAAAGGGATAGCTCCTACTCACTTGAAACAGTAGGGTTCTAAATGGTAGGTGGAAAGTGAGATGGAGGATTTCTCGATCAGACCTAAAAGAAAAAAAAAAAAAAAAAAAAAAAAAAAAAAAAAAAAAAAAAAAAAAAAAAAAAGCACAACGAAATCAACAGGAAAGATTTTTTACAACTCCTGATAAAGCTACCAAGAATACCACAAGACAAACCATAAGTTTGGGCTCGCTGGGCCATCCAAAGTCGAAGCTCACTCCACGGTCAATCGACAAAGGCTGCACTATTAATTAATCGTGATCACACAGGCAATTAGAAGCTAAATAGAATGTCTATGTCCGAACTTGACTAAATTAATAACGAACAAAACGAATATGAATCTAAGTAAAAACACAAGTTAAAACTCAATAAAAAGCCATCAAAACTTATTTGACATCAATTCTAAAGGCTTGCAAAAAATTTAAAGCAAACTATCAAGGAAAAATCTCAAAAAGAGGCAAATAATTAAATTTTTAGATTCATTGTAGCCACCGACGGCAAACCCTCACCTTAGGGTCGGTTGACCAGTTGATACCATGGGTGAAGCTCAACGTTATGCAATTGTGGAGGCATTTGTGAGGCAGAAGTTGTTTGCAAAGAGGGCATGAGAACAATACGAGTACATGTAGACTTTGTGAAGTATTTGATTCTTAGAATATTCTTATCATTTGCCATGTAGATTGGAGTTCGAGCAAAAGAACTCGCCATATAAAGAGGGAATGACACATCAAAGATCTATCGACTTAGCCTGCAAAGGGCATAAAATTGGTTATCCTTATGATATTTTGGGGTGGAGAAGTTAAGGTGAGCTGCGAGCTAATTCGATGCTTCAAGACGTGGGAAATTTGGAGTTTGACCTTGATGGAAGCAAGGAAGGGCCTCTCTATCGAGCTTAATTAGGAACTAATGCTTGAAAATTAAGGGATGCTTGAGGCATATGAACAGAGCACAAGGCTTTGTGGTAACGATTTAGAGAGGCTTTGTGGTAACGATTTAGAGAGGGATCGTTAGTCAAACAAATATTTTCATGAGATGGAGTCATAAGG
This sequence comes from Tillandsia leiboldiana, assembly GCA_029204045.2. NCBI lineage: Eukaryota > Viridiplantae > Streptophyta > Magnoliopsida > Poales > Bromeliaceae > Tillandsia > Tillandsia leiboldiana. The sequence goes on along the minus strand of CM055071.1, from coordinate 38,974,803 downwards.
CTTGTTACTTGACTCGAAAGAAAATTTGGTTAAGTCAGGACGACATGGATACTAAGGCAGAGTGGTTCTGATAGAGATATAGCGGATTATAAGATCAAAAGTCTAATTCCGCAAAAAAGTTAATGTGGTGTGTGAAAGGCATCAAGGATGAGGGGCTTTAACTCGAAGGGACATAATGTGTATATGAAGTGCTTGATCGAGGAGGGCCGATAGGGTTTAGGGAAGAATTATTCACCAAAATTGTTTGTTGGCAGATCAGCATGGCATTAGATGGCAAAACTGTGGTGGCTCTGGTATGAGGAATTAGTATTGCTACGAATATCAAAGTTTTGGTGAATTGGTTGAGCATCGACAAGCACGTCGATGGCTAATGTGCGGGAGCCTGTTACATGCCAATCAGTTGTTCTCGACCGTGACATCCTTAGGAGCCACTTTTGAAAAGCATTTGGGTTGACGAAATTATAGAGTTGAGAAATTGAGATACTATGTCAGGTGTGCCATTGCAGACGGGCCAACGGAGGCAATTATCTAGCAATGGCTCATGTTATTAGTGCTACATGCGGGGGACTAGAAACAGACCACTAGTACAACACCTTTGAACCCCATGGTTTCAATAAGGGAAGGCATTGCTAGGTACATACAATATAGACCGCCCCTTGGTAAGCGGACGTGCCAAGCCTAGTATTTTGTGTAAGCGAACCAACTATAGTGGAAGCTACACGACACAAGGTTGAAGACCTTATGAGCAGGTATACCGTGAGGTTTTCCTTCTGGAATCGCTTGGGCTACCTTTTATCATCTTACACTCTGTAGTGGAGTGGATAAGTGGATTAAGGATAGTCTTAAGACGAAATGGTCCTCCGTAAAGGCCAAGACTCATGAGGGCAAGTGTGACAAGTGGGGATTCATGGTGCATGATGACCACGAAGCTCATCAGGCGGGAACAATTGATGTTGGGATCTATAAAATAAACCTTGGGGCCTGATCAAAGGCTTTGACAACTAGCCTTGGTTGGACAATAAAAGTACTAGATAGCTAGCGAAACGGAATGAGCCTAAATTGGTTAAATACCTTATGGTGAAAGGAATTATGGGCGCCGAGCGCCATGGCAAAGCTAAGGGTCATGTAGATGGCTAAGAGCACAAGCATGTTGGCTTTACTTGTCGAAAGTGACGTTGTACTCGAGTCGCGCAGGCAGAACATGAGGTACGGATGTGCGAATCATTGACATGCGAGGTGTCTCGCAAAGTCATTGGGCTTGAAAGTTATGTCAATAAGGTGTTGAGCGGTATGGTCGTGGGTGTCATAAGGCTAGGATATAATATTGAGGATGGTTATATTTGGGAGAGCACTTCGTAGAGTGAGACGTTGCGGAGCCTTAACTTGGGCATTTATGGCGCGTGGGCCAAGTTGTAGGAGCGAGATGCGTGAGCGCGAGAAGCTTGGCTATAATTGAATGGGATTTATTGAGGAAGACTTGAAATATCCTTATGGATTACTTTGAGGGCAATGAGGTATTCAACCATGTAGCACTCATCATCAAGTGCGATGGAACATACTCGGCTTTGGAGCTAATCTCTATAATGGGATTGTCTGTTGAGATCTCGTGGAGATCGACGGGAGACTCGATGTAAGGTGTAGCGCCGAACAGTAAAGCTCGTGGAGAAGCTTGTTTGGTTAAAATGCTTAAGCTGATATTCTATTACTAAGTTTAGAGGCACGTCTGTACTAAGAACTCGGGAAGGCTGACCTAGACGTGTGATGCTTGGGCGTCGCATGAGAATTTTCAAGGAAAAAACCTTGATCCCATGACAGTTGGCCCGAAGATGGGTTGAGCAACAGTAGAATATCGGGTGAAGAGATAGAGAAGATGGAGATACTAAGAGATTGAGGAAAGGTAGAGTGGAGGAAAAATGGAAGAGAGAAAAATGTCAGGGACTTAGAAAATGTCAACCTAAGTTCTTGGCCCAACTTTGCTAGTTGAAATGGGCTGTGAATGAGGCTCAATTCTAGCACCTCTTGTGGGAGATTGAGAGATTTGTAACCGCTACCATCAATGTCTTCAAAATTCCCAATGGATGGCAAGAGTTATGAATAACCCACAAAATAGTAGTGGGTTTAGTAGATTTTTAATGTAGATCTTAGTGGGTGTTGATGAGGCTTAGTGGGTGAGTACTTATAGCCTATAAATAGTGAAATTGGCTAAGGCCAATAATAGGGAGAATGCACACTTTGTAATTTTTGCTTCTAAGTAGTAGAATATTTAGTTTTTGTAAAATCTCTATCCCTCTCTCTCATTCTCTTTTTTGCACTTGGTCTTTGAGTCCCCGTTTGGTAACGGGGATAAGGGGGGGATAACCCCCTTATCCCCGAATTTATACCCAAACGCTATTTTGTGGGGGGGGGGGGGGGGGGGGGGGGGGGGGGAATTGCAAAACCCCCCCTTAGCGGGTTATCCTGGGGATAACCCGCTAGGGGGAGGGGGGGGGGGGGGGGGGGGGGGTTTAGCAATTCCCCCCCCTCTGCGGAATAGTGGAATAGCGTGGTTCGGCTCGGTGACCGAGGCATTCACGTGGTTGCAGAGCTCCCTCTTCACTCCATCTTCCTCCCTTCACTCCATCTTCCTCCCTGCTTTCTTCCTCCATCTTCTTCGCTGAGCACTCCATCTTCTTCCCGAGAGGTGATCACGGCCCGAGCTACTTCTTCGCTGGTCTAAGCCCTCCTCTTCCTCCAGCTCCCTCTTTCCCCCTCTTGCTCCGATCCAGGCTTGAGCTACTTCCCCGGTGCGGCTCGCTAACCGAGGAAGGTAGATCGGAGGACCGCGTGTCCCCGGAACCCTCTCCGCCTCCATCTCGGCATTCGGACCAGCTTCCTCTTTCCCCCTCTTGGTCCGATCCGAGCGATTTGCTTCCCCGGCTTGGCACGGTAACCGAGGAAGGTAGATCCGTGGACCGCGCATCCCCGGAACCCTCTCCGCCTCCATCTCGGCATTCGGACCAGCTCCCTCTTTTCCCCTCTTGGTCCGATCCGAGAGATCTGCTTCCCCGCCGCGGCACGGTAACCGAGAAAGGTAGATCGGTGGACCGCGCGTCCCCGGAACCCTCTCTGCCTCCATCCCGGTAGCCAGCCCAGCTCCCTCTTTTCCCCTTTTGCTCCGATCCGAGCGACCATTTCCCCCGGCGCGGCACGGTAACCGAGGAAGGTAGATCGGAGGACCGCGCGTCCCCGGATCCCTCTCTGCCTCCATCCCGGTAGCCGTCCCAGCTCCCTCTTTCCCCCTCTTGCTTCGATCTGAGCGAGCTACTTCCCCGCCGCGGCACGCTAACCGAGGATCTTGCTTGGAGCACCGCGCTTCATCGGAACCCAATCCGCGACCGACCCTTCTGGTGCCCCTCCTTTGCTTCTTCTCAGGTTCGGAATACTTCAAAAAGGTAAATAATTGTGCCATCTTGTTACAGAGAAATGTGTGCTGCTTGAAGTAATTGTGACATCTTGTTAGAGAGAACTGTGTGCTGCTTGAACTAATTGTGCCATGTTGTTAGAGATAAATTTGTGCTGCTTGAACTAATTGTGCCATGTTGTTAGAGAGAAATGTGTGCTGCTTGAACTAATTGTGCCATGTTGTTAGAGAGAAATGTGTGATGCTTGAACTAATTGTGCCATGTTGTTAGAGAGAAATGTGTGATGCTTGAAATAATTGTGCCATGTTGTTAGAGAGAAATGTGTGCTGCTTGAACTAATTGTGCCATGTTGTTACATAGAAATGTGTGCAGCTTGAACTAATTGTGCCATGTTGTTAGAGAGAAATGTGTGCTGCTTGAACTAATTGTGCCATGTTGTTAGAGAGAAATGTGTGCTGCTTGAACTAATTGTGCAATGTTGTTAGAGAGAAATGTGTGCTGCTTGAACTAATTGTGCCATGTTGTTAGAGAGAAATGTGTGCCGCTTGAACTAATTGTGCCATGTTGTTAGAGAGAACTATGTGCTTCTTGAACTAATTGTGCCATCTTGTAAGAGAGAACTGTGTGCTGCTTGAACTAATTGTGCCATCTTGTTTGAGAGGAATGTGTACTGGTTGAAGTAATATTGTCATATTGTTTGAGAGAAATGTGTGTTGTTTGAAATAATTGTGCCATGTTGTTAGAGAGAAATTTGTGCTGCTTGAACTAATTGTGCCATATCATAATGTCTGCTGGTTGTAGTAATATTGCCATCTTATTTGAGAGAAATTTGTGCTGGTTGATTTAATAGTGTCATCTTGTTTGAGAGAAATGTGTGCTGGTTGAACTAATAGTGCCATCTTGGAGTGATAATGTGAGTTGGTTGAACTAATATTGCCATTTTGTTTGAGATAAATGTGTGCTGGTTGCACTCATGTTTCCATCTCCTTGCCATAATGTGTGTTGGTTGTCACCCTGTTGGCATCTTGTGTGCTGGTTGTGTGTATGCTTCCTATCCCCTGTTGCCCTCTTTTGTGATTTTTGTGTGTATGCGCTCAAGAAGCTTTTGTTTAAGATCTGCTAAACAAATCGACGATGATGACGGTTGCCATAAGTATCTGATGGATGGCATGGATTTACAATCCACTGCAGCCCCATACCATTTGGCAATCATTTGAGTCAAATTTTTTTAATAAAAAGAAAAATGTAATCGGCTGATAGGCAGCATACACACAAACAGCATATAAGAAGGCAACTGGGTGATAGGCAGCCTACACACAACCAGCGCACATTATGGCAACAGGGTGACAACCAGCACACATTAAGGCAAGGAGATGGCAATAGAAGTTCAACCAGCACCCATTTCTCTCAAACAAGATGGCACTATTATTTCAACCAGCACACATTTCTCTCTAACAATATGGCACTATTAGTTCAACCAACACACATTTCTCTCTAACAATATGGCAATATCACTACAACCACCAAATGGGCATATATATAAAGTCGGAAAAGTGGCTTTGTCGGATAATTGCTTAAAATATCGACGATGATGACGGTTGCCAGAAGTATCTGATGGATGGCATGGATTTGCAATCCACTGCACCCCCATACCCTTTGGCAATCAATTGAGTCAATTAAGTATTTAAATATACTAAGTAGTTGTAATGATTGAAATTCTCCGGCAATACCCGTTCAATTAGATAGCACCGAATGATTTGAACTACACCTTTTTCATCTTGTATGATTCACAATTGAACTACGAGTAGTAATTCACTTTAATTTGTACTTAACTTGTTGTTATCTTTGTGCCTTTGTATACATCATATAACTCTTATTCCAGATGCGTCCATTCAAGAAACATACGAAGCATCAGGCAAGAAAAAGTGTGGCATTCAACGCGCTCCCTAATATCCTAGGTTCACAGGAGGGTAGTTCTGGGCAGCGTGCCCAACCGCATACCCGAACTCAAAATTGGTCTGAAATTATGGACTCAATGTTTTTGGCTTTGCTCACTGAAGAGCATGCATTGGGGAACTTCGTGAATGGGTCGTTCACCAGTGTAGCCTGGGTTCGAATCATTTCTGCATTCAATGCAAGGACCAACTTGCAATTGAGCAAAGAACAGATCAAGAATCGGCTGAAAGTTTTAAAGCGCACATTCATGCTTTATAACTGTTTAGCCAACAAGAGTGGATGGGGCTGGAACTATATAAACAATATCCCGACTGCCGGTGATCCAACTGACTGCGATGCAGTGATAGCGGTAAATTGAACCTACAATCATAAAGATTTTTGTAAAGGCTCGTGTACTATACGCATAATTGACATTAGACATTCATTTAATCTTTCTCCAGGAAAATCCGGCATACGGAAAATGTCGAGATAGGCCCTTTCCGGCATATAAGGATCTGACCTTCTTGACCGAAAAAACAACGGCCACTGGCCAATATGGTTTTACTTCTACTATGCCTGCAGCTCAAAATGTTGAAAGTTCATCCTCATCTTCCCCTGGTGAGGATGATACTCTACTTGGGGTACGAATGTCGACTTTCAATATCTCACCTAGTCCATTTGAAGCAGGATCTTCTACAGCGCCTCAATATGCGAATATCAGGGCGACGCAATCCTCCGACTCTCCAACCCCTACTCCTGAAATCCCAACTGTCGGAGGTAGTGCTAGTGGTAGCGGTTCCGGGGGAAAACGACCACGCTCCCCAGAACCCACAAACCTTAGACCCAAAAATACCCCGACCTCTGGGGGACGGCGGCGCAAACCTGATGCCGGGCTTAGTGTAATCTCTGAGATGGTTGAAATAGGCAGGCAAAAGCTTGAGCTTGCCCGTGAAATTTATCAGTCCGAAAAGACGAGCAGACCTGTTATTCCAACCATTCAGGATTGCATGACCCGAGTGTATGCTATGCCAGCTATTACTCCAGAAATGGTGCTTGTTGCAGGCAACGCCCTGAAAGATTCAAATAATCGTCAACTCTTTATGACCATGACAGACGACTTAGCTGTAATGTGGGTTGACCGACAAGTCGCAATGCAAAATGTACTATATAAGCAATTCTTTTCTGGAGTGTAGATTTCGTTTTAAATGTTTATGCTTTTGTTTTTTTATTTAGACCGTTGCCATTCTATGTATTATGCTAGGTAGACAATTATATTTTTTTTGCATGATGTTTGATTTACTTTGTAAATATTGACTTTATTAACAGCAATGCTTGAAGTTGTGTTGTATTTCAACGTCATATGTTGCGATTGTCACTGTTCAATATATATTGTACTTACAGCATAAATGGGTGATTCGAATGATGGTAATGTGTTTACCTCCACAATCAGTACCACCTTAAGGGACCTTTTAGATGATGATGATGACATATGGGATGATGTACTTGCAATGTTGATTCAGCAAGGTTACTTCACATTTAGGCAAACCGTCGAAAAGCAACCGTGTCGTACCCGTCCATTTACAGGGCACCAGCTAATATGTGATATATTGAATGGTCATCCTGATCGTGGGTATGACCAGTTTCGAATGCCGACCACGACTTTCATTGCACTGCGCGATGAGCTAGTCCGAAAGGGATTGCTACAAAACACACGCAATATGACAATTGAGGAACAGTTAGGAATATTTATGTTTTGCATAGGACATGGGGTGGCTAATAGGGTCATGGCTGAAACATTTCAACATTCGGGTGAAACTATCAGTCGACATTTCAACAATGTCCTTCGGGCGATTGTAACGTTGAAAGACGATTACATTAAACTTCCGCCGAATAATATTCCGGTGCATTCCCGAATTAGAGATAATGCAAATTTTCACCCATTCAAGGTATGTATACTTTTATATTAGTGATTTTACTTATATGTCATTTTGATATTTTATTAATTGACTTACTATGTTTGATGTTTACTGGTAGAATGCAATTGGTGCGATTGATGGGACACATATTCCCGCGGTTGTCAGCAAGAGCAAGCAACCGAGATTCCGGAATCGCAAAGGATTTACTTCTCAAAACATGATGGCTGCAGTATCCTTTGACCACAACTTTGTATTTGTCTGCACTGGTTGGGAGGGATCAGCAGCTGACATGCGAGTACTTCGATGGGCTTGCGAAAGTAGAGGTTTTACTGTGCTTGAAGGTATATCACACATACTCCATTTCTCTTACATTACTTTAATCATGGGGAATATAAAAATTTACATTGTACATGTTTCGTAAAATATATAAGCAAATATTATTTGGTAGATTCAGGCTATGCAAATACAGAAAGATTTCTTGCACCATATCGAGGGGAGCGTTACCACATTAGCCAATATGATGGAAACACAGTGGGGCGCACTCATCGAAGTCCACGCGGCCTATATAATCATCGACATGCTCAATTGAGAAATGTCGTGGAGAAAACATTTGGTATTTTAAAGAAGCGGTTCAAGATATTGACTGTTACAACACCGTTTCTATATAAAGTCCAATGTCAGATTGCGATGGCATGTTGCGTTCTACACAATTTCATTCGACGACACCAAGGTGCAGATGCTATCTTTAACGAAGAGTTAGAGGAACAACCAACGGATTTCGGTGACGAGGAAACAGGTGATTATGTTGGTACTACAGAATCACGGAGAGGCGACGAGTTGCGCACATTTATAACTAACCAGTTATGGAATAGTCGAAGTTAGATATATAATGGATTGTATTATATCGGATTTTATGCTTACAATGTGGTTGCAAAATTGTTTATTATTGGAGAACTTTTCGATTCGTTGTAGTAATAATGCCATCTTGTTTGAGAGGAATGTGTGCTGGTTGAACTAATATTGCCATCTTATTTGAGAGGAATGTGTCCTGCTTGAACTAATATTGTCATCTTGTTTGAGAGGAATGTGTGCTGTTTGAAATAACATTGCCATATTGTTTGAGAGGAATGTGTGCTGGTTGAACTAATATTGTCATCTTGTTTGAGAGAAATGTGTGCTGGTTGAAATAATAGTGCCATCTTGTTTGAGAGGAATATGTACTGGTTGAAGTAATATTGTCATATTGTTTGAGAGAAATGTGTGCTGTTCGAAATAATAGTGTCATCTTGTTAGAGAGAAATGTGTGCTGGTTGAAATAATAGTGCCATCTTGTTTGAGAGGAATATGTACTGGTTGAAGTAATATTGTCATATTGTTTGAGAGAAATGTGTGATGTTCGAAATAATAGTGCCATCTTGTTAGAGAGAAATGAGTGCTGTTTGAAATAATAGTACCATATTGTTTGAGAGGAATATGTACTGGTTGAACTAATATTGTCATATTGTTTGAGAGAAATGTGTGCTGTTCGAAATAATAGTGCCATCTTGTTTGAGAGAAATGTGTGCTTGTTGAACTAATATTGTCATATTGTTTGAGAGAAATGTGTGCTGTTCGAAATAATAGTGCCATCTTGTTTGAGAGAAATAAGTGCTGTTTGAAATAATAGTGCCATATTGTTTGAGAGGAATGTGTACTGGTTGAAGTAATATTGTCATATTGTTTGAGAGAAATGTGTGCTGTTTGAATAATAGTGTCATCTTGTTTGAGAGGAATGTGTGCTGGTTGAAATAATAGTGCCATCTTGTTTGAGAGAAATGGGTGCTGGTTGAACTTCTATTGCCATCTTTTTGCCAGAAATTTATTTGGTTGCACTCTTGGTACCATCTCCTTACCATAAAATTTTATATCATTTTTAAATATTTTTAAATATTTAATATTTAATTGTTAATATTATTTGAATTTTTTAATATTTATCTAAATTAAATATAAGGTTGAATAATACCATAAATTTATTTAATTTTAAATTATATCATAAAGGGCAAATTAGTAAATAAAAATATTTAACCCCTCAATTCTTCTTATTCCTCTATTCCCAACCAAACACAATTTTGTCTTATTCATCTTATTCTTCTTATTCCTATGTAATTTACCAAACACAATTTTCTTTAAACCCGGTATAACTCTTAAACCGAACCAAACGCAAATTTACTCTAGTTCCGGCTAAAACCATAACTTATACCTATCCCCGGTATAACTAAATTTTTCTTATCCCCGAACCAAACGCAACCTGAGGGCGCAGAAGTCCGGACTAGCAAGATCGATATAGGCTTGCCCATCTTCGAGACGGAAGGCGGGCGCCGTACAGAATTTTACGAGTCAAAAGTTTAAGTTCGTGATAAAAAGTTCAACAACCATAGCAAGTATTTTTTAAAATAAAATATTAAAAAAATACCAATCATCTGGAATGTGTAAGATGTACATCACAAATCATGGTGTACTAGTGTAGTTAACCGTGCGATGCGACGGATAAATATTATTAAAAAAATATTTTTATATTTTTTATTATTATAATATAAATACAGAAGTAAAAGATTATATAAAATAATTTAAAACACTGTTTTAAAACATTTTTTTCAATATATATAAAAAAATTATTTTCAATCCTAACATAAGAACCTATAGCACCAATCAGAGTAAAAGATTAATCTATTCGGGATTAAAATTTAAGGCATATGTGGGAATGTAATAAAATTTAGAAAGAGAGGGAGAGAGAGAGAGAGCTCACGTTCTATGAGTTACGGCAGTGTAGAGTTTCGATGAGATCGAGAGTAAAAAATTTTAACCTTGGAGGAGGAGAAGGATGATGAGGGCAAGAAGGCTTGGAGGTTCTTCACGGCGGGAAGGAAGAAGTAAGAATCGAGGGTGGAGGGGTCGAGGAAGAGGGCTTTGTTGCCGACGGAGATGGCGAAGAGGGAGGTGGTGGCGTAGAGAGAGAGAGAGAGAGAGAGAGAGAGAGAGAGAGAGGAGAAGAACTCAAAAATAGGGAGAGTGAGAGAGGAGAGAATGATGTTGGTCATAGTATAAGAGTTTTTGTGGTTGGATGTGAATCGTGTAGAATTTGATTTTAGGTGTATAAGTAATTCATTAGGTTTGGAGTTCACAATTAATTCATTGGGGGGGTGGGAATGGAAAGAGTCCACAATTAATTTATTGGGAGTTTGGGAATAAAAAGAGTCTACAATTAATTTATTAGGAGTTTGGAATAAGAAAAGTTAGAAAATTCTCAATTGTATAGATGAAGGAAATGGTTACACGTGGCAAAAAAATAAGAGAAATTATATATAGGTATAGATTACTTGCACGGCTCCTGAAAAGGGTGTTGCCTTTAGTCTATTTTGGGGTTTAACTACAAAAAAGTTGATTTATGACGACAGTTAATTTAGTAACACTTAACACAAGCGCTGATAAAAGTATACTTTAGCAACAGTTTTAACTAATTATTGTAATAATTCTAAACTGTCGGTATATAGTTTAGTTCAAATTAAATTAAATTTTTTCTCACATAATCCCCAAAAAATTAAAACACGATCCTATATTCTGCAAATTTTTTAGAAAAAAAAATACTATTTTAATTTAGAAAATAAAAATTTTAGAATGAAAAAAAATATCTAAATATAATATATATATATATATATATATATATATATATATATATATATATATATATATATATATATAAATTAAGTTTTGACCGATTTAAATATATTAATGTCAAATTTATTTTAATTTTAAATAATGTACAATTGGCCAATAAATTCAATGATTCTTTTATGAAAATTTTAAGTCATATTAAGCAATAAACAAAAAAAAATTCACTATCAAATTCGGCCCAATAAGATTCAGCCCAGCTACCCCAACACCACACACGAGGGACAAAAAAAAAAAAAAAAAAAAACCTTCATCTCCCCTCACGCTCACCGGACCCTCTCCTCTCTCTCTCTCTTTCTCTCTCTTATTTAAATTTAAATTTTAAATTTTAAATTAAATTTAAATATTTAATTTTTAAAATTTAAAATTTAAATTTAAAATTTAAATTCAAAATTTAAAATTTAAAATGAGAGAGAGAGGGGAGGGGAAGGGAAGGGGGGGGGGGGGAGGGGGGAGTTTTCCATCTCCATTTTATGCTTAGATGGACTGTGCATACATTTTACCTATCTTTTTTATGATATCTGTTTTTCTTTTTCCATCTCCATTTCTTCCATTTCTTCCATGAATCACCAGACTTATTCCAGCCAAATCTGTTAATACAAGCAGCATCTTTAAATTTTATCATTTAACTTTGGATTATTCTTTCAACATGAGTCATTAGCCAGAAAAGTTTTAAGTTTTATATATTTTTATCCAAAGTTTTTTACCCTCTATGACAATATAGAAATGAAATTGGTATAAGTTTTGTTCTAGGGATAATTAACAAAGCCAATAAAACCATCATAACATTAGAAAGTGTGAAAAGTAACATTAACTCAGTGCTACAATAATTCAGTGTGTAACTCAGTGCTACAATAACTTCTATTTCTTTTTAGATTATATGACTCCTTTAACTTCAAATTTTTTTTTTTATATATTTATACATAGTTATAAATTGTATCAAATTTACTAATTTAATCAACATTAATAGTTAATTATTCAGAATTTATTTGCTAATAGTAATCAAAATGATTAAATTTGATTAAATTATCAATAAATTTGATAAAAATTATAATTCATGTCTAAAATTATTTAATTCTAAAAAAAAATAAAAAAGTTAAGAGTTCTCAATCAAAAAAATTAAATTTTGGGGAATAGCATATGATTGAGAGGGGTCTCCATATATTTTTACCTCAATTAAATTTTAATTTGAAAGTGCTAATTATCAAATATGGTGTGTGGTGCATGGTGCACCAGGCGCGAGCAACAAAATCTAGATTAATCTTTTTTTAAATTTGGAGAGGTTTCTCTTACATACTGCTTTGTTTTGTATTGTATTGGATTTGTAGATACAGATCGTATAAATATTATCATCTAAAGACAGAATCTGTGAATCAAGTTGGACCCGCGTCAGGTAAATTGCATTTTGATGCAATTTTTCAGTAGAAAATTTATTTACTTGTGTTCTACTATTACTCGCAAAATCTAATGTATGTTGTATGAAGTGTTATTATATTATCTATAAAATGGTGTACACCTAGCATTTCTTTTTTAAGATTAATTCTATCTTCACTATAGGACAAGAGTGTTAGATTTAAAATGTTAGTTCTGAAATATAATTGCATTTATATTCAAGGTGGCAAAGTGTAAATTGTGATATTTTTAGGTGGATTTTTTGTATTTTAATCATAAGAAAATTTTAGATTCTGCGGGGGCATTTCTTTAAGTTGATGACTTTGAAGGTATATGCATGTAGAAATCTCAGGGCATTTTTTTAAGTTGTGACTTAGTCCCTTCTTTTATGCTTAGATGGACTGTGCATACATTTTACCTATCTTTTTTTATGATATCTGCTTTTCATTTTCCTCTCATATTAACGTCTCTTGCTTATGCTTAGAGATTTGAAGCGGTGAACTTGTTGCTGGCTTTGATTCTTCTATTCTCTTCCTACAAGGTGAATTTCTTTCCTTAGCTACTATATAGCAAGATTTTTGTATGTTAAATATTTAAGTTATCACTTCCCATTTTAAAAATATTGGCGGCAAGAAACTTGAAAAAAAAAAAAAAAAACCATCAAGAACAAGCAAATTGATGATTTCTGAACCATTGGAGATAGCCAATGTTCTAATTTGAGTTCAAGATAACTTTTATCTACATTTGGGGCTATCAATATCGCATTTGCAAAAAAAAAATTCAGCTTATTGAAATTAAACATAAGGCGATTCCCTATACATATTCAGTTACAAGCTTTCTTATGGAATGCTTCTGCAGATTAAAAAAAGTAGCCTCTAACTTTTGTCAGTGTACTAATCTATATGTTAGTGACTATGTAACAGCTTTCTTATTGAAGCCTTTTGATTTTATTGTTTTACTAATTTAATTTTTTTTTTTTTTTTTTGCAGAAATTTTCAAAAATGAGAAAGGATTGTTGAAAATTTGTAATTTGGAACAAATTCATTGAAATACATGAAAGCTTTCTTATGGAGTTTTATAAGTATTGAAAAATATTTTTCCAACGATTGTAGATACTTTTCCCAACAGTTTCGACTCCTTCTAAAACTTAAATTTTTCGTAGTGAAAAAAATTATACTTTATGACTTTTTGGTGTATTGTGGAAAATGGGATGGAAGATAATTGTCTTAAAATACATGAAATAATAATAAAATTTTTATTAAATTTTATTTATATAAAAATATTATTTTTTTAGCTGTGTTCTTGCCGCATATGTTTTTTTTATTAAGCTGGCAAGTCAGCCATGTTCAAATAATGTCATGTTCCATTTCTTGTATCCGTATATTTACGACACCTAGATAAAAATATACTTCTTATTTTTCAACCTAATACTAAGCTGCAATGCAATAGGCTTAGCAGAATGTAATATCTAAAATTGAAATTGAACCATCACTAGAAGCATAAGAACTTTCCAAATCAAATGCATTATTATATATGTGGAAACAATCATTGGTGACAAATAATAACTCCTTTTCAACTCTTAATATATTTCATAGAATTAAAGGCAAATGCTCAGTTTTATGTTGTGGTGAGAGAAACTCAATGAAAATCGCCAGCAAAAGAGCATTTCCTATGAATTGTATGAGGATTAAAGGAGAGGAAAATTTACATCATAAACTCTTACAATATCCAGTGTTATAACATCATAAGCTGCTTCCAGTTCAATGGCATCCAGATTTAAAGCAACTGCACAAAAAAAGGGAGTAAAACGAGTAAGGATTTAGATAAAAACAACCGCAAAAACTACAAACTGAGGAATATAAATATTTCAGATAGAATTTGAATGCGGAAAGTAGAAAACCATGATCTCATTTCATTTTATTTTGTGATTAAAAAAAAGACTCATGGCGGAACAGTTTGTAACTAGGAATGAACATTTAGTTGGAACAGCCTCTTTGAGCAAGGATGATTAGATTTAAAATAAGTATCTAGTAGGCGCACAGATTTATTTAGCTGCAAAAATTTGTTTCTTGCAGCTGCCGCCTCCTCGAGAGCGATTCTCCGCAGTTTCAAACAGTGCATGGCATCTCAGCGGAAAGCTATTCATCAAAAGTCATATAACTAGATGGTTCCTTCAATGCAATGGGGAAGAGACACATCGGCCCTATAAGAATTCAACACTGACTTGGTTCACAGATAGAATGGTTGTTCATAGTTTTTCCAAACATCCACGAAAACATGCATTGCACAGGGCCGCACAGCGATGCACAGGAAACTGAGCTCCCAAACAGACCCTAAAGCAGGAAGGAGTTTCTCGATATGTACCTGGTTCCAGCAATATTATTCTGTTGAGAGTTACAGCCTATATGAACCACAAATGACAGCAACTTCTAGGTCCTATCAATTGGGAGAGCTCATATTCTTTAGTGTTTTTATACTCAGTTTATGCCTGCTTCTCTTCGGCTGAAAATTTGGTGCTTTGCTGAGGAACAAGAAAGGTTCTGGATATTTTGTGATTCTTGAGATAAAAGCCTAGAGAGGGAGTAGGTACCATGAGCATAACTCCGGTTAAGCAAAACGCCAAAAAGGAATTTCTATGGGGAAAAACAATGAATTTGGCAAGATTACCAATGAACACTTCGTTAGCAGAAAATTAACCCCTGCTTTGCTAATTTACACAGCATCCCACTACACCAAAGCATTTTAACCAATTCATAAAAGATTAAAGAAGGAAGATAACCAAATGCATGAGGTTGCAGTGGAACAACCATCCAGAAAAGCAAAGTGGACTCATAGGCTCAATGTGAAGAATATGTTCAAGGATTAATTGCTTTCAAAAATCGATTTTGTTTTCCAAATAATCTTATGGAAAGTTTTTGGGCACTTACCAGCTGAACAGTGAAGCCTTGTTCAATTTCTGCAAGTTCTCAACAAAATGAGTAGGCTATTTCACATAAATGATTCTTTCATCTGGTTCATCCTTGTCATCTTCATCTTCTTCAGGTATGTTGGATTGTTCAAAATCACCTTCTTGTTCTTCTATGCGCTTCTTCTCATCTTTCAATCTGTCCAATATAGCAAGTACCTGTGGTGGACAAATTCGAGCAATAAGAAGTGTTCGGCGCTACATGACGATGGCAGTAAACGAGGAAAATGATGCCAACATTTGATTTGGACTACAATATATGCTTTTCAATGGGGACATAATGATGAAAAGAAATTGGATTATAAGCATGTTTCTATTTGAACGACACAATCTAAGAGCTGGCGTACAAGCTCTCTCTCTAAAAACAATACATGAGCTCGTTACGATCCAATTCTGATGATACAATAATAGGCAGGTGGGAATTCAAGTTAGACTCCTATTTATTTACTATTTCAACAGTATAAGTTCACTGTTGCCTATAGCATCTGTATGTGTTATATTTCTATCATGTGAATCATAGTTCTGACAATTGAAATTGCTAACCAACGAAAATTCTAAAGTCAAAAGAAGCAGCTGATAACGTGAAACACAAAGTTGGATTCAAAAATTACATAGAGACAGAACAATACTTTTTGTTAAAGTTCAGCTTAAAGACTATTCTCATACCACAACACAAGCAAATCAAATAATCTCTACTAATTTATGGGCCTGTAAATGAGTATAGGTTTTGACTTGGCCTTTCTTGAAATAAACCTAAACACCTGGATCAAAGTAGAAAACTCAACCCCTTATACCCATTTTGAACTCAAACCCAGAATTTAACCAAGGGATTAGGGGTTTCAAAAAATTTCAACCAACATAAGCTGTTGGTAGGCAGCTTTGTATAGGTATTTCACAAGACAGAAGTTTGTCAGGAAGCAGTTGCTAACTGCACCTTATATAATTCAGTTATGCATGCTTAACATAGCAGTAAACAAGACCTGTTATACATACATAGTTTTTTCTTTTTTTCCAGCCATTAGATTATTATACAGCAGTGAAGCTTTGATACAAAGGGGGGCATTTCATAGAAACTGCATATAACTAAACTTCCAAAATTAGGCAGATGTGATGCAAAAGAAGCACAATTCTAATAGAAAAAGTTCCTAAACTGATTCCTGCAGGCAACTATAATCACCAATAGGAAAGAAAAAATTAAAATAATGCGATGAGCATACACCACCTTAAGTCAGGTTGATGGATAAGCACCTCATTTGGCTATTTCAATTACTCAGAAATGATTTATTTTAGTAAAGACCAAATTAGGCATAACAAGCAATGTCAAGAAATATTCAAGAAAAACGAGGCAATCTACAGTAAGCTATACATAAAAGTAATTAAATGCAATCATTCATTAATAGATAAAAATGTAAGAAAATGGTGCCCCAGCAGTTAATTAACCTCCAGAATATATCATTAAGAAGCACAATGACAAGATTAATATCATGCTGTGGAGAAAAAACCAGGATTGCATAAAGATAAAGCATACCCTGCTTCCTCTCTCTAGAGAGTCATCTTCTATGAAACGTATTTCAGGAGTCAGTCGCAACTTCATCCGCCTGCCCAGTTCGCTTCGTACATATTTGGCTTTTGCTTTTAGCCCAGCAATAGCTACCTCTCTTCCTCTTTCGTCACCAAAAACAGATACATATACTTTTACAACCTACAGAAAAAAAAAAAAAAAAAAAAAAAAAAAAAAGCATCTCAAGTTCTATGAAGATGGACAAACTGAAACTACTAAGAAAATTGACACGCGATAAACCGTTCACTAACAATTTTGTGCAAGCTAAGAGTTGTTACAATTTTCAGATTGAACCCATGTAATACAAAATGCTTACTTGTTCAGGATTCTGGAGCTCCTTCTCTACACCAAGAAGCAGTAGCACACTTTCTAATTTCCATGTTTATTTAAAGAAAATGCCAACGTGGTTGTCACACTAACAACCACATAGCAAGCTTCTGTCAGCACCTCAAATAAAAGGTTATGAGAAGCAAAAGAAAACAAAAAAAAAAAACAAAAGACTTGCATTCATTTGGGGCTTCGAAATTTTATGTTTAAATATCAAGGACTGATGTGAAAATTAGCTTATAGTTTTAAGGACTAATGGTGCATAAATTATCCTTTTATCTGGAAGGTGACTCAGAAACATCATATGTGCATGAAGGAGAGACAGTTGCACGTAGCTCTCTAATTTGATAGCATGGAAAAAGTGATTTTGACTATGATGTTCACCAGAACAAGCCAAAAGGCTAAATCTAAGGAGTTCATCAAAATAATCTTTTAAGGGAGATTCTTTTTATAATCATATCAATATAAGTCTTAATTAATATTTGTCAAAGTAGAAGGGAGAATCAACTAGTATGTTGGTTGAATCAGTCAAAGATGATGATCTGAAATTAGTATTGCACATAT
Source organism: Tillandsia leiboldiana (assembly GCA_029204045.2). Classification (NCBI taxonomy): domain Eukaryota; kingdom Viridiplantae; phylum Streptophyta; class Magnoliopsida; order Poales; family Bromeliaceae; genus Tillandsia; species Tillandsia leiboldiana. The sequence goes on along the minus strand of CM055071.1, from coordinate 38,957,034 downwards.
CGAAAAGAACCAAAAGGCTTCAGAAAATTCTAATGTTACTGAATATTTTGAGAAAATCTTGTTTATGAAGAGGGGTTTATCTTGAAAGCATTAGCATATTAGTTAATAGGAATGTCTTCTTCCAACTACATGGATGTGGTGTGTTTCCCCTCAGAGTGAATCCGGAAGTCCTTGAGAGAATCCGAAGTACAGTCTTCTCCTCAATATTTCTTTCTATTCTTTACTGTCATTTTCACTTTTTCTACGCCAAGCAATCATCATCCTAAAACACCATATTTTCTGCTACCTGTAGACTATATCTAAACTTTCCCCAAATCCAAAAAATCAATGAGGAATGTATCTTCCAAAATTTTAAAACCTCAAACAACCAACCTTTACTGAACATTTGTACACATCAACAGACAATAAACTAAACCTTAAAGCTTTCTAGAACTTGAGAATCTTGCTTCTTGTGGATCAAGAACAACTAACAGTCAGATTTAAGAGCCAAAATACAATGAGCAAGGAGGCAAAAGTTGGCAAAAATAGCTCCACACCATTTTTTCTTCAGGATCCACCGTGCTATTAACGGTCATGTGGCTTTTTGCCCCATTCAAGCCCTTTTAGTTATTTGTTTCCTACTCATAAACCTAAACATTAGGGCTCGTTTAATCATGCTTAGATATTTTCATTTTCTTTCCCTAAAGTTCTATGCAATCAAATGCACCAATGGATGGTAGATAACTTGCATTCTATACATTTATGGGGTTTGTAGGCAATATAAAACAAAAATTTATTAATTGCTTTTTTTTCTTTTGCTGCCTTGTTTTTCTTAATAGGATAAATTTGCAGCTAACCAACAAAAAGAAGAAAAGAGAAGTTGATTTTCGCAAATAAAATCGCCTATAGTTTGTGTTTCAAAAAGGCAAAAAAAAAAAAGTATAACCATAGCCAGACAAGGCCTTAACTTCTAGTTTCTTTAATCCAGGTTAATTCAATTACCCCAGTGACTTAAACTACGCTAGTAAGGGCTCTTCCAGTGGTGTTATGACTTCATGGTAGTTATGATGCATTGTGGTTGGTGGAGCAACATGAGGAACTAGAGTGTGTGCAAGAATAATTTGGATTGCAGACAAAAGTAAACCACATCAAGACAATCCTACTTCCACATTTAGGTGATAGTGGTGATATGCGATGATAGGCTTGAATGGTTTTTCATGATGGCTAGTGAAAAGCAATTAAGACTTAAGAGCATAATTCGAAAAAGAGCCTAACTGATATAGTGGTTCACCAAAGTATGATTCTTGTGTTAAAAGTCACGCATCTCAAAAGAGCAATCGGACTATAGGTTTGATAAACAACACCAGCCTACAACATAACTCAAAAAAGGAGTGAATGACATGACAGGCAATAGTTACCAATTCACAGGCAATTTTTTGTTCCAAAAGGAATATATAAAAACATAGAGTAAACTTCAATTGGCCCCTCGCGGTATAGCGCATTTTCACTATGCCATTTCGTGGTTCAAAAATTTGCACTCGACTACCCTATAATTTAACGTGTTTTCACTTTGCCACCCCGTGTTTCAAAAAGTTACACTCAATTATTTTGTAATTTTATTTTTGTTTTACCGTAAGGGTCTATTGCTAAACAGGGTACCACCCTGTGGTTTTCAAGAAAATCTTCCTTTACTACCTTATTTGACAACAGGCTTTTCTCGGTGAAACAAAAATAAAACCACAGGTTAGTTAAGTTAAACTTTTTGAACAATGGGGAGGCAAAGTAAAAATACGCTATACCACCGGGGGTCTTAAAGTTTACCCAAAAACATAAAAGTTGATGAACATTGTTGGGACCACATGTTGTCAAGCAAAGCTTCTAGGTTCCAATATATACATAGCATAACTATGGTCCTATTTGGTCCTGCTGTAGGAACAATGTTGTTTGATGAAGTACCATGAGAAGAGTTGCTCGGAGAAGCACTATATAAAATCACCTCAACAGCTTCTCTCTGCAGGAAATCAGAATCTCTAAATTGGACCTTCTACTTCTAGGCCTCAAAATCACATTTCTAATTTCTGTTACAGCAGAAGATCCTGACTTTTCTAACCCTACCACCAAATTTTCTTGTGCAGAATCCCGTAGGGATAAATACAAACAGTTAGCGGGCAACCCAAATAACAGCTCACAAATTTACACCCTAAAACCTAAACAAGCGACGATTTCGTATCCAAAGAGGTACAGCAACCTAATAATAACCAAATTGATCGAAACAAAATGGATCAAGTTAGGGTTTGGGGATGTAAACCTGGAGGTCGCCGGAGACCTCGACGTCGCTGATGGTGGTGAGGGAGGAGAGGTATCGGTCGGCGCCGAGGGAGGCCTCGGGGAGGACGGCGTATTGGAGCACCTTGTCCTTGAGGAGCATGTCGGAGAGCTCCCTCTGGATCTGCTTCGCCACCATGCGCACCCTCCGCTGGTTCGCCATGCACCTCACCTCAGCACCTCTTCTTCCTCCTCCGCTTCTACTTCTTCCTCTTGTTCCCGTCGCCGCGGCCATGGAGTTAGGAGGGGCATGAATGGGGACGACGAGGAGGTTGGGGTGGAGATCGCCATGGGCGAGGGGAGAGCTGAGGGAAAGCAGGGAGAAGTGGAGTGGAAGAGATGGGGGAGGGCGAGAGAATACGAGCATTATTAATGACGATGATATTTTCTTTCCTTCTTTTATTAACACTATCAGCAGGATATGACGAGAGAATGGAGAGAGCCAGTAGGAAAATTTGCGGAGAGAGCCATTAGGAAGATTTGCGGAGGGAGCGGTGCCGTTTTTTCTTTTTTTTTTTATCTTTTGTTATTTACTTACTGACTGAGTGTAAAGAGTAAGCAAAATGCTTCATGTACATCTTAAAAATGAGTGTACATTATACACCCCATCTATTTGAGGGTGGGGTAAATTTCATCCATCACTTCGAAGTGATGGGTGGAAAGATCCCCACCCTTGATTTCATCCATCACTTCGAAGTGATGGGTGGAAAGATCCCCACCCTTGGATGGGTGGGGTGTAACCTCTACACCCAAAAATAGATGTAGATATAGCATTGTTCAAATAAGTAGTTCTACATGTACACCCCTGTTAGGGGTGTATATCATACCCCCTAACAGAAATGGTTGGGATGAGTCTCAAAATAGTAAAATTTTATTCTTACCCCATCTCTCCACTAAACACACTCTCTCTAAAACACTCTCTACACTCCCTCTCTAAAACACTCTCTCCACTCCCTCCGTCGAAAACGCCCCTCTCGCTCCATTCTCTCTCTCTCGCGCACTCTCTCTCTCTCTCTCTCTCTCTCTCTCTCTCTCTCTCTCGCTCGCTAGGGTTTAGGGTTTCTCTCGCTCGCTCGCTACGCGTCTCGACCAGCACCCGAGGCCCACTCAACCAGGGCTCTCTCGCCTCCGTCGTGTTGGGTTTCGTTCAATCGCCTTGCCCAGCACCCGAGGACCGTGCGACCAGGGCTCTCTCGCCTCCGTCACCTCCATCGTGTAGGGTTTCGTCAATCGCCTCGCCTCGCCGATCGGTAGGGTTTCCTAGGGTTTCCTCTCGTCTTCCCTTTGGTAAAAAAAAAAAACTGCTTTGTTACACCCTAACAGTGGTGTAATCATACAGCAGTAAAAGCCCTTGAAAACAAAGATTTGAATTTCACTACAGGTACATTCTATACCGGTACACTAGGATAATGGTATTTCTCTTTATGAAAAATTCATTCTCAATTTTTTAATTAGCTATTGAAAGATCCCTTCTCATTCTGAAAGAAGAATTTAGTTTTTTCTTATATCTTTGTGTGTGTTTAGGGTTTAGGGTTTAGGCATTATTCTCTTGTAATATAATGACATGTTGAATCGAAAATATTAAGCATTATTCTCTTGTAATTTAATTAATTTAGAATAATTAATCAGTTGCTACACGTTATTTCTTAATAGAAAATCCTCATGAGAGATAGATTGAGAGAGAGAGAGAGAGAGAGAGAGAGAGAGAGGGTCGTGAATATGATTATGGTTAAGTATTAAGTAATTGGTTGTTTCACACAATTACACAAACCAAGTACCTTTTTGTTGAATTTGTTTAACTTAGCTAGAGTTTGTATTAATTTGATCAAGTTACAGGGTGCAGTGTTGTTTAATCTTAAGCAGCTTAAGATCAAAGGTGTCTAAAAAGCTACCAATTCATTTAAGGCTGCGTTTGGTTCGGGGATAAAAAAAATTTAGTTATACCGGGGATAGGTATAAAATATGGTATTAGCAATAACTAGTGTAAATTTGTGTTTGGTTGGATTTAAGAGTTATACCGGGTATAAAGAAAATTGTGTTTGGTAAATTATATAGGAATAAGAAGAATAAGAGGAATAAGAGAAAATTATGTTTGGTTGGGTATAGAGGAATAAGAAGAATACTATTTTACCCTTTATGATATAATTTAAAATTAAATAAATTTATGGTATTAATCAACCTTATAATTAATTTAGATTAATATTAAAAAATTCAAATAATATTTACAATTAAATATTAAATATTTAAAAATATTTATAAATGATAGAAAATTTTATGATAAGGAGATGGTAACAGGAGTGCAACCAAACTAATTTCTGGCAAAAGATGGCAATAGGATTTCAACCAGCACCTATTTCTCTCAAACAAGATGACAATATTACTACAACCAGCACACATTATCCCTCCAAGATGGCAACTAGAGTGCAACCAGCACACATTTTCTCAAAATAAAGATGGCAATATTACTGGAACCAGCACACATTATCCCTCCAAGATGGCAACTAGAGTGCAACCAGCACACATTTTCTCAAAATAAAGATGGCAATATTACTACAACCAGCACACATTATCCCTCCAAGATGGCAACTAGAGTGCAACCAGCACACATTTTCTCAAAATAAAGATGGCAATATTACTACAACCAGCACACATTATCCCTCCAAGATGGCAACTAGAGTGCAACCAGCACACATTTTCTCAAAAAAACGATGGCAATATTACTACAACCATCACACATTATCCCTCCAAGATGGCACTATTAGTTCAACCAGCACACATTTCTCTCAAACAAGATGGTAATATTAGGTCAACCAGCACACATTTCTCTCAAACAAGATGACAATATTACTACAACCAGCACACATTATAGTACCAAGATGGCAAGTAAAGTGCAACCAGCACACATTTCTCTCAAACAAGATGGCAATATTAGTTCAACCAGCACACATTCCTCTCAAACAAGATGGCAATATTACTACAACCATCACACATTATGGCACCAACATGGTAACTAGAGTGCAACCAGCACACATTTCTCTCAAACAAGATGGCAATATTAGTTCAACCAGCACACATTCCTCTCAAACAAGATGGCAATATTACTAGAACCAATCGGAAAGTTCTCCAATTATAGGTCCAATATAATAATTAGCAAATTCAAACACATAAAATTCAGTCCATTAGGTTCATACGATCACACATTAGACGGTCTTTTACATTCACATTTCTTACATGCAATCACATATAATAGACAATTTTACAACCCCATTGTAAGCATAAAATTCGATATAATACAATCCATTATATATCTAACTTCGACTATTCCATAACTGGTTACTTATAAATGTGCGCAACTCGTCGCCTCTCCGTGATTCTGTAGTACCAACATAATCACCCGTTTCCTCGTCACCGAATTCCGTAGGTTGTTCCTCTAACTATTCGTTAAAGATAGCATCTGCACCTTGGTGTCGTCGAATGAAATTGTGTATAACGCAACATGCCATCGCAATCTGACATTGGACTTTATATGGAAACGGTGTTGCAACAGTCAAGATCTTGAACCACTTCTTTAAAATACCAAATGTTTTCTCCACGACATTTCTCAATTGAGCATGTCGATGATTATATAGGTCGTGTGGACTTCGATGTGCGCCCCCCTGTGTTTCCATCAAATTGGCTAATGTGGTAACGCTCCCCTCGATATGGTGCAAGAAATCTTTCTGTATTTGCATAGCCTGAATCTACCAAATAATATTTGCCTATAGATTTTACGAAATATGTACAATATAAATTTTTATATTCCCCATGATTAAAGTAATGTAAGAGAAATGGAGTAGGTGAGATATACCCTCAGGCACTGTGAAACCTCCACTTTCGCAAGCCCATCGGAGTACATGCATGTCAGCTGCTGATCCCTCCTAACCAGTGCAGACAAATAGAAAGTGATGGTCAAAGGATACTGCAGCCATCATGTTTTGAGAAATAAATCCTTTGCGATTCCGGAATCTCGGTTGCTTGCTCTTGCTGACAACCGCGGGAATATGTGTCCCATCAATCTCACCAATTGCATTCTACCAGTAAACATCAAACATACTAAGTCAATTAATAAAATATCAAAATGACATATAAGTAAAATCACTAATATAAAAGCATACATACCTTGAATGGGTGAAAATTTGCATTATCTCTAATTCGGGAATGCACCGGAACATTATTCGGCGGAAGTGTTATGTAATCGTCTTTCAACGTTATAATCGCCCGAAGCACATTGTTGAAATGTCGACTGATAGTTTCACCCGAATGTTGAAATATTTCAGCAATTACCCTATTAGCCACTCCATGTCCTACGCAAAAAATAAATATTCCTAACTGTTCCTCAATTGTCATATTGCGTGTGTTTTGTACCAATCCCTTTCGGACTAGCTCGTCGCGCAGTACAATGAAAGTCGTGGTCGGCATTCGAAACTGGTCATACCCACGCTCAGGATGACCATTCAATATATCACATATTAGCTGGTGCCCTGTAAATGGACGGGTACGACACGGTTGCTTTTCGACGGTTTGCCTAAATGTCAAGTAACCTTGCTGAATCAACATTGCAAGTACATCATCCCATATGTCGTCATCATCATCTAAAAGGTCCCTTAAGGTGGTACTGATTGTGGAGGAAAACACATTACCATCATTCGAATCACCCATTTATGCTGTAAGTACAATATATATTCAACAGTGACAATCGCAACATATGACGTTGAAATACAACACAACTTCAAGCATTCTTGTTAATAAAGTCAATATTTAAAAAGTACATCAAACATCATGCAAACAAAATAGAATTGTCTACTTAGCATAATACATAGGATGACAACGGTCTGAGGAAACAAACAAAGGCATAAACATTTAAAACAAAACCTACAATCAAGGAAAGTATTGCTTATATAGTACATTTTGCATTGCCACTTGTCGGTCAACCCACATTACAGCTAAGTCGTCCGTCATGGTCATAAAGAGTTGACGATTATTTGGATCTTTAAGTGCGTCGCCTGCAATAAGGACCCTTTCTGGAGTAATACCTGGCATAGCATACACTCGGGTCATGCAATCCTGAATGGTTGGAATAACATGTTTGCTCGTCTTTTCGGTCTGATAAATTTCACGGGCAAGCTCAAGCTTTTGCCTGCCTATTTCTACCATCTTAGAGATTACACTAAGCCCGGCATCAGGTTTGCGCCGCCGTCCCCCAGAGGACGGGGTATTTTTGGGTGGAGGGTTTGTGGGTTGTGGGGAGCGTGGTCGTTTTCCCCTGGAGCTACGACCTCTACCACTACCACTACCTTCGACATTTGGGATTTCAGGAGTAGGGCTTGGGGAGTCGGAGGTTTACGTCGCCCTGATATTCGCATATTGAGGCGATGCAGAAGATCCTGCTTCAAATGGAGTAGGTGAGATATTGAAAGCCGACATTCTTACCCCAAGTACAGTATCATCCTCACCAGGGGAAGATGAGGATGAACTTTCAACAGTTTGAGCTGCAAGCATAGTTGAAGTAAAACCATATTGGCCAGTGGCTGTTGTTTTTTCGGTCAAGAATGCCAGATCCTTATATGTCAGAAACGGTCTATCTCGACATTTTTCGTATGCCGGATTATCCTGGAGAAAGATTAAAGGAATGTATAATGTCAATTATGCGCATAGTACGCGAGCCTTTAGAAAAATCTTTATGACTTATAGGTTCAATTTACCGCTATCACTACATCCCAGTCAGTTGGATCACCGGCAATCGGGATATTGTTTATATAGTCCCAGCCCCATCCACTCTTGTTGGCTAAACAGTTATAAAGCATAAAGGTGCACTTTAAAACTTTTAGCCGATTCTTGATCTGTTCTTTGGTCAATCGCAAATTGGTCCTTGCATTGAATGCAGAAATGATGCGAACCCAGGCTACACTAGTGAACGACCCATTCACGAAGTTCCCCAATGTATGCTCTTCAGTGACCAAAGATAAAAAAATTGTGTCCATTGTAGTAGCCCTAAATCCCATGCAGTTTCCTGGTGAATCCACAGTTTAGAACACCTATTATTGATGTATCAGGCCCATAGTGCATCAAGGAGATGCCACAGATGGACCCTGTGAGATATCTTTTACTGTGTTGGCCTTCGGCTACATTTGCCGAAAATTTTAAAGGGTTTTTGGCCAAACAGAGGTTGGAATTGGATTCAGCACGGAAAAACACTTGAAAACGGCTATTTGCTTGTTAAATTTGGAGTCCGGATGACCAAAAACGGGCTACCAGAAGTTTTCGGGGAAAACTGGTGCATGGGGGGTGATCGTGGACCGGCCGGAGCCACGTGGCGGCCTGTCATTGGCCGGCTCACGGAGCTCGGTCCACGGGGAATGCGCGCTGGTGCATAGACCGCGAGGGCGGGCCACGTGGCGCGTCCGGACTGGCGGGTGCACGCGGCGCGGCTCAGGGAGAAAGCGGCGGCCTGGGTGGACCGGGAGCACGACGCGTGGCAGCCTGGCATTGGCGGGCTCACGTAGTCACGGTCCACGGCCCGTGCGGTTGTGTACGGGGCAGCGAGGCGGCCGACACGTGGCGACCGCACTCGAGTGCGCCACGCGTCGCCCCGCGCGCGCTCCGCCCCACCTACCCCACCGACGCTGGCCTGGGCTACGTGGCGCGCAGGGAGGGCCTTTGCACCGCTGTTGCCTGTTGCGTGGTGACGTGTCGTCACCAGGGCGATTCGGGCGCGTCGGATGGGGGGCGTCCGACCTTCTTTGGCGGATTCGGGCGCCGAATTGAGGGCCCGAATCCGCCAAGCCCAAGTATGGGTTTTGGGCCTATAAATAGGGCCTTTAAGTGGACTTTTCTCTCTTTTCTGGACCTCATTTCCCTTAGAGCTCTTAAGGTGAATTCTTCCTTCCACTTAGCAGCACACATTGGAGGACTTTGGAGATTTTTGGAGATCATCTTTTCGACCTTATCTGCGACGCGGCGCATAGTGACGCTTCTACTTCGACGACCCGTTTCGTCGCATTTTAGTGCGCGGACTCCTCCGACTCACCCCGATCTCTGTTTTTAGCGATTCTCATGCCGTCGGACTCACGACTGGTAGGACTCCAACTTTGATGTTCAGAGTTTTCTCGTTTTCCTTGCGGATTTTGGTGGGTTTTGAGCTTTCTTTTGCCCATTTTTCTTCGCGGAATTTTGGACAGCATTGCAGAGTTTTAGACATAACTTTGCGTACCGACATCGGATTGTGGTGATTCAAAAGGAAAACTTCATCTAATTCTCGCGAGGAATCTCCTGGAGTTTTCTCAGAATTTTCTAAGTTTGCTTAGAAGGTGAGAATCTTTCTTCTTCCCGAGTTCTTATCTGTGGAATTTTGTACAGTTTGGTATGGGGTGTTTCTCTTGCCGATTTTATATCTCAGCGTAGGAAACTCAGAATTGGACGTGCAGGTATTCGTTTCGAAGCTATCGACGCGTAGATCGCAGGGATATTTTATTTGGATTTTTCCGAGGACTGTCAGCAGGTGATTTAACCGCATCTTCGCAGCTGAAATTGCAGTGTAGTATTTCTGGCAGATTTGGGGAATTAAGTGTAACGGTAGCTTTGTTTGGTACCCAGGAGCGATTGTGGACAGTGCTGGACCCGTGGGACTCTGAGTTGCTATTTTCTGGTATTATCAGCTGTAGGACTTTTAGCAGTTCGACTTGTCAGGTGGGTGGCTTCGTTTCCAAGATCTGCGAACTGCACATTAATTTTAGCTGTGTAGGGATTTGCATATACTACTATCTCCTATGTAGCATGTTAGAGAGTATTATTTGAGGTTCCTCATGTATACAATTGATCTTGTGATCTTTTTATTTCCCATCACATATTTGTTTATTGCTATCTTTGGACTTGACCTAGCACCCCTGTCATATGCAGCATATTCAACCAGACTAGTAGAAAACTCCAACTTGGGCTAGGTTATTTTATTGCTTTAGACACCTCCACTCTATCATTATTATTCATTCTGGACTTAGATTGTGCCTCGCCCAGGTAGTGGGCCGAGGGGTCGGATTATTGTGGGGTGCATTTACACTCGTGTCTGGGGACCGAGTGGAGTCGGATAGGAGTATTTTTGATCAGGGTGTCTTTTGGGTACTGTCTGGGTGACAGGGGGGTGTCGGCTGTGTAGTTTCCAGCCGGTGAGTGAGACAGGGTTCTTTTGGTTACAGTCGATCTTGTTGATCGTGGATTTGGATTTTAGCTTGCATGAGCCACAGTTGAGCTCGACAGAGATGCGCAGATACTTTGCTCGTTGGGGTCGCGCCCCTCGAGTGCCACTCCGGAGCTAGGCGGGTTACTTGCTTTTGCGACTTGTCGATGCAGTCCCTCTGGCTGGCCAGCTTGGCAGTCACGGACGCCCTACGTAAGTCCGGTCCTCCGTAGATGTTGCGGCAGTAGGTAGGCGCAGGTTTGACTGGACCCGATGTGGCAGTCAGTGTAGATTGGGTGACTTGAGTTGAGAGTTAGTAGTGGTACTAGGTTTCTTTCTGTTTCACCCTCGAGCATCTAGATAGAGGCATAGTAGCTGTAGAGTTATTTTACCAGCTTTTCTTTCCAGTATTGCATCTGTTACCTTATGCCTCTAGCAGACTTAGTGGGCAGACCGTCGGGCTTGTTGGCGGCACCCACTGAGAACTACTTTGGGATGTAGTTCTCACACCCGTCGTGATATCTTTTTCCCCAGGGACCGCTTCTTCTGTTCCTGCTGCACCGGTTGCTGATCCAGCTGATCGAGGTAAGGGAGTCGCGAGTTAGATCCCTACCAGATGTCGTCCTGAGAGTAGTTGTACCCCTCATATGTTGAGAGTTCTTGTTGAGTGACCTTGTAGTGAGGATTGAGTTGTACTCTTCTTTATTTTGAGAGACTTATGTATTCATGGTGAGGACTTGGGTTGTATATTTCTAGAGTTGTATTTATTTCTTTCAGTATTTTACTTTCCAGCTCTGATATATGTATAGTGTAGATGCTCTTTTGCAGGTTAGACGCTACGTTCATACGGGGCTTCCCGTATGGGCGGCGGATCTGTTGGCGAGTCCGGGTCGCAGTTTCGACCCGGGGCATGACAGATTAGAGTGGTATCAGAGCCTAGGATGTAGGTCAGTGAGGACTTAGAAACCCTAGGCTTGTGGTTTCGACCCGGGGCATGACAGATTAGAGTGGTATCAGAGCCTAGGATGTAGGTCAGTGAGGACTTAGAAACCCTAGGCTTGTGGTTGGACCCTAGGATGACTTACGTGAGAGTCGTCACCTTGTTGCGAAAGTCTTGATTGGGTTCTAAACTCTCCCAGTGGATGGGTGAGAGATTGACATATCTTCCTTCGGTAGCGACTATGTTGGCTGCAGACAACATAGTGCTGTTGGGAAGGGGGATATGCCTATTGAATTTTGCGAGATTGGGTCGAGTTTTGTTTGGAGGTTCTGACTGTTCTTCTCTTTCTCCTCAGGGGAGTAATGCCTCCGCGACGCGGGATGTCTACGCGTTCGCAGCCTTCTTCCTCGGTGCCCGAGCAGGAGGACTCAGGACAGGGACATCAGGGTGAGGTGCTGGAGCTCCGTGCTCAGATGGCACAGATGTCCGAGGTTGTTCAGCGTCAGGAGGAGACCTCTCAGCGTCAGGAGGAGACCTTGCGACGCCAGGAGGAGGCTTCTCGCCGTCAGGAGGAGACCTTGCGACGCCAGGATGAGGCTTCTCGCCGTCAGGAGGAGGCCTTGGGGCGGATGATGGTTCTGTTAGAGCAGAGGTCGCAGCCAGCGGTAGCTCCCCATGATAGTTCACCTGTACCTTCTCCCCCTGTTACGGCGCCCCCTGTTATTCCTCCAGTACCGGCAGTTCCTGTTGAGCCGGTTCTTTGCAGACCACCGTCTGGGTCGACGGGACCTCTGACTTCAGCTGAGCAGCGGGTGGTGGTGGATCTGTTGATAAGGTTTCGCCAGTTTGATCCACCCCGATTTTCTGGTATGGGAGCTGAGCCGTGGGAGGCCGAGACTTGGATCACGGCCATGGAGCGTCATTTTGAGAGTCTATTCATTGAGGATCACTTCCGGGTTCTCTTGGCTACCCATTTCTTGGAGAGCAACGCCGAGGCTTGGTGGCGGCGTGTGCGACCGGCTGGGCCGCCGGGGATGCAGCTTCTCACTTGGACTGAGTTCCGCAGCCTTCTTCTAGGAGCCTTCTTCCCTGAGAGTGTCCGTCAGAGACTGGAGGAGCAGCTGAGGACTCTTCGCCAGGGAGATCGGCCCGTGCATGTGTACATAGCTGATTTCAATCAGTTGTTGGCTAGTATGCCTCACGTGGCCAGGGATGAGGCTCATCAGATTTACATGTTCGAGCGAGGATTGCGCCGGGATATTTATCAGCTTGTTCGCTCCCGCAAACTGCAGACTTTGGAGGCCTCGATGGAGCAGGCATTATATGTTGAGTCAGGAGAGGCAGTGATGACAGAGGTGGCGCCAGCCCCTGTAGTGACTCCAGGGGCGAAGCGCCCGGCACCGTTGGATGAGGGGCAGTCGAGTCGACAGGTACCCCCGAGACCTCCACGACCTCATTCTCAGGGTCGAGGGTATCAGGGGCGCCAGAGATCACGAGCACCCCGTCCGTGGCAGTAGCAGCGTCGACCACCTCGGCAGCAGCATTCTCAGCAGCAGCATTCCCAGCAGCAACAGTCTCAGCAGCAGCAACAGCCACGGCGACAGTCACGTCCAGACCGATGCGTTATTTGTGGAGGGCCGCACTTACCGTTCCAGTGTTCCCAGAGTCAGGGCCGTTGCTTCCGTTGTGGACAGACCGGTCACTACCAGGGTTCGTGCCCCAGAGCAGGTCCTCTAGCTCCTTCCTCAGTTTCAGCACCTATTGTTCCTTACCAGTCGGCAGGGCCTTCTGTGGCCTATGGTAGGCCTGATCATGCTTCATCCTCCTCACGACAGCCAGATCGACGACCACCAGCACCGAGCGGGCGAGTTTATGCAGCGCAGGTAGAGGACGCTACAGCCGCTGACCATGTCGTCGCAGGTATTATTTTGATTTCTGCAGTACATACTCGAGCTCTTTTTGATACTGGCGCATCGCATTCATTCATTAGTAGAGCATTTGCATTCCTACATGGTATAGAGGTAGTTCCATTATCGCAAGCATTAGAGGTTCAGATTCCAGACCATGTCTTGCATGTCGAGGAGTGTTGCAGGGATTGCCCCGTACAGTTGGGACCCTGGATCCTGCCGGCAGACTTGCTCGTCTTGCGGCAGCTCCGGGATTTTGACGTTGTACTTGGCATGGATTGGCTATCTCGGTACTGCGCCACTATAGACTGCAGAGAGAGGGCTGTGACTCTTCGTGAGCCTGGGCAGAAGGAGTTCACTTTTAGAGGCTGTCAGAGTACCTTGTTTGCGATGACTATCTCGTCGTCGAGAGCTCGGCGGATGATGAGTAGGGGCTGCATCGCTTTCCTAGCGACGGTTGTAGAGGTGCCTACGGCGGCACTGGGACTCGAGGATATCCCTATTGTCCGCGAGTTCCCAGATGTGTTTCCCCCAGAGCTGACGACTCTGCCGCCGGAGAGGGAGATTGAGTTTGTGATTGATGTGGTTCCAGGGACCGCACCAATCTCGAAGGCACCTTATAGGATGGCACCGGCCGAGCTGAGGGAGTTGAAGGCCCAGTTGCAGGACTTGTTGGATGTGGGTTTTGTAAGGCCCAGTGTATCTCCGTGGGGAGCGCCGGTTTTATTTGTGAAGAAGAAGGATGGATCACTTCGTTTGTGTGTGGACTACAGGGAGCTGAATAAGGTGACCATCCGGAATAAGTACCCTCTACCACGGATTGATGATCTGTTTGATCAGTTGCAGGGAGCGTCTGTATTTTCGAAGATTGATCTTCAGTCAGGTTACCACCAGCTGAGGGTGAGGGCCGAGGACATTCCCAAAACGGCTTTTAGAACCCGGTACGGGCATTATGAGTTTACGGTTATGCCTTTTGGTTTAACTAATGCCCCTGCTGCGTTTATGGATATGATGAACCGGGTATTTCAGCCGTACTTGGACCGATTTGTCGTCGTATTCATTGACGACATTCTGATTTACTCCCGAAGTGATAGAGAGCATGAGGAGCACTTGAGGATAGTGCTACAGCTTCTGCGAGAGAAGAAGCTGTATGCCAAGCTTAAAAAGTGTGAATTTTGGCTTCGGGAGGTTGCTTTTCTAGGCCACGTTATATCAGCCGCAGGTGTGGCAGTGGACCCGACGAAGATTGTTGCAGTTCGGGATTGGCCTAGACCGACGACGATTACTGAGGTCCGTAGCTTTTTGGGATTAGCAGGATATTACCGTCGTTTTGTAGAGGGCTTTGCGAAGCTCTCTACTCCCCTTACCAGCTTGACTAGAAAAGGGATAAAGTTTGTTTGGACTGAGCGGTGCCAGGAGAGTTTTGAGGAATTGAAGAGAAGATTGATTTCGGCACCAGTTCTAGCACTACCAGTGATGGGCGATGGATTCGTGATTTATAGTGACGCCTCTCACAGCGGCTTGGGTTGTGTCCTGATGCAGCATGGTAGGGTAATTGCTTATGCTTCACGGCAATTAAAGGATTATGAGAAGAATTACCCTACTCATGATTTGGAGCTTGCAGCTGTGGTGTTCGCACTGAAGTTATGGCGGCTTTATCTCTACGGGGAGCACTGCGAGATTTTCACTGACCATAAGAGCTTAAGTACTTGTTTACTCAAAAGGAGCTAAACTTGAGGCAACGCCGGTGGTTGGAGCTATTAAAGGACTATGATGTGAGCATCCTTTATCATCCTGGCAAGGCCAATGTTGTAGCAGATGCTTTAAGTAGGAGGTCAGCGCAGAGCTTGAGCATGTTGATCACACAGCAGCCACCACTTGTTGAGCAGTTGAGGCGTCTTCAGATTGAGGTAGTGTCCCCTGGGGTCTCTGCTAGACTCATGTCCATGGTCTTGCAGCCCACTCTGTTGGACAGGATTAGGGAGACACAGAGTGAGGACCCCCACTTGACGAGGACTAGAGCGCAGATTCAGGCTGATCAGATAGGGGATTTTGCAGTGGATAGCTCGGGAGTACTGCGGTACAGGGACCGAGTGTGTGTGCCTATGGACCCTGAGCTCAGAGATCAGATTTTGAGGGAGGCCCATTATATACCTTATACCATCCACCCTGGGGGTACTAAGATGTATAGGGACCTCAAGGCACACTTTTGGTGGTCTGGAATGAAGCGGGATATTGGAAGATTCGTGGCTCAATGTTTAACTTGTCAGCAAGTGAAGGCAGAGCACCGGGGTTCCTGCTGGCAAGTTACAAAGTCTTCCAATTCCCGAGTGGAAGTGGGACCACATCACCATGGACTTCGTCACTGGACTACCGAGGGCACAGAGTGGGGGCCGACGCTATTTGGGTTATCGTGGATAGACTCACCAAGTCGGCACACTTCTTGCCTGTAAAGATGACTTGGTCGTTAGAGCGTCTGGCACAGTTATATTTGGATGAGGCGGTGAGATTGCACGGTGTACCCGCCTCGATTGTATCAGATAGGGACCCGAGGTTTGTGTTGCATTTTTGGAGGAGTCTACAGTCAGCATTGGGGACCCAACTCCGATTTAGCACAGCATTCCACCCACAGACCGATGGACAGTCTGAGCGCACCATACAGACCTTGGAGGATATGTTGAGAGCGTGCGTTATGGATTTTGGAGGAGGGTGGTACCGGCACTTAGCATTGGTTGAGTTTGCGTACAACAACAGCTATCAAGCGAGCATACAGATGGCTCCGTTTGAGGCGTTGTATGGACGCAAGTGTCGGTCACCCTTATATTGGAGTGACGTGGGTGAGAGGAAGACTTTGGGACCGGATTTATTATTGGAGGTAGAGGAGAAAGTCAGATTAGTTTGCCGACATCTTGAGGTAGCCCAGAGTCGACAGAGGAGCTACGCTGATACTCGGCGACGAGACCTAGAGTTTCAGATTGGTGATCATGTCTTTTTGAAGGTCTCGCCGTCGAAAGGGGTCAGGAGATTCGGAGTTCGGGGAAAGCTCAGTCCCCGCTTTATTGGACCCTTCGAGGTTTTGGAGAGGATTGGCCCTGTGGCTTATAGAGTTGCCCTTCCACCACGCCTGGCCGGAGTTCATGATGTTTTCCACGTCTCGACTCTGAGGAGATATGTCTTCGACCCTTCGCATGTGATTGACTTCACTTCTTTAGAGATTGGCGAGGATCTTGGTTATGAAGAGCGCCCATTGCGAATTCTGGCTCGTGAGATGAGGGAATTGCGCAACCGGGCCATTCCGTATGTGAAGATCCTATGGAGCAATCACGGGGAGCGAGAGGCTACTTGGGAGCTGGAGACGGTGATGCGGGATACCTACCCTTTTCTGTTCGAGACTCCTGATTGAGGTACGCCTGTCTGTTTTTCTTCCTTGTTTCGGGTACGAAACTCCATTTTAGTGGGGGAGGATGTGGTGGCCCTAAATCCCATGTAGTTTCCTGGTGAATCCACAGTTTAGAACACCTATTATTGGTGTATAGGCCCATAGTGCATCAAGGAGATGCCACAGATGGACCTGTGAGATATCTTTTACTGTGTTGGCCTTCGGCTACATTTGCCGAAAATTTTAAAGGGTTTTTGGCCAAACAGAGGTTGGAATTGGATTCAGCACGGAAAAAAACTTGAAAACGGCTATTTGCTTGTTAAATTTGGAGTCCGGATGACCAAAAGGGCTACCGGAAGTTTTCGGGGGAAAACTGGTGCATGGGGGGTGAGCCGTGGACCGGCCGGAGCCACGTGGCGGCTGTCATTGGCCGGCTCACGACGCTCGGTCCACGGGGAATGCGCGCTGGTGCATAGACCGCGGGGGCGGGCCACGTGGCACGTCCGGACTGGCGGGTGCACGCGGCGTGGCTCAGGGAGAAAAGCGGCGGCTGGGTGGACCGGGACCACGACGCGTGGCAGCCTGGCAGTGGCGGGCTCACGTAGTCGCGGTCCACGGCCTGTGCGGTTGTGTACGGGGCAGCGATGCGGCCGACGCGTGTCGACCGCACCTCGAGTGCGCCACGCGTCGCCCCGCGCGCGCTCCGCCCCACCTACCCCACCGACGCTGGCCTGGGCTACGTGGCGCGCAGGGAGGGCCTTTGCACCGCTGTTGCCTGTTGCGTGGTGACGTGTCGTCACCAGGGCGATTTGGGCGCGTCGGATGGGGGGCGTCCGACCTTCTTTGGCGGATTCGGGCGCCGAATTGAGGGCCCGAATCCGCCAGGCCCAAGTATGGGTTTTGGGCCTATAAATAGGGCCTTTAAGTGGACTTTTCTCTCTTTTCTGGACCTCATTTCCCTGAGAGCTCTTAAGGTGAATTCTTCCTTCCACTTAGCAGCACACATTGGAGGACTTTGGAGATTTTTTGGAGATCATCTTTTCGCCCTATCTGCGACGCGGCGCATAGTGACGCTTCTACTTCGACGACCCGTTTCGTCGCATTTTTAGTGCGCGGACTCCTCCGACTCACCCCCGATCTCTGTTTTTAGCGATTCTTGTGCCGTCGGACTCACGACTGGTAGGACTCCAACTTTGATGTTCAGAGTTTTCTCGTTTTCCTTGCGGATTTTGGTGGTTTTTGAGCTTTCTTTTGCCCATTTTTCTTCGCGGATTTTTGGGACAGCATTGCAGAGTTTTAGACATAACTTTGCGTACCGACATCGGATTGTGGTGATTCACAAAGGAAAACTTCATCTAATTTCTCGCGAGGAATCTCCTGGAGTTTTCTTAGAATTTTCTGAGTTTGCTTCGAAGGTGAGAATTTTTCTTCTTCCCGAGTTCTTATCTGTGGAATTTTGTACAGTTTGGTATGGGGTGTTTCTCTTGCCGATTTTATATCTCAGTGTAGGAAACTCGGAATTGGACATGCAGGTATTCGTTTCGAAGCTATCGACGCGTAGATCGCAGGGATATTTTATTTGGATTTTTTCTGAGGACTGTCAGCAGGTGATTTAACCGCATCTTCGCAGCTGAAATTGCAGTGTAGTATTTCTGGCAGATTTGGGGAATTACGTGTAACGGTAGCTTTGTTTGGTACCCAGGAGCGATTGTGGACAGTGCTGGACCCGTGGGACTCTGAGTTGCTGTTTTCTGGTATTATCAGCTGTAGGACTTTTAGCAGTTCGACTTCTGTCAGGTGGGTGGCTTCGTTCCAAGATCTGCGAACTGCACATTAATTCTAGCTGTGTAGGGATTTGCATATACTACTATCTCCTATGTAGCATGTTAGAGAGTATTATTTAAGGTTCCTCATGTATACAATTGATCTTGTGATCTTTTTATTTCCCCACACATATTTGGTTATTGCTATCTTTGGACTTGACCTAGCCACCTGTCATATGCAGCATATTCAACCATGACTAGTAGAAAACTCCAACTTGGGCTAGGTTATTTTATGCTTTAGAACCTCCACTCTATCATTATTATTCATTCTGGACTTAGATTGTGCCTCGCCCAGGTAGTGGGCCGAGGGGTCGGACTTATTGTGGGGTGCATTTACACTCGTGTTGGGGACCGAGTGGAGTCGGATAGGAGTATTTTTGATCAGGTGTGTCTTTTGGGTACTGTCTGGGTGACCGGGGGTGTCGGCTGTGTAGTTTTCCAGCCGGTGAGTGAGAAGGTTCTTTTGGTTACAGTCAATCTTGTTGATCGTGGATTTGGATTTTTAGCCTGCATGAGCCACAGTTGAGCTCGACAGAGATGCGCAGATACTTTGCTCGTTGGGGTCGCGCCCCTCGAGTGCCACTCCGGAGCTAGGGGGTTACTTGCTTTTGCGACTTGTCGATGCAGTCCCTCTGGCTGGCCAGCTTGGCAGTCACGGACGCCCTACGTAAGTCGGTCCTCCGTGGATGTTGCGGCAGTAGGTAGGCGCAGGTTTGACTGGACCCGATGTGGCAGTCAGTGTAGATTGGGTGACTTGAGTTGAGAGTTAGTAGTGGTACTAGGTTTCTTTCTGTTTCACCCTCGAGCATCTAGATAGAGGCATAGTAGCTGTAGAGTTATTTTACCAGCTTTTCTTTCCAGTATTGCATGTTACCTTATGCCTCTAGTAGACTTAGTGGGCAGACCGTCGGGCTTGTTGGCGGCACCCACTGAGAACTACTTTGGGATGTAGTTCTCACACCCGTCGTGATATCTTTTTCCCCAGGGACCGCTTCTTCTGTTCCTGCTGCACCGGTTGCTGATCCAGCTGATCGAGGTAAGGGAGTCGCGAGTTAGATCCCTACCAGATGTCGTCCTGAGAGTAGTTGTACCCCTCATATGTTGAGAGTTCTTGTTGAGTGACCTTGTAGTGAGGATTGAGTTGTACTCTTCTTATTTTGAGAGACTTATGTATATGGTGAGGACTGGGTTGTAATTTCTAGAGTTGTATTATTTTCTTTCAGTATTTTACTTTCCAGCTCTGATATATGTATAGTGTAGATGCTCTTTTGCAGGTTAGACGCTACGTTCATACGGGGCTCCCGTATGGGCGGCGGATCTGTTGGCGAGTCGGGTCGCAGTTTCGACCCGGGGCGTGACATCATACTTTTAGACCAATTTTGAGTTCGGGTATGAGGTGGGCACGCTGCCCAGAACTACCCTCCTGTGAACCTAGGATATGCTGGGAGCGCGGTCGAATGCCACACTTTTTTTGCCGATGCTTTTATGTTTCTTGAATGGACCGCATCTGGAATAAGTTATAGATGTATACGAAGGCACAATGATAACAAATAATTAAAGTA
>CM055071.1:38900746-38936810 GCA_029204045.2 Tillandsia leiboldiana | reverse complement strand
CTTTGACTTTTGCGAGATTGGGTCGAGTTTTGGTTGGGGTTCTGACTGTTCTTCTCTTTCTCCTCAGGGAGTGATGCCTCCGCGACGCGGGATGTCTACGCGTTCGCAGCCTTCTTCCCGGTGCCGGAGCAGGAGGACTCAGGACAGGGACATCAGGGTGAGGTGCTGGAGCTCCGTGCTCAGATGGCACAGATTCCGAGTTGTTCAGCGTCAGGAGGAGACCTCTCAGCGTCAGGAGACCTTGCGACGCCCTTCTCCGCCGTCAGGAGGAGGCCTTTGCGACGTCAGGATGAGGCTTCCTCGCCCGTCAGGAGGAGGCCTTGGGCGGATGATGGTTCTGTTAGAGCAGAGGTCGCAGCCAGCGTAGCTCCCCATGATAGTTCACCTGTACCTTCTCCCCATGTGACGGCCCCCCTGTTATTTCCTCCAGTACCGGCAGTTCCTGTTGAGCCGGTTCTTTGCAGACCACCGCCTGGTCGACGGCCTCTGACTCTCAGCTGAGCAGCGGGTGGTGGTGGATCTGTTGATAAGGTTTCGCCAGTTTGATCCACCCCGATTTTCTGGTATGGGAGCTGAGCCGTGGGAGGCCGAGACTTGGATCACGGCCATGGAGCGTCATTTTGAGAGTCTATTCATTGAGGATCACTTCCGGGTTCTCTTGGCTACCCATTTCTTGGAGAGCAACGCCGAGGCTTGGTGGCGGCTGTGTGCGACCGGCTGGGCCGCCGGGGATGCAGCTTCTCACTTGGACTGAGTTCCGCAGCCTTCTTCTAGGAGCCTTCTTCCCTGAGAGTGTCCGTCAGAGACTGGAGGAGCAGCTGAGGACTCTTCGCCAGGGAGATCGGCCCGTGCATGTGTACATAGCTGATTTCAATCAGTTGTTGGCTAGTATGCCTCACGTGGCCAGGGATGAGGCTCATCAGATTTACATGTTCGAGCGAGGATTGCGCCGGGATATTTATCAGCTTGTTCGCTCCCGCAAACTGCAGACTTTGGAGGCCTCGATGGAGCAGGCATTATATGTTGAGTCAGGAGAGGCAGTGATGACAGAGGTGGCGCCAGCCCCTGTAGTGACTCCAGGGGCGAAGCGCCCGGCACCGTTGGATGAGGGGCAGTCGAGTCGACAGGTACCCCCGAGACCTCCACGACCTCATTCTCAGGGTCGTGGGTATCAGGGGCGCCAGAGATCACGAGCACCCCGTCCGTGGCAGTAGCAGCGTCGACCACCTCGGCAGCAGCATTCTCAGCAGCAGCATTCCCAGCAGCAACAGTCTCAGCAGCAGCAACAGCCACGGCGACAGTCACGTCCAGACCGATGCGTTATTTGTGGAGGGGCCGCACTTACCGTTCCAGTGTTCCCAGAGTCAGGGCCGTTGCTTCCGTTGTGGACAGACCGGTCACTACCAGGGTTCGTGCCCCAGAGCAGGTCCTCTAGCTCCTTCCTCAGTTTCAGCACCTATTGTTCCTTACCAGTCGGCAGGGCCTTCTGTGGCCTATGGTAGGCCTGATCATGCTTCATCCTCCTCACGACAGCCAGATCGACGACCACCAGCACCGAGCGGGCGAGTTTATGCAGCGCAGGTAGAGGACGCTACAGCCGCTGACCATGTCGTCGCAGGTATTATTTTGATTTCTGCAGTACATACTCGAGCTCTTTTTGATACTGGCGCATCGCATTCATTCATTAGTAGAGCATTTGCATTCCTACATGGTATAGAGGTAGTTCCATTATCGCAAGCATTAGAGGTTCAGATTCCAGACCATGTCTTGCATGTCGAGGGAGTGTTGCAGGGATTGCCCCGTACAGTTGGGACCCTGGATCCTGCCGGCAGACTTGCTCGTCTTGCGGCAGCTCCGGGATTTTGACGTTGTACTTGGCATGGATTGGCTATCTCGGTACTGCGCCACTATAGACTGCAGAGAGAGGGCTGTGACTCTTCGTGAGCCTGGGCAGAAGGAGTTCACTTTTAGAGGCTGTCAGAGTACCTTGTTTGCGATGACTATCTCGTCGTCGAGAGCTCGGCGGATGATGAGTAGGGGCTGCATCGCTTTCCTAGCGACGGTTGTAGAGGTGCCTACGGCGGCACTGGGACTCGAGGATATCCCTATTGTCCGCGAGTTCCCAGATGTGTTTCCCCAGAGCTGACGACTCTGCCGCCGGAGAGGGAGATTGAGTTTGTGATTGATGTGGTTCCAGGGACCGCACCAATCTCGAAGGCACCTTATAGGATGGCACCGGCCGAGCTGAGGGAGTTGAAGGCCCAGTTGCAGGACTTGTTGGATGTGGGTTTTGTAAGGCCCAGTGTATCTCCGTGGGGAGCGCCGGTTTTATTTGTGAAGAAGAAGGATGGATCACTTCGTTTGTGTGTGGACTACAGGGAGCTGAATAAGGTGACCATCCGGAATAAGTACCCTCTACCACGGATTGATGATCTGTTTGATCAGTTGCAGGGAGCGTCTGTATTTTCGAAGATTGATCTTCAGTCAGGTTACCACCAGCTGAGGGTGAGGGCCGAGGACATTCCCAAAACGGCTTTTAGAACCCGGTACGGGCATTATGAGTTTACGGTTATGCCTTTTGGTTTAACTAATGCCCCTGCTGCGTTTATGGATATGATGAACCGGGTATTTCAGCCGTACTTGGACCGATTTGTCGTCGTATTCATTGACGACATTCTGATTTACTCCCGAAGTGATAGAGAGCATGAGGAGCACTTGAGGATAGTGCTACAGCTTCTGCGAGAGAAGAAGCTGTATGCCAAGCTTAAAAAGTGTGAATTTTGGCTTCGGGAGGTTGCTTTTCTAGGCCACGTTATATCAGCCGCAGGTGTGGCAGTGGACCCGACGAAGATTGTTGCAGTTCGGGATTGGCCTAGACCGACGACGATTACTGAGGTCCGTAGCTTTTTGGGATTAGCAGGATATTACCGTCGTTTTGTAGAGGGCTTTGCGAAGCTCTCTACTCCCCTTACCAGCTTGACTAGAAAAGGGATAAAGTTTGTTTGGACTGAGCGGTGCCAGGAGAGTTTTGAGGAATTGAAGAGAAGATTGATTTCGGCACCAGTTCTAGCACTACCAGTGATGGGCGATGGATTCGTGATTTATAGTGACGCCTCTCACAGCGGCTTGGGTTGTGTCCTGATGCAGCATGGTAGGGTAATTGCTTATGCTTCACGGCAATTAAAGGATTATGAGAAGAATTACCCTACTCATGATTTGGAGCTTGCAGCTGTGGTGTTCGCACTGAAGTTATGGCGGCTTTATCTCTACGGGGAGCACTGCGAGATTTTCACTGACCATAAGAGCTTAAGTACTTGTTTACTCAAAAGGAGCTAAACTTGAGGCAACGCCGGTGGTTGGAGCTATTAAAGGACTATGATGTGAGCATCCTTTATCATCCTGGCAAGGCCAATGTTGTAGCAGATGCTTTAAGTAGGAGGTCAGCGCAGAGCTTGAGCATGTTGATCACACAGCAGCCACCACTTGTTGAGCAGTTGAGGCGTCTTCAGATTGAGGTAGTGTCCCCTGGGGTCTCTGCTAGACTCATGTCCATGGTCTTGCAGCCCACTCTGTGGACAGGATTAGGGAGACACAGAGTGAGGACCCCCACTTGACGAGGACTAGAGCGCAGATTCAGGCTGATCAGATAGGGGATTTTGCAGTGGATAGCTCGGGAGTACTGCGGTACAGGGACCGAGTGTGTGTGCCTATGGACCCTGAGCTCAGAGATCAGATTTTGAGGGAGGCCCATTATATACCTTATACCATCCACCCTGGGGGTACTAAGATGTATAGGGACCTCAAGGCACACTTTTGGTGGTCTGGAATGAAGCGGGATATTGGAAGATTCGTGGCTCAATGTTTAACTTGTCAGCAAGTGAAGGCAGAGCACCGGGTTCCTGCTGGCAAGTTACAAAGTCTTCCAATTCCCGAGTGGAAGTGGGACCACATCACCATGGACTTCGTCACTGGACTACCGAGGGCACAGAGTGGGGCCGACGCTATTTGGGTTATCGTGGATAGACTCACCAAGTCGGCACACTTCTTGCCTGTAAAGATGACTTGGTCGTTAGAGCGTCTGGCACAGTTATATTTGGATGAGGCGGTGAGATTGCACGGTGTACCCGCCTCGATTGTATCAGATAGGGACCCGAGGTTTGTGTTGCATTTTTGGAGGAGTCTACAGTCAGCATTGGGGACCCAACTCCGATTTAGCACAGCATTCCACCCACAGACCGATGGACAGTCTGAGCGCACCATACAGACCTTGGAGGATATGTTGAGAGCGTGCGTTATGGATTTTGGAGGAGGGGTGGTACCGGCACTTAGCATTGGTTGAGTTTGCGTACAACAACAGCTATCAAGCGAGCATACAGATGGCTCCGTTTGAGGCGTTGTATGGACGCAAGTGTCGGTCACCCTTATATTGGAGTGACGTGGGTGAGAGGAAGACTTTGGGACCGGATTTATTATTGGAGGTAGAGGAGAAAGTCAGATTAGTTTGCCGACATCTTGAGGTAGCCCAGAGTCGACAGAGGAGCTACGCTGATACTCGGCGACGAGACCTAGAGTTTCAGATTGGTGATCATGTCTTTTTGAAGGTCTCGCCGTCGAAAGGGGTCAGGAGATTCGGAGTTCGGGGAAAGCTCAGTCCCCGCTTTATTGGACCCTTCGAGGTTTTGGAGAGGATTGGCCCTGTGGCTTATAGAGTTGCCCTTCCACCACGCCTGGCCGGAGTTCATGATGTTTTCCACGTCTCGACTCTGAGGAGATATGTCTTCGACCCTTCGCATGTGATTGACTTCACTTCTTTAGAGATTGGCGAGGATCTTGGTTATGAAGAGCGCCCATTGCGAATTCTGGCTCGTGAGATGAGGGAATTGCGCAACCGGGCCATTCCGTATGTGAAGATCCTATGGAGCAATCACGGGGAGCGAGAGGCTACTTGGGAGCTGGAGACGGTGATGCGGGATACCTACCCTTTTCTGTTCGAGACTCCTGATTGAGGTACGCCTGTCTGTTTTTCTTCCTTGTTTCGGGTACGAAACTCCATTTTAGTGGGGGAGGATGTGGTGGCCCTAAATCCCATGTAGTTTCCTGGTGAATCCACAGTTTAGAACACCTATTATTGGTGTATTAGGCCCATAGTGCATCAAGGAGATGCCACAGATGGACCCTGTGAGATATCTTTTACTGTGTTGGCCTTCGGCTACATTTGCCGAAAATTTTAAAGGGTTTTTGGCCAAACAGAGGTTGGAATTGGATTCAGCACGGAAAAAAACTTGAAAACGGCTATTTGCTTGTTAAATTTGGAGTCCGGATGACCAAAAAGGGCTACCGGAAGTTTTCGGGGAAAACTGGTGCATGGGGGGTGACCGTGGACCGGCCGGAGCCACGTGGCGGCCTGTCATTGGCCGGCTCACGCCGCTCGGTCCACGGGGAATGCGCGCTGGTGCATAGACCGCGGGGGCGGGCCACGTGGCACGTCCGGACTGGCGGGTGCACGCGGCGTGGCTCAGGGAGAAAGCGGCGGCCTGGGTGGACCGGGACCACGACGCGTGGCAGCCTGGCATTGGCGGGCTCACGTAGTCGCGGTCCACGGCCTGTGCGGTTGTGTACGGGGCAGCGAGGCGGCCGACGCGTGGCGACCGCACTCGAGTGCGCCACGCGTCGCCCCGCGCGCGCTCCGCCCCACCTACCCCACCGACGCTGGCCTGGGCTACGTGGCGCGCAGGGAGGGCCTTTGCACCGCTGTTGCCTGTTGCGTGGTGACGTGTCGTCACCAGGGCGATTTGGGCGCGTCGGATGGGGGGCGTCCGACCTTCTTTGGCGGATTCGGGCGCCGAATTGAGGGCCCGAATCCGCCAGGCCCAAGTATGGGTTTTGGGCCTATAAATAGGGCCTTTAAGTGGACTTTTCTCTCTTTTCTGGACCTCATTTCCCTGAGAGCTCTTAAGGTGAATTCTTCCTTCCACTTAGCAGCACACATTGGAGGACTTTGGAGATTTTTGGAGATCATCTTTTCGACCTTATCTGCGACGCGGCGCATAGTGACGCTTCTACTTCGACGACCCGTTTCGTCGCATTTTAGTGCGCGGACTCCTCCGACTCACCCCGATCTCTGTTTTTAGCGATTCTTGTGCCGTCGGACTCACGACTGGTAGGACTCCAACTTTGATGTTCAGAGTTTTCTCGTTTTCCTTGCGGATTTTGGTGGTTTTTGAGCTTTCTTTTGCCCATTTTTCTTCGCGGATTTTTGGACAGCATTGCAGAGTTTTAGACATAACTTTGCGTACCGACATCGGATTGTGGTGATTCAAAAGGAAAACTTCATCTAATTCTCGCGAGGAATCTCCTGGAGTTTTCTTAGAATTTTCTGAGTTTGCTTCGAAGGTGAGAATTTTTCTTCTTCCCGAGTTCTTATCTGTGGAATTTTGTACAGTTTGGTATGGGGTGTTTCTCTTGCCGATTTTATATCTCAGTGTAGGAAACTCGGAATTGGACATGCAGGTATTCGTTTCGAAGCTATCGACGCGTAGATCGCAGGGATATTTTATTTGGATTTTTCTGAGGACTGTCAGCAGGTGATTTAACCGCATCTTCGCAGCTGAAATTGCAGTGTAGTATTTCTGGCAGATTTGGGGAATTAAGTGTAACGGTAGCTTTGTTTGGTACCCAGGAGCGATTGTGGACAGTGCTGGACCCGTGGGACTCTGAGTTGCTGTTTTCTGGTATTATCAGCTGTAGGACTTTTAGCAGTTCGACTTGTCAGGTGGGTGGCTTCGTTTCCAAGATCTGCGAACTGCACATTAATTCTAGCTGTGTAGGGATTTGCATATACTACTATCTCCTATGTAGCATGTTAGAGAGTATTATTTAAGGTTCCTCATGTATACAATTGATCTTGTGATCTTTTTATTTCCCACCACATATTTGGTTATTGCTATCTTTGGACTTGACCTAGCACCCCTGTCATATGCAGCATATTCAACCAGACTAGTAGAAAACTCCAACTTGGGCTAGGTTATTTTATTGCTTTAGACACCTCCACTCTATCATTATTATTCATTCTGGACTTAGATTGTGCCTCGCCCAGGTAGTGGGCCGAGGGGTCGGATTATTGTGGGGTGCATTTACACTCGTGTCTGGGGACCGAGTGGAGTCGGATAGGAGTATTTTTGATCAGGGTGTCTTTTGGGTACTGTCTGGGTGACAGGGGGTGTCGGCTGTGTAGTTTCCAGCCGGTGAGTGAGACAGGGTTCTTTTGGTTACAGTCAATCTTGTTGATCGTGGATTTGGATTTTAGCCTGCATGAGCCACAGTTGAGCTCGACAGAGATGCGCAGATACTTTGCTCGTTGGGGTCGCGCCCCTCGAGTGCCACTCCGGAGCTAGGCGGGTTACTTGCTTTTGCGACTTGTCGATGCAGTCCCTCTGGCTGGCCAGCTTGGCAGTCACGGACGCCCTACGTAAGTCCGGTCCTCCGTGGATGTTGCGGCAGTAGGTAGGCGCAGGTTTGACTGGACCCGATGTGGCAGTCAGTGTAGATTGGGTGACTTGAGTTGAGAGTTAGTAGTGGTACTAGGTTTCTTTCTGTTTCACCCTCGAGCATCTAGATAGAGGCATAGTAGCTGTAGAGTTATTTTACCAGCTTTTCTTTCCAGTATTGCATCTGTTACCTTATGCCTCTAGTAGACTTAGTGGGCAGACCGTCGGGCTTGTTGGCGGCACCCACTGAGAACTACTTTGGGATGTAGTTCTCACACCCGTCGTGATATCTTTTTCCCCAGGGACCGCTTCTTCTGTTCCTGCTGCACCGGTTGCTGATCCAGCTGATCGAGGTAAGGGAGTCGCGAGTTAGATCCCTACCAGATGTCGTCCTGAGAGTAGTTGTACCCCTCATATGTTGAGAGTTCTTGTTGAGTGACCTTGTAGTGAGGATTGAGTTGTACTCTTCTTTATTTTGAGAGACTTATGTATTCATGGTGAGGACTTGGGTTGTATATTTCTAGAGTTGTATTTATTTCTTTCAGTATTTTACTTTCCAGCTCTGATATATGTATAGTGTAGATGCTCTTTTGCAGGTTAGACGCTACGTTCATACGGGGCTTCCCGTATGGGCGGCGGATCTGTTGGCGAGTCCGGGTCGCAGTTTCGACCCGGGGCGTGACATCCATACTTTTAGACCAATTTTGAGTTCGGGTATGAGGTTGGGCACGCTGCCCAGAACTACCCTCCTGTGAACCTAGGATATTTGGGAGCGCGTCGAATGCCACACTTTTTCTTGCCAGATGCTTTTTATGTTTCTTGAATGGACGCATCTGGAATAAGTGTTATATGATGTATACGAAGGCACAATGATAACAATAATTAAAGTACAAATTAAAGTGAATTACTACTCGTAGTTCAATTGTGAAGCATACAAGATGAAAAAGGTGTAGTTCAAATAATTCGGTGCTATCTAATTGAATGGGTAATGCCGGGGAATTTCAATCATTACAACTATTTAGTAAATTTAAATACTAATTGACTCAATTGATTGCCAAATGGTATGGGGGTGCAGTGGATTGTAAATCCATGCCATCCATCAGATACTTCTGGCAACCGTCATCATCGTCGATATTTTTAGCAATTAGCCGACAAAGCCACTTTTCCGACTTTATATGTATGCCCATTTGGTGTGCTGGTTGTCAACATGTTGCCATCGTGTTGCCATAATGTGTGCTGGTTGTCACCTTCTTGCCATAATGTGTGCTGGTTGTCACCTTCTTGCCATAATGTGTGGTGGTTGTAGTAATATTGCCATATTGTTAGAGAGAAATGTGTGCTGGTTGAACTAATAGCGCCATCTTGTTAGAGAGAAATGTGTGCCGGTTGAACTAATATTGCCATCTTGTTTGAGAGAAATGTGTGCTGGTTGCACTCCTGTTGCCATCTCCTTGCCATAATGTGTGCTGGTTGTCACCCTGTTGCCATCTTGTGCGCTGGTTGTGTGTAGGCTGCCTATCACCCAGTTGCCTTCTTATGTGATGTTTGTGTGTATGCTGCCTATCACCCGATTACATTTTACTTTTTATTAAAAAAATTTGACTCAAATGATTGCCAAATGGTATGGGGGTGCAGTGGATTGTAAATCCATGCCATCCATCAGATACTTATGGCAACCGTCATCATCGTCGATTTGTTTAGCAGATCTTAAGCAACAGGTGGATAGGGCGCATACACATAAAAATCACAAAAGAGGGCAACAGGGGATAGGAAGCATACACACAACCAGCACACAAGATGCCAACAGGGTGACAACCAACACACATTATGGCAAGGAGATGGCAACAGGAGTGCAACCAGCACACATTTCTCTCAAACAAGATGGCAATATTAGTTCAACCAACACACATTATCCCTCCAAGATGGCACTATTAGTTCAACCAGCACACATTTCTCTCAAACAAGATGGCATTATTAGTTCAACCAGCACAAATTTCTCTCAAACAAGATGGCAATATTACTACAACCACCACACATTATCGCTCCAAGATGGCAACAAGAGTGCAACTAGCACACATTTCTCTCAAACAAGATGACAATATTAGTTCAACCAGCACACATTTCTCTCTAATAAGATGGCACTATTAGTTCAACCAGCACACATTTCTCTCTAACAAGAAGGCACTATTAGTTCAACCAGCACACATTTCTCTCAAATAAGATGGCAATATTACTACAACCAGCACACATTATGATACCAAGATGGCAACTAGAGTGCAACCAGCACACATTTCTCTCAAACAAGATGGTAATATTAGTTCAACCAGCACACATTTCTCTCTAACAAGAAGGCACTATTAGTTCAACCAGCACACATTTCTCTCAAATAAGATGGCAATATTACTACAACCAGCACACATTATGATACCAAGATGGCAACTAGAGTGCAACCAGCACACATTTCTCTCAAACAAGATGGTAATATTAGTTCAACCAGCACACATTTCTCTCTAACAAGAAGGCACTATTAGTTCAACCAGCACACATTTCTCTCAAACAAGATGGCAATATTACTACAACCAGCACACATTATGGCACCAAGATGGCAACTAGAGTGCAACCAGCACACATTTCTCTCAAACAAGATGGCAATAGAATGGCAACAAGATGGCAACAGGGTTTCAACCAGCTGAAAAATTTATACCTTTTTGAAGTATTCCGAACCTGAGAAGAAGAAAAGGATGGGCATAGATGGGTCGGTCGCGGAGAGGGTTTCGGTAAAGCGCGGTGCTCCGAGCAAGATTCCTCGGTTAGCGTGCCGCAGCGCGGAAGTAGCTCGCTCGGATCGGAGCAAGAAGGGAAAAGAGGGAGCCGGGCTGGATGCCGAGATGGAGGCGGAGAGGGTTCCGGGGACGCGCGGTCCTCCGATCTAGCTTCCTCGGTTAGCGTGCCACACCGGGGAAGTAGCTCGCTCGTATCGGAGCAAGAGGGGAAAAGAGGGAGCTGGGCCGGATGCTGAGATGGAGGCAGCCCGGGGATGCTTTCTCGGCAAGCGTGCCTTGCGGGCAAGCTTGCCGGAGCGGAGAGGAGAGGAGAGAAGATAGAAGCTTGCGGAGATAGAGGCGCGGCGGCCCGGGGATGCTTCCTCGGCAAGCGTGCCTTGTGGGGAAGCTTGCCGGAGCGGAGAGGAGAGGAGAGGAGATGGGAGCTGCGATGGAGATGGAGCTGCGATGAAGATGGAGTGAAGAGGAGCTGCGATGGAGATAGAGTGAAGAGTGGAAGCTTGGGAGCTGTTCCCACGTGATGGTGCCTCGGTTCCCGAGCCAGGCTTTCAAAATACCCTATTCCGGCTGGGGGTGGGAACAGCTTCCCACCCCTTAGCGGGTTATCCCAGGATAACCCGCTAGGGGTGGGAACAGCTGTTCCCACCCCTACTTACTTTCGTTTGGGTATAACTAGGGGGGATAAGTCCTTATCCCCCCTTAGTTCTTGTTACCAAACGATGCCTTAGAGAACAGCTATTGATGGGTTATGTACAGTCATATATACAAAAGGGAACACTTGTAGGCTATTATATGCTTGCTTTGAACACTCCATATATAGCTCTTTAAACAACTATTATATGCTATATAGCTCATTGTAGGCATCATTGGTCTACTGCTATATAGCTCTCCAGTCCAAATTCATATAGATTGGTTATGCATAGCTATAAATTTGTTATGTACTGCTATAGATGGGTTATGTACAAATTCAAGTAGCGATTGGTTTAGGGATTAGGGAATAGTTATAGATGGATTATGCACAGTTATAGATAGGTTATATACAAATTCATATAGATGGGTTATGCACAGTTATAGATCAGTTATAAATGGGTTAAGCACGGCTATAGATATTTTATGTACAGCTATAGGGTTTTCCTTGTAGGCTTAGGGAACAGCTATTACACTTGTAGACTTTCCTTGCTTTGAACAGTCCATATATAGCTCTTTAAACAGTCCATATTGCTTTGTTCAGTCCATATATTCATGTTGTACTAATATATGAGTTTATCAATACAAACTTATATGCGTTGTAGTGAGTTTATTTAAACATAGTAGATATGTAAAGATAGTATAAAGTTTATGCTGTCAACTGTAACATGTGGTTACTCCTTGAAGGAGAGAAGCAGTATCTTAAATTTTAAAGGCTGTAGAGGACTCATTGACTGTATTTGTGATTAAACAATTCCCTACTTATTGAGTATGACTGTATGTGTGATAGCATCTACTATACCAGGAATATCAGTGAACCCAATTCTTGTAATTGTTCAGGAATATTGACCTTTTAAAGAGCTGTACAACATGAATATATGGGTACCATATATTACAATTGTTACAGTTGTAACATTTTGCAATTGCTCAGGAATATTGGTTTAGATAACAGCTATATATGGTTTCTGTACAGTCATATAGACAAAACGGAGTACTTGTATGCTTTCCTTGCTTTCAACAGTGCATATATAGCTCTTTAAACAGTCCATATTGCTTTGAATAGTCCATAAATTCATGTTGTACTAAGATATGATTTTATCAATACAAACTGATATGGTGATTATAATGCAGCTGAAGATATAGTTTCTACCAGAGCTATGTCGTCGAGTAGAGTGGCCGAGGAGGCCACCACTAGCAGTCATGGTAGGACAAAGAGCCCAACGAAGATTCAATTGGTTTGTGAAAGATGTTTTCCAAACCATCTATACAATACGATGATTGTACAAGAGTCTCCCAAGACTGAGGCCAACTATACCACCGCTGGCCCAGCACTAAGGGAAGTTATCTCTACTGAACAAATGACACTCTTGAGAACAACGCCATTTGCTTCATATATTGACCTTCCACCTCTAAAGCAAGACCTTGTATTAGTGGATACTCTCATAAGTTTTTGGGATGAGGAGAACAGAGGTGTTAGAATCGGAGAAACTTTCATTCCCCTTATTCCGGATGAAATAGCTGTCTTGGTTGGGCTACCGACGCAGGGAGAGCCGATTGAATGGTCGAAAAAGAGTATAAATTCGAATATTTTTGATAAATACTTTAATGGCGATTATAAGCACGCCGATAGAATAAAACTTCGTCTTATCTTATACACTCTTGCTGGACAGCAGGGTGGGGACGCCGTCACCGATTTTGTCTCCGTTTTTGTATTATATGTTTTTGCAACGGTTCTCTTTCCCACTAGCCACTACAATGTGCCGAAGGCTCTGTATAGATATATAGATGATATACATAGAATAGGCGACTATGCCTGGGGGCATACTATATATAATTTTCTTGTAAGTTCTATTTCGAAAGCATCCCGTCGTGTAAAGCGTCGGAATAGAGGGGACGAAATAAATGTCGGCTATATTGATGGGTGTACAGTAGCCTTCACGGTGAGTATAATTCTAAATTAGTGTTTTAATATATTTTATTTTGTAAATATTTATATGTTCATTCCATTGCTGATAACTCATGATGATCATAAATGTAGAGCTGGGCGTATGAGCATATAAAGGGTTTGGGTACTTCTGATGGGGATAAGGCTGTCCCACGGATGAGAAAATGGAAAGCTTCAGTAGCATTTAGGAGATATGATAAGCTTAGGAAAAAATTGTTGTCTTATTCTCCTTCAGAGGTAACAAATTCTTTAAGGAATGTTAATTTTAAAAATTTCCTTTAAAATATTAAATGTAAATATCTAATGTTATATATATATATATATATATATATATATATATATATATATATATATATATACAGGTTATACCCAACTTTACCTATAGTCCATAAATTCATGTTGTACTAAGATATGATTTTATCAATACAAACTGATATGGTGATTATAATGCAACTGAAGATATAGTTTCTACCAGAGCTATGTCGTCGAGTAGAGTGGCCGAGGAGGCCACCACTAGTAGTCATGGTAGGACAAAGAGCCCAACGAAGATTCAATTGGTTTGTGAAAGATGTTTTCCAAACCATCTATACAATACGATGATTGTACAAGAGTCTCCCAAGACTGAGGCCAACTATACCACCGCTGGCCCAGCACTAAGGGAAGTTATCTCTACTGAACAAATGACACTCTTGAGAACAACGCCATTTGCTTCATATATTGACCTTCCACCTCTAAAGCAAGACCTTGTATTAGTGGATACTCTCATAAGTTTTTGGGATGAGGAGAACAGAGGTGTTAGAATCGGAGAAACTTTCATTCCCCTTATTCCGGATGAAATAACTGTCTTGGTTGGGCTACCGACGCAGGGAGAGCCGATTGAATGGTCGAAAAAGAGTATAAATTCGAATATTTTTGATAAATACTTTAATGGCGATTATAAGCACGCCGATAGAATAAAACTTCGTCATATCTTATACACTCTTGCTGGACAGCAGGGTGGGGACGCCGTCACCGATTTTGTCTCCGTTTTTGTATTATATGTTTTTGCAACGGTTCTCTTTCCCACTAGCCACTACAATGTGCCGAAGGCTCTGTATAGATATATAGATGATATACATAGAATAGGCGACTATGCCTGGGGGCATACTATATATAATTTTCTTGTAAGTTCTATTTCGAAAGCATCCCGTCGTGTAAAGCGTCGGAATAGAGGGGACGAAATAAATGCCGGCTATATTGATGGGTGTACAGTAGCCTTCACGGTGAGTATAATTCTAAATTAGTGTTTTAATATATTTTATTTTGTAAATATTTATATGTTCATTCCATTGCTGATAACTCATGATGATCATAAATGTAGAGCTGGGCGTATGAGCATATAAAGGGTTTGGGTACTTCTGATGGGGATAAGGCTGTCCCACGGATGAGAAAATGGAAAGCTTCAGTAGCATTTAGGAGCTATGATAAGCTTAGGAAAAAATTGTTGTCTTATTCTCCTTCAGAGGTAATAAATTCTTTAAGGAATGTTAATTTTAAAAATTTCCTTTAAAATATTAAATGTAAATATCTAATGTTATATATATATATATATATATATATATATATATATATATATATATATATATATATATATATATATATATATATATATATATATATATATATATATATATATATATATATATATATATATATACAGGTTATACCCAACTTTACCTATCGTCCGGTAGAAATGTATATATTAAATCTTACGGCACATGTTGGGCAGCTGCCGCAGGTATTGTATAGGTTAAGGATTATATACGTTATGATGTGGTTACTTTACTAATTTCCCTACTGACCGTCTTTGCGTGCTTCTTTATTGATTCAGATTCAAGCGGCTACTCCTGTGGCTACTACCTCTAGAGCTGGGGATAGTAGCAATATAAGAAATTTAATTAATAATTTGGAACAAGCTATTTATGGCCTCGAAGAGCGGATTAAAATCTTGGAAGCATAGAATATCAAGTTAAAGGATATAAATAAGAAGCTTCAGGATCAATTTTTGAGCGGCTCTGCTGTTGCAGCAGGAGAAGGCGCGGCGACAGGCGATGTCGAAAAAGAAAATGTTCAAGATCAGGCTGAAGGTGGGCAGCACACATTAGTGAAAGAAACCAGCGAACATCCTGTTGATGCTGGTGAGATTAATATAGTGGTGCCCACTGCCGGTATTAGAACATACGTCTCTTCGAGAATTGAAAGAATTAAAGGTCGTGAAAGGAAACGAAAGGAATTATCAGATGATTTCACGGCCGGGAAAAGAGGAAACAAAGGATATTATATTAGAAAGCGCCGCCGAGATTCTAAAGAGCAGGGGTCGAAAGAAACTGAAGCTTCAGATTCTGCTTCCGGGGCCATTGCCGGCGTCCTTATGGTATTATTGTATTAAGTTTATTGTATTTAATCTTAACAATTTTATAAAGTATGACAATTGCATAATGTTTTGAATGATAAAAGGAATTTAAAAAAGACTTTGATGATCCAGAAAGTGGAGTTTCATCCATCAATGTTCCGGATGAACCCTCTCTGGATAGCTTACCCGGATTCATTATTGAGCCTCGTCGCGACTATCCGGGTCGAGATAAAATTCCTAAAGAGGAAGATTTTGCAATCAACTTTTTAATATCACAAACCAATAACGAAGTTAGTCCACCATTTCATATATTCTTTTAATTGTTATATATGTCTATTTCAATTTTCTCATTACTTACCATAATATCTCTAATTCTTTTTGATAGGGGAGCTATATGGGAAGATAGCACCAAAGGGTCGGATTCGCCTTCTATTAGTGGCGAAATTCTCCGAAACTTCTTATTTGGAGGCCCGACCCGCGATGAGGTTCGTGCAGGGAAAACGACAAAAAACTAGTTAAATCTTGTAATATATATATATATATATGTGTGTGTGTGTGTGTGTGTGTGTGTGTGTGTGTGTGTGTGTGTGTGTGTGTGTGTTTTAACATAATTTCTTTTTATTTTATAATATAGGTGATAAATGTATATTTTCATATTCTTAATACGATGGATATGAAGGGTGTACAGAAATTTAGCCATCTTGCTCTTTTTTGTCAAACTGAAATTTCGGTGAGTTTGATATTTGTTTCAGTACTATATTATTTTTATAAAGTTACATTTATGTACATATCACCTTAATGAAACCACGAATTATACGTGTCTTTTTAAGATCAAATATAGCTATTTTGTATATATATGACAACACATTTGAGAATTTAGAATGTACACTGCAACACAATTTTGTTCTCTTATATTGTGACATCAAAGTCTGATCCCTTTTATATTGCACAATTATAATGCTGAAACATAAAAGCCTCTGAACTGTTAAAAATAGTAGTCATTCAATATTTATGACCTTTTGTTTTTTTACTTATGTTGCATTATTCACCATAATTTCATTCATTCAAACCTTTTGTCGTGATAAGCATTTAAAAAAATCAAGATTGTAAGGAATTGATTATTATATTGATGTTGTAACTATATACCCTTTTATGTCCAGATGCACATACTTAATAAGATGGCAGGAATAAGGCCGGACGAGGCAATCACAGCTGACTTCATCCGGAATGTCGCCTACGATTCGGCATCCGTACGTCACTTCTTGGAAATAATAACTCCGGAAAGTATCAGCTGTAATCGATTTATAATTATTCCTGTAAATAGTAATTGGCATTGGCATTTGCTTGTCATTGATTTGAAGGAATCCCATTTTGAGAGTTGGAATTCCTTGTGGAGTCATCGTGTGGCAAAGGATGCGGCAAACGTATTGGTATGTATATTACTTTTATATTTATTACATTGATATATGCATAGAAGATTGACTTAACTATTTCTCTTATGCAGACAAAGTGGTTTGCATCCTATTTTGAGTATATCCTTGAACAACGCATTGGCCACTCAAATGTCATATGGCAGCTAGATTGTCAGCAACAAGGTTCGTCTGAGGTTGATTGTGGCATGTACACATGCCTATTTGCTGAAAGAATTGTAAGAGGCGGCTCCCCCGATCTTTTGGTTTATAAAAAAGATACCCCGTATTTCCGGGTGCACATGGTGAGCCAAATCTTACGAGATCCCTGTTGCGTGACTTCTAGTTCGATGCTCGCATCTAGTACGTAAAGATAAGGATGTACAATAAATACTTTGGTTTAAGTTATATGTTGAGTCGTATTGATTTGTTGTATATCCGATGAATATTGTGTTGAGTCATATTATTGATTCATCGTATCCCAGTTTTGATCAGTTTTATTTTAGTTTTATGTTGAGTTGTATTGATTCGTTGTAAAGCAGATGAATATTGTATTGATTCATTGTATCCCTGTTTTTATCAGTTTCAGTTTTATGTTGTATTGTATCAATCCGTTGTAAATTTGATTATTATTGTATTGATTCCTTCTATTGATTCATTGTATCCTAGTTATGATCGGTTTCTGTTTTATGTTGAGTTGTAGTGATTCGTTGTAAATCTGATGAATTTTATGCTGACTACCTCACTAAATTTTTTATTTTCTATATTTTACATTTTATAACTTTATTTTATATTAAATTTAAATATTTTATTAAATTTTATTTGTTTCAAAATTATTAAT
The DNA here is from genome assembly GCA_029204045.2 of Tillandsia leiboldiana. Classification (NCBI taxonomy): domain Eukaryota; kingdom Viridiplantae; phylum Streptophyta; class Magnoliopsida; order Poales; family Bromeliaceae; genus Tillandsia; species Tillandsia leiboldiana. The sequence goes on along the minus strand of CM055071.1, from coordinate 38,919,266 downwards.
TTTAAAATTTAAAAATTTATACAATTCTTTTATATAATTTTTAAGAAAAATTTAGTGAGGTACTCAATACTGAGTACCGGTACTTAGTGAGGAATCCAAGTGTCTTAGCTTTCTAGTTTTGAGGAACTTTCCTGTACCGGTACTGAGTGAGAAATCCATGTGTGAGGCTTTCGGGTTTTGAAGAACTAGGTTGTGTACCGGAACCATGTGTACCGGTACTCAATCCTGAGTACCGGTACTGAGCGAGGAATCCAAGTGTGAGGCTTTCGGGTTTTGCAGAACTTGGTTGTGTACCGGAACCATGTGTACCGGTACTCAATCCTGAGTACCGGTATTGTGTGAGGAATCTAAGTGTGAGGCTTTCGGGTTTTGAGGAACTTGGATGTGTACCGGAACCATGTGTACCGGTACTCAATCCTGAGTACCGGTACAGAGTGAGGAATCCAAGTGTGAGGCTTTCAGGTTTTGAGGAACTTGGATGTGTACCGGAACCATGTGTACCGGTACTCAATCCTGAGTACCGGTATTGTGTGAGGAATCCAAGCGTGAGGCTTTCGGGTTTTGAGGAACTTAGATGTGTACCGGAACCATGTGTACCGATATGCAATCCTGAGTACCGGTACATAGTGAGCAACCCAAGTGTGAGGCTTTCGGGTTTTGAGGAACTTAGATGTGTACCGGTACCATGTGTACCGGTACTCAATCAAGAGTACCGGTACTGAGTGAGCAACCCAAGTGTAAGGATTCGGGTTTTGAGGAACTTAGATGTGTACCGGAACCATATGTACCCGAACTAAGGATTGAGTACCGGTACACAAGGTTCAGCTTTTGGGTTTTGAGGAACTTGAGTGGGGAGCTGATTCCTCACTTGGATTCCTCACTAAGTATTGAGTACCTCAGTATTGAGTACCTCACTAAATTTTTCTTAAAAATTATATAAAAAAATTGTATAAATTTTGAAAATAAAAAAAATTAAATATTAAAATTAACAAATTGAAATATCTTTTAAAAATAATAAATTAAAAAAATGTGTAAAAAGTTGCCTCTATAAAACGTGTAAAGGAAAAAGGAAGAAAAAAAAAAAACCTAGTTCTGGTTGAGGGGGGGAACACTTGTTCCTCCCCTATACCGGGTTGTACCTGGGACAACCCGTTAAGGGGGGAACACTTGTTCCCCCCTTAATCCCACCTTATTTCGGCACAAAGGGGGTATAACCCCTTTTCGGCCCAAACCAAACGCCCGATTAGGTTCCCTATAGTCGTAACCCCCTTACCCACTTCTCCCACATATTAACGTCAAGGAAACGAAAAGGCAACCTGTACGAAGAGGGCAAAAGAAAACCGTTTCTTATCAGGGCGGCGAAGGGCGCATTCCGGTACGCGATCTGCGGAATCGGTTGATTTTTCCGGTGTCCTCTGTTGTTTCATCCACCAGTCATACTCGATACTCCTCCCTCTTTCACTGTCTAACAATCCCTCTACCATAAATCTCCCTTAGGTCTACTCTTAGGTCTACTACTACCTTTATTTTATTGGTAAGTTTAACCCTTCATATCTCAAGGTAAAACTCTAAAACCCTAATGCCTTTTTGTGTTACACTAATTTAGTTAAGTGCATTTTCGATAATTTTTTTGGGTTTTAACATTATATCTGTAATGTATATGTAACATGGGTAAAAGGGATCACTTGTTTGCAATATTGTAGTTAGTGTTCAATCTTGTTCAAGTTGAAAAAATGTACAAGAAGTCTAATTTCAAATGTTCACAAGTGATCTGAACATTCTTGCATGTTCAAGTGTTCAAGTCTAACCTCAAGTCTAATATCCATCTCTTTAGACATTCTTTTAATTTCAAATGTCTTAAGACATTCTTGCATTTTCAAGTCTTCAAGTCTAATTTCAAATGTATCTATAGCTGTTCATTCTAAACTTATTTTGAATGTCTAATTTCAAATGCATCTGATCTCATCTATAGATGTTCATTCTAAAAAGTTGTATGAATATTGAAGTGTTCAAGTCTAATTTCAAATGTTCAAGTGTATGAAGTCTAATTTCAAATGTTCATATTGTATCCATCAAAAAATAATGTCTATAAATGTATGAATGTTCCATCTTGTATATATGAATGTTCAGAACTTATTTATAGATGTTCAGAACTTATATGATTTTTACGAACAGTTTGATAGACTGCATACAAGTTGGTTTCTAACTGTTTCTCTAATTGAGCCTCATATAGCTAATGGCCGGTGATGGGCATCGTGGTGGGCGAGGGCGTGGCCGTGGGCGTGGCCGTGCCCGTGGAGGGAAACAAGCCTCCAAGAGGGACCATTCAGATGATTCACAGAGTAGTGAATCAGCTGAACATTCTGCTGATGTTGAAATGGCGGCCACCCATGATAAAGGAAAGGCGACTATGCCTTCAATGTCTCATACGGGTGCGGCCTCCCCTCCACGACATAGCACTGGCGGCCCAGGCATGTCGGCAACGGCACGTAGAGAATCTCGATCAAAACGAGCGGCAGACACGACCGACGTTGATCCTAAACGACAAGAAGACTTTGCAAGCCGAACTTGCATCGGAGAGCGATATGTCAACTTTGACGAGCTGACTAGAGAAGTTCCTAAATTTGCCCAGCTTTTGCAAAGGGCGCCTATCGAAACGGTCGGCCGCATACACGGTCGTAAAGGTTTCTGTCTAGAGCTCATTCACGAATTTTATATGAGAGGTCACATAATGGGTGAGGATTCAGATACCGGATTTATGGTATTTGAAACAAATGTTCGTGGTGTCAGAGTTGTAGTGTCTCCAGACACAATTGGTCGCATCCTTGGATTAAATGTGGTCACTAGTGGAGTGCATTATACACTTGGAACCATTCATCATTCCACACACTGGAACACAATTGTCAATGCTCTCTGCAAACTAGGAACAGTAACAAATAGACTATACGTTGAATCCAAGGATTTGAGACCTGCGTATCACATCCTATCCTTAATATTGTGCTATAATATTCTGCCCACATTGGGTACAAAGCGGATTCGATGGGATAGGCTGCTTCTTTTATATTTACTTGCTTACCCAGATCTAGCTGATGGAATGAACATCAATATTCCAACATTGATTTGGCACAGAATGACACAGTTAGTTCATGGTACATCGCATCGCGATCTATTACCTTACCCTCATCTGATCATGCGGATTTTGGAAGATCAAGGTGTAGACATAACATGCGACGACTATGATTATAGCTTCGGTCCTATTGACCGGGTTACCTTAGCCTAATCAATAAGTACCTTGAGGACGTTTCAGAACGTGAAGGCCTACACTGAAGCATCGTCGAGGCGTGCGCCTCACCGTCGGGAACATCACAGCTCGTCCGGTCACCAAGAGAATGTTACATTGGAGTCGTTGGATCGAGACTTGCAATCGTTGAAGAAAAGAGTCGAAGAAGAATTCAAGAAGCTCGAGGATGGCTTAAAGAAAATTTTTGATTTCCTTGGGTGCCGACATGATGATACGATTCCAGGTGCTGCCGGACCTAGTTCTTCCCATCAACCCGACGATGATGCTACCCACGAGGATGAGTGATACTTATGTTTATTTAACGTGCATTTTAACTTTTGATTTCTTGACTCTCATTTTTTTATCATTGTACCAAATATTATTGTACTGTGCTAAACCCATATGTTGAAGTGTAATTCGCGTTGTAATTATGAACAAATGACTATACTGTACGAAAATGTATGTTGTAAAGAATTGGAGTTTCGTCATTCTAAGTTGTATGTTGTGCTAAGATGTATGTTGTGCTAAGATGTACGAAGCTTGTTGGGTTATATGTAATAAGGATCTAAATAGGGGAAAAAACACCTAGAGGGGGGTGAATAGGTGTAAACGTATAAACACTCAAAAATCGTTGCGATAAAAACCCAATGCGGAAATAAAAAATAATACGCAAGATTTTTACGTGGAAAACTCCATCACCGGAGTAAAAAACCACGGGACCGATAACACGGCAGAAATCCACTAGAATTAAAACACGTACAAGGTGATTTACCGTACACAATTACGACTCAACCTTTTCCATACGCTCCTAGAGGATCTTCTCCGCTCGCTCCGCGACGCTTCTCGAATCCACGATCTGCGCCCAACGCCGAATCCACGGCGTCCAACGTCGAATCCACGACGTCCGACCGAATCCACGGTCTTCACCCAATAGCACCCTTCGAATCCACGAACGTGCCTCGCTCCGAATCCACGAGAGCGGTTGAACCTTGAATCCACAAGGACACGCGAATCCACGCGCCGATTTTTGGGGTAAATCGTTGTTTTTGGGTGGTGATGATCCGCCGAATACTTAGATCAAAGATAGATCGGAAATACCATCTAAGTATTCATTAGTTTGATTCAACTCAAGATGTGAGTATGAAAACCTAGAATCAAACTAACCAATATAGATGAAGAAACATAGAGTATTCTCTAATGATTTCCTTTCTTCTCTATATGTGGATCTAGAGCCGTATAAGATGATACAAGAAAAATGACGGCTATCTCGACTCACTGGATTCACCCTAGAAAAAGAGTCATAGGGTCTATTTATAGGTTAGAAACCCTAGGAAGGAGATAAGAATCAAAAACCTAACATTTCTGGAGATTTTACAGACGGCGATCCGGATCGGATTAGCTGTGATCCGGATCGTCGTAACGAGTCAGGCAATTCCAGAAAAACGAAGGTTCGGGATCCGGATCGAAGTGCTTGATCCGGATCGTTCATACAGTTCACCAAACATCAACGTTCGGGATCCGGATTGCGAAGCCTGATCCGGATCGTTCAAGGAAGATGGTAAACTCAGTGTTCGGGATCCGGATCAAGAGAGGCTACGATCCGGATTGAACTGGTGTATGAACGAACCACCTTCGGGATCCGGATCGAACAACCTGATCCGGATCCTGAACATGTCCCAAGTCCAGTTTTTGATTTTTATGCAATGAAAGATTCTTCCAAGTGTTTCTACACTACAAGAAGTATTCGGATCCCACAAAATCTTTAGTAAAACATACCTGATCCTTTTGAATTCTTCTTTCTCGAGATTGAGTTAAATGATCCAACTTTCTTCACCTTCAATCTTCAAGACTTGAGACTTTCACGAAACTATGCCAACTCAAATTCCGTAACAATCTCCCCCTTTGGCGGTTTCGTGACAAAACACAGATCCACTAAAGAAAATTCAAAAAGATATTTTTGTTGCTATCACCATACAACAAAAATTTACAATGGAGATCCAAAAATTTAAAAACATGAGATAAACTCCTAAAACAGACTCTAGACTTAGACATCTGTACTCTCTGCACAAAGAAATCATTCTTGACAAAAAGAGATCGTTAGATACCTCAAGAGTATTTAGCATACAAAACCTAGTACAGAGATAGAGTTTATCTGATCATCATGACATTTGAGAATTCAGATATGTAAGAGAATCATAGTCAAAAACCAACATATCTTTTATGCAATTAAAAACCAAATGTCACAAAAAGTTAGTCCAACATCAACTTGTTAGTCATATTACATGCCCAAATAGTTAGTCGAATAGTTAGTCGAGACATGCAAACAATCACAAGATGAAAACCAAAGTTGAAGTTGAAGTGATACTTACCTTGATGTATACAAAATCTTCATCATCAAGATTTTCACAATCATTGTTCAAGTTCCCTTGATGTTCACTTACCTTGATGTTCATTCACATCATCATTGTATCTTGACACAGTCATCATTGTTCATCATTGATGTATACAATTTTCACAATATCATTGTTCAAGTTCTCTAAACTCTCTCCCCCTTTTTGTCACAAACAAAGCCAAAGTTACCCAAAAAATGAAGGAGAGTTAAAAAGAATATCAACGAAAATGTTCCGAAATTTAAGAACTAGAACTAAAAGTAAGTCCTAAAAACTGAAAAACCTGCACAAAAAGATTAAAAATCTGCAAAAGAATAAAAAGAAGGAATCAGTCATCAGATTCGGAGTCATCAGAGCTCGTGCAGCCCATCTTTGAGAACATCTTTTTCACCAGCTTGTTCATAGAATTGATCTTCTTGGTTAAGGTAATGTGAGCTGCCGTGATGAGCTCGAGCTCATTGGAGATTCTTGTCTGTGCCTTCGAGATCTGTTCCTGCTCAACTGATAATCGTTGTTGTTCTTTGTAGATGGATGAGACTGATGCTTCATCCGCTAGTGTGGGTGCTGGTGGTGATGGTGACGCGGAAGTGCCGCTACTAGGTTTCGTTCCGCTTGTTGGGACTGGAGTGACATGGGGCAATTTGTGAAGTGACTTCACGACGGTGGACTCATCGATCATGCCCAAACATTGATGATAAGTCGGTGAGGTAATGTCAACCTGAAATTTCTTCAAAATCCTCATTATAATCAGTGGAAATGGAATTCTCTCTGTGGGATGAGGGTGCTCAACATATCTTGTCATTCTATTCCAAATAATGTATGGAATGTTGATATTCAATCCCATTGCCTCAGACGGATGTCCTAAGAGATACAGAAATAGCATTCGATCCCATCTCAAAACTTTCGTCTGCAAATTTGGAAGGATATTGTAACAAGTGATGAAGTTTAGAAATCGGTACTCAAGACGAAGTTCCTTGGATCTGATCGATTTCTCCGTTGATTGCGTTCCTTCCAAACAAATTCCCTTTATAACCATTTGCCACACAGTGTTCGTCAAAACCTTTCCCTTCAAGTAATTAACTCCTGTCTTGCTGGCAGGCATTCCCAAAACCTCGCCAATCAAATGTGGAGTAATTTTGAATCTTGTGCCTTGGATGTTCGTGTAAAATTCCATTGGACCGTTTTCAATTTCACGAAGGTGCCGTGCATTTGTATAGAAGGCCCTTACAAGATGCAGACAGTATCCAAACACTTCTGGAAATCGACAAACTTGAATAAGGTTTGCTTGTTCAATTAGAACGCCAAACTGAGAAGAGTGATCTCGTAGAGCCTCTATATTGACATGTCTCTCACCAATGCATTCACGATTCTCAAATGCCCTTAGGCGATCCGAATTAACGAACACTTGTTCCTCCCGAGGTGGAGAATCTGGAATAATCGGTTCGTTAACCATGAAACCTCATGCTCATCCAAACCGTCGAGCGAGTCGTTTCCTTTTCACTGAGATGGTTGGTGCAGTCATAGGTGCTTTTCCTTTTTCCGCAGCAGTAAGCGGAGCCTTTTCCGTTGATGTTTCTGCATGGGCTTTCCCTTTTGATGCAACAGAGGTTTTCTGTGGCGATTCTTCAGGATGTGTTTCATCATCAGATAACTCATCCCAGTTAACTTCATCCTTTTTAGCTCTCTTGGCAGTGTCTCTCGTATGTACCATAGCAGTAAGTAGGAAAACAATCCAAGTGATCACCATTGCTAATGGTTTCTTTGAGAAAAGAAATCCTGTGTGGAACAACTCAAGAACACATGAGAAAATTGTTAATTTTCAAAGATTGAAAAATTGTACCCAAACAATCATAATCATGTAGAGAGACTAAGAATCAAATTAGTTTTGCAAAAGGACTTTTAAAAATAGATCAATTGCATGATTTTCGAAAATCCTTATTATATGCCCTAAAACCGAAATTTTAGAAATCGAAGCCTAAAAATCCGTTAATCAGGAGAATACCTAGCATATAATCAAAACTAATCTACCCAGAGTTCTTATTTCAAAAGAAATTTGATCAAAAACCATCCACAAACAAAGTTGATCCAAGAAATTCATGACGTTTGAGGAAGAGGAGAGAAAAACGGTGAAAAACCGAGATTTTGATCAATAAAACTTACTTGGAGTTGAAGAACTTGAGTTTGAAAGCTTCCAGGAAGGATGAAATCTAGAGAGAGAGGCTCTGGAAACTTTGGAACAAAAGATTGGAGTAAAAGAAATCAAAAACCCTTTTGTTCTTTATAAAACCTAGCCGCGATCCGGATCAGTTCATAACTGCGATCCGGATCGGCTACCCGCAGTGAGAAACTGCGTTCGGGATCCGGATCGGCAGATACAATCCGGATCGTCAGCCCGCAGAGTAATTCCTGCGTTCGGGATCCGGATCATCTTGCCCGATCCGGATCGGCTCCAACTTTTTCTTTAGAAAAATTTCAGAGAAATTCAAGAAAAACCAGAAAAAGATTGTAAGCACAAATGTGTATCAACTTTAAACAAAAATCATCGTTTCATACAACAAGAATTAGATTATGCCAAATCTATCAATAATATCCAAAAATGAAACGAAAATTTACAAAAATTAAATCCCTTAAAGTTGAACACCTTCAATTACATCTAACTTGATCTTATGAGTAATGCCTTTATCAAATCATCAATTCAGTAAAGAAAATGAAATACAAAGATCAATAGATGTTTGAAATCCCAAATATAATAGATAATGTATCTAGACAATTTGTTGAAGAGAGTGGCTCTTTGAGCATCTTTCTTTAAAAACCCACCTTATACCAACCTTGAAATTTGACGGAGTCAAGTATTTCAACATGCATTTTACTTAATCAAAAATTTGAACAACCATGCTTGGTATACATGTGGTAGCTGCACACAATACTCGGACGACCGAGGTGGTAGCTCTTTCCTCCATGTGGTGGTAGTTTTCACACTCCTCATTGGGATGTAACTCTTTCCACATCTTTTGAGCATTTTACTTTTTCTATGACTCCCCCTCAATTGGCTATCAATTACTTAAGATATAAAGTATTCAACCAAATATTGATCTCGATTTCATACTCGACTAAGCAGTCAAATAAGATAATGACTATACCAAGAGATCATAGAGAGAGAGAAATTGACTTTGATCACTTAGAAGATGATTTAATTAACATAAATGATCATTGCAACAGTGAAATATTATGATGGCAAAAGCATAATAAATTTCTAAATGTGCGAAAAGATGCAATTAAAGTCAATTATGATCTATGCTCAATTAATGTCCTATGTACAAACATAGATAATGAACAAAACAAAAACAAATACAAAACCTATCCTAAGCAAAGGTTTCAAAAAGAAGTTTATTTCAAGGAAAGCATTCCAATTGCTTTTCGTAAATGAATAAAACGTTTTTGATCCAAAGGTTTTGTTAGAATGTCAGCTAATTGATCCTCAGTTGAAATATATGAAAGTTGAAGAGTATTTGATTCAACTAGCTCTCTAAGAAAATGATATCTAAGTTCAATATGTTTTGTTCTAGAGTGCAACACAGGGTTTTTAGAAATGTTAATTGCACTTGTGTTGTCACAAAGAATTGTTACCGAAGATGCTGAAATGCGGAAATCGCTCAATACGCTTTTCATCCAAATGAGTTGAGTTGAGCAACTTCCAGCTGAAATGTATTCCGCTTCGGCAGTCGAGAGTGCTATGCAGTTCTGCTTTTTACTGTGCCATGCAACAAGGCAATGGCCAAGATAGAAGCATGCACCACTCGTGCTTTTCCGATCATCCGCTGATCCTGCCCAATCGGCATCTGAGTATCCAACAATGTCCAAACTTGTTCCCATAGGATACCAAATTCCGAAATTAATTGATCCTTTGATATACCGGATGATCCTTTTCACCGCTTTCAGGTGAACCTCCTTTGGTGCTGATTGGTATCTCGCGCAAATCCCAACACCAAAAGATATATCCGGGCGACTAGCCGTGAGGTAAAGTAGACTTCCAATCATACTTCGATACAGTTTCTCGTCTACATTCTCACTATGTGATTCACTTCCAAGTCCCTTGTGGCTAGTTCCCATTGGAGTCGGAAAATCTTTACAATTTTCGAGATCAAACTTTTTGACCAACTCCATTGCATACTTGGATTGACTCAAGTGAATACCTTCATCATTTTGTTTAATTTGCAATCCAAGGAAATAAGTCAATTCGCCCATCATGGACATCTCAAATTCGCTTTCCATGGTCTCCGCGAATTTAGAAGCATCATTATCTCTTGTTGCGCCAAATACAATGTCATCGACATAGATTTGTGCTACAATGAAATTGCTTTGATAATGCTTTACAAAGAGAGTCCTATCAGCTCCCCCTCGAGTATAGCCCTTCTCCAAAAGGTGCTTTGTTAACCTTTCGTACCATGCTCGCGGTGCTTGTTTCAGACCGTAAAGAGCCTTTTTCAAACGAAAAACATGGTTAGGTTGTTTATGATCTACAAAACCTTTCGGTTGAGCCATATAACTTCCTCATTTAAAAACCTATTAGAAATGCGCTCTTAACGTCCATTTGAAATAATTTGATTTTAAAATGACAAGCAACAGCAAATAGTATACGAATGGACTCGAGTCTAGCTACAGGGGCGAATGTTTCGTCAAAGTCTATACCTTCTACTTGAGAGTAGCCTTGAGCAACTAATCGTGCCTTGTTCCTGATGATAGTACCATCCTCATTTTTCTTGTTCTTGAAGATCCATTTGGTACCTATCACATTGTGTTGCTTTGGAGGCTTCGTTAATTCCCAGACTTTGTTTCGCTCAAATTGATGGAGCTCTTCCTGCATTGCTTTAATCCAGTAGTCATCCTGAAGAGCTTCATCTATGTTCTTTGGTTCGATTAAAGATACGTAGCAAGCGAATCCACAAACCAACTGCCTCCGAGTTCTGACTCCTTCTTGTGGATCTCCAATAATATTCGATTCCGGATGATCCTTGGAGATTCGTAACGTTTGTTGAAACGGAGTACTCGGAGATACATGAGATGATTCCTGCACATCAGATAAACTTGAAGAACCATTAGATGCATCATTAATATTGGAAGTATTATTATGAGAAGATGCATTAGCAGGAGAATCATCATCTAGAGAGATATCGAGGGTAGATTTTCCAGATCCAAAGTGAAAAGCTTCATCTACTTTAACATTTATAGATTCTACGATCGTCTTAGATTCAATGTTAAATACTCGATATGCTTTGCTATTCGTAGAATAACCCAAAAAGATCCCTTCATCACTTCGAGAGTCGAACTTTCCAAGATTTTCACGGTCACGTAAAATGTAACATCGACTCCCGAAGACACGAAAATATTTGATGTTGGGTTTTCTACTAAACCACAGCTCATATGGTGTATTTAAAGTTCCTGGGCGCAAGTAAACTCTATTAATGACATAGACAGCGGTGTTCACGGCTTCAGCCCAAAAATGTAGCGGTAAATTCCGGCTATGAAGCATCACACGCGCCATCTCTTGAACAACCCTGTTCTTGCGCTCAACAACACCATTCTGCTGAGGTGTATAGGGTGCCGAGAATTCATGTTTAATGCCATTTGAAGTGCAAAAATCAATGAATTTTGAATTTATGAATTCTCCACCTCTATCACTTCTAACACGAATGATCTTTTCATTCTTTTCAATTATAATACGATGGCAAATCTCATGAAAAGAGTCAAACGTATCAGCTTTCTCTTTTAAAAATGCTACCCAAGAAAACCGAGAGAAATCATCAACCAATAAAAAAATGTACCATTTACCTCCCAAAGATGGTTGACGGGTCGGCCAAAAGAAAAAAGAAGAAAAGAAAGTAGTATACATAAACTACACAAGATTTAATCGAAGAACGATTAAAGACAAGGAGGGGTTTCACCTTTGCATACCCAAACCTTTTGAGTTTTGGAGTATGTTGGCAATGGTTGAGAAGTTTTCCTTGATGTAGACGTCTTGCAAGATTGGTCTTTTTCTTTTGTCATCGTCTTGTTTGAAGTACTACCAATGTCCTTTTCTTTAGGAAAATCCTTCTTTGAATTCCATGGAGTGAACTTATTGGTAGCAGTTGCAAGATGTGGTTGATTTGATCTTTGAGCTCCAATCTTGCAATTTCTTCCAATGTGCCCTGCAGAATTACAACGAAAACATACCTTTGTGCTTGACGATTCTGAAGAGGATGAAGTAGGTTTGTTGTCGTTAGTTGTCATGATTTCCGGTGTCGGAGGAGGAGATACCGACTGAGGCACAAAGACTGTCCCAACCGAACTAAGATTGTCTTCAGTTCGATTGTATCCGAGGCCGAACTTGTTTGTTTGACCAAGACCAAGAAGTTTATCCAACTTACTCCTTCCTAAGGAAAATTGCTGTAAGTCATCCTTGAGTTGGCAAATGGTCTCTGTCATTTCCAATTTTTCCCGTCGGGCCTCGCCGTAGAGCTTCAAGAAATAGTTCGCTTTGTTCACCATATCTATATAGTTCTTCTCGAGTTGCTCATTGGACTCTTGAAGGGAAACATTTTTCTTTTATCAGTTTATCCCTTTCCACTTCAAGATCGGTCGAGAGAGAAGTTACCCTTTTTACTTCTTCTTCGAGATCCTGCAATCTCCCTCTCAACCCCTTGTTTTGCTTAGCCGGTTTCTTTAAATCCCGTAAAGATCTGTGATAGGCTAGAGCAAATTCTTCACCTTCCGAATCATCCAATTCGTTGTCCGTTGCATTCTTTTCAACAGTGGAGTTGGACAACGACTCGGATGTACTTGCCATAAAGCACATGAAGGGTGAAGATACGGACGCGTGGAATGCGGCGGAGCTCTTTTCTTCATCACTCGAAGACGACTCATTTGACGTTGAGTTGTCATCCCAAGTGACGACCTGCATCGCCTTCTTCTTTGCCGGATACTTGTTAGGACACTCTGTTGCAATGTGGCCGTAGCCTCGACATTTGAAGCATTGAAGTTGTCCCTTCTGAAACTTTTCTTATCCTTTGAGAAGTTCTCTTGCTTTCTTGACTTGTAACTTGAAGTACCCTTGCCTTTGTTCGACTTTCCGAAGGATGGAGATTTGCTTGAATCACCCCTTCGAAAGTTGCGGCGAAACTTCCTTGTCAGAGAGCGAGCTGCTTCTCAAATTCCTCCATTGAAAGGTTCTCGTCATCGTCTGAGGAGGATGTAATCCGCGTCTTCTTCCTTAGTTGTTTTCAACGCATACCTGAAGACTTAGAAGAGGATGTTTTTCCAGAAGAATTGTTAGTAGTAAATGTCATTCATAAGTTGTAATGCACCAACTAATTCTTCTACACGTAATTTCGTCCGGGGTGTTATAATAGTTTCAATGGCAGTAACCTTTGGGCGAAATCGTTCTGGAAGAGTTCTTAAGATCTTTCTTACAATCTTAAATTCTGGAATCTTCTCTCCCAGATTAGCACATGAGTTTACGATGGCTTGCAATCGTGTATAGTAGTCCGTGAAAGATTCATTTTCTGCCATTAAGATAGAGTCAAACTTGCTCGTAAGCATTTGCAGTTCTGAATCTTCACGAGGGTTAGTTCCCTCATTTGTAACCTGAAGAACATCCCAGATTCTTGCGCAGTCTCACAGTGCCGAGACTCGAGAGAATTCAGTTTGAGATAAGGCATTAAAGATAGCATTAATTCCCTTGCCATTGTAAGAAGATGATCTAACTCTTCCTTGGTCCAGTTTCGACCATAGTTTTTAAGGTGCGAAACATCACCAATAAAATTCCGTTGGATTAGACCATCCAATTCAATTGATTGCCACACCCGTTCGTCGATGGAATTTAAAAGGCTTTCATCCGTACTTTCAGTACGCATAATTGTTTCGATCGAAGAACGGGGGTCGGTTGATATTTCCACCTTCAACCATGTTTACAACCCTATTCCCTCTCTGATACCACTTGTTGGGTTATATGTAATTAAGATCTAATAGGGGAAAAAACACCTAGAGGGGGGTGAATAGGTGTAAACGTATAAACACTCAGAAATCAGTTGCGATAAAAACCCCAATGCGGAAATAAAAAGAATACGCAGATTTTTACGTGGAAAAACTCCATCACCGGAGTACAAAACCACAGGCGGTACCGATAACACGCAGAAATCCACTAGAAAGTAAAACACGTACAAGGTGAAGGTTACTGTACACAATTACGACTCAAGCCTTTTCCATATGCTCCTACGGATCTTCCGCTCGCTCCGCGACCGCTTCTCGAAATCCACGATCTGCGCCCAAACCCGAAGCCCAACGGCGTCCACGTCCGAATCCACGACGTCCGACCGAATCCACGGGTCTTCACCCAATAGCAACCCTTCGAATCCACGAACGTGCCTCGCTCTCCAGAATCCACGAGAGGCGTGTTGAATTGAATCCTTGAATCCACACGCGAATCCACGCGAATCCACGCGCCGATTTTTGGGGTAAATCGGTGTTTTTGGGTGGTGATGATCGCCGAATACTTAGATCAAAGATAGATCGGAAATACCATCTAAGTATTCATTAGTTTGATTCAACTCAAGATGTGTGAGTATGAAAACCTAGAATCAAACTAACCAATATAGATGAAGAAACAATAGATATTCTCTAATGATTTCCTTTCTTCTCTATATGTGGATCTAGAGCTATAAGATGATACAAGAAAAATGACGGCTATCTCGAACTCACTGGATTCACCCTAGAAAAAGAGTCATGGGGTCATTTATAGGTTAGAAACACTAGGAAGGAGATAAGAATCAAAAAACCTAACATTTCTGGAATTTACGGGCCGGCGCTACGGATGGAATTAGCTGTGAATCCGGATCGTTCGTTAACGAAGTCAGGCAATTCCAAGAAAAATCGAAGGTTCGGGATCCGGATCGAAGTGCTTGCATCCGGATCATGTTCACTACAGTTCACCGAAACCTCAAGCGGACCTTTCGGGATCCGGATTGCGAATGCCTGAATCCGGAATCGTTCAAGGCAGTATGGTACAACTCCGTGTTCGGGATCCGGATCAAGAAGAAGGCTACGATTCCGGATTGAACTGGTGTATGAACGACCACCTTCGGGATCCGGATCGAGAACAACCTGATCCGGATCCTGAACATGTCCCAAGTCCAGTTTTTGATTTTTATGCATGAAAGATTCTTCCAAGTGTTTCTACACTATCCAGAACGTATTCGGATCACACAAACTCTTTAGTTTTAAACATACCAGTGATCCTTTTGAATTCTTCTTTCCGAGATTGAGTTAAATGATCCAACTTTCTTCACCTTCAATCTTCAAGACTTGAGACTTTCACGAAAACTACGCCAACTCAAATTCCGTAACAAAGCTAAGATGTATGTTGGAGTTTCGCGTCGTGGTGTGCTAAGATGTATTTTTGGTTCCATTTTCAACTGTTCCATTTTCAAGTGTGGAGTAGTTTTAGACTCTTGTATAAATGTATGAATGTATGAGGGTATAAATGTATAATGTACCATTTGTATATATGCTGTTCATAACTTATCTATAGCTGTTCAGAACTTTTATGAACAGCTATAAATACAAGATGGACAGTTGAATATTTGAACATCATGTATGAAGATACAAGATGAACATTTGAACATTTGAACTTATCTATAGCTGTACTAAATAGTAATGGAGTCAGTGCAATTTATATGTTTCTCTGAATGAGCCTCAAGCCCACCCCCATAGCCATTCCCTCTTTATATTATGAATATAGGTGTGCCATTCTCCCCTTTTAAACTTTACTATTAATAAATTTAAATATTCTTTTTTCTTTTATTTGTTTAAACATTATTAATTGTAATATTTACAAATTATACAAAATTTTTATATAATTTTGAGGAAAAGAATTTAGTGAGGTACTCAATACTGAGTACCGGTACTCAATATTGAGTACCGGTACTTAGTTAGGAGAACCATGTGTGAGGCTTTCGGGTTTTGCAGATCGTGGCAATGTACCGGAACCCATGTGTACGGTACTCAATCCTGATCTTCCGGTTCTGAGTCAGGAATCCAGGTGTGAGGCTTTCGGGTTATAGGAACTGGGCTGTGTTCCGCCGGTACATGTGTACCGGTACTCAATCATGAGTACCGGTACACATGGTTCCGATACACAGTCAGTTCCTCAAAACCCGAAAGCTGAGACACTAGGATTCCTCACTCAGTACGGTACTCAGTGGTTGGAGTACCGGTACTGTGAGAGGAATCAAAGGGTGATGCTTTCTGGTATGAGGAACTTGCCTGTGTACCGGAAACCATCTGTACATGCATACCGGTACGCAGGATTGCGTACCGGTACGCAGGTTGGGGTTTTTATAAAATTTATAAAAAATAACTTTAAATCAGAAATATTAATAATTGTTTAAAAATTAAAATTAATAAAATATTTCATTTATTTAAAAATAAAGGGAAAATTTCTTTAATTTATAAAAAAAAAATATTGAAAGGTGAAATTATAATAAAATTTAAATATGTGTTATAAATTAATAAAATAAAAAATATGGGTAAATAGTTGGATCGGGACGCGTGCAAAGAAATAAAAGAAGGAAAACATAAAAGAAAGGAAGAATAAAAAAAAACCCATGCCTAACCCCTCTCCCCATATTAGCATCAAGGAGACGAACCGGCAAGCAAACAGTACACAGAGGGTCACTACTTCAAAGGAAAAGCCTACCAACAACCGTTGCACGTCGTGGTGGGGCGAAAGGGGCGTATTCCGGTACGCCATCTGCGGATTCGGTTGTTGATATTGCCGGTACGCCATCTGCTAGGATGTATTTGTGTTTCCATTTCAATTGTTCTATTTTCTAGTACACGAGGGAACACTTGTTCCATTTCAAGTTGTGGAGTAACTTTTAGACTCTTGTATGAAGTTTTCTAGACATTCTTGTAACTATTTGTATGAAGATACAAGTGTTCCTTAAAACAAGTACAAGATGGACACCTGGTTCAATTTTTTAGACTCTTTAGACAATCTTGTCACTCGTATAATTTAAAAGGGTCCATCTTGTTATATGAATGTTCATAACTTACCTCTATAGCTGTTCGTATGAATAGCATAGATACAAAGATGAAACACTTGAACATTTGAACATCCGGTTTGAAGATACAAGATGAAACACTTGAACAATTGAGCATTCTTGCATGAAGATACAGATGAACATTTGACATTTGAACTTATCTATAATCTGTACTAAATACTAATGGAGTCAGTGCAATTTATATGTTTCTTTGAATGGGCCTCAAAGCACCCGTAGCATACTATATTGTATATATATGAAATAACAGGTGCCCTCTATAGATGCCCCTTTTGATATATGTGGGCCCTTCGAAAAAAAAAGACCCTTTATAGATTATCTCAAATTTGAAAGGGTATTGAGGGGACACCCTAAATATTAGTGCTTATCTCTAATTTGAAAGGGTATTGATCAAATTGATGTCATTTTCAAAACTCTGAAAATTCATTTTTGATAATCCCATACATTCTTAATAGAGTTTGAATCTCTAATTATTTTTGATGACTTCAAAAAGTTTGCAGTTTAGAATGTTGGTGAACATTTATAAGCCTTTTTATGTATTCATATCGATGAAGTCATAGTGCATTTATGTTCTTCACGGATAATGGCATTCTCTTTGCTACTTGCACTTGTGGTTTTGATGGCCACGGGGAGGACGTGACGTGGGTCGTGGACGGGGACGAAGAAGAAAGCTTCAAAACGATCCCACGGGATGAAGTATCAACAAGCTTTAGAATCAGACCCTTCATCGGAATATGAGGAAGATTTAGAATGGGAAAGGAACAGGCACCGATGCCTTCAAGGAAAAAGAAAGGTGCAGATTCTTCTCCCGAAGAAACGAGAGTACCGGTGGACTAGTAATTCGTTGAGGGCTCTCAATCAGAATCGGCGATCAAAAAATTTGGAGAAGGGTGAACAACACATTAGTTCAAAAGCGCCGTGGGTTATTTCAAAATATAGCATGTATTGGCAGGAGCAACTGTCAACTTCCAATGAATTATATCGAGAAGTTCCGGGACTTTGCAAGGCTACTAGAACGAATTCCTATTGAGCCACTTGGTAGAGTTCAGCAAAGAGCGTTTTGTTTGGAGTTAATCAGGGATTTTACATAAGGGCAGTTATAATTCAAGGAGGATGATGACCCGGGGGACATTCATATTCGAAACCACAGTTGGAGGTGTCAAGTCCCAAGTTGATATAACTCCTGCTGTAATTATTGCGAATCTTGGGTTGCTGTTGAATACATCTGGTCTACAGTTTACTCGGGGTGATGTTCAGTATGAAACTCTATTGGGATGTTGTGTGAATGCAATTTGCAAGTTGGGGAACACATACAAACAGGTTGTTTGTTGAATCAAATGATTTAAAGCCGGAAATACCACATTATGTCTTTAAGTGTTTGCTCAAAACTGTGCCTAATGTTGGGGACTAAAAGGATACGATGGGATCGTTTTTCTTCTTCTTTATTTTCTTGGTCACCCAGAGGAGAGGGCATCTGGAGTGTTAACGTCAATATTCCATTTCTTCTCTGGGAAACAAATTGGCGCATGTAAACAATCACATTTACATCCTGCATTTTTTCTTGGTCACCCTTAATGTACCTAAGTGAAGACTTAGGTCCTTATTATTCCGCAATCATTTTTTCATACCAGGCGGGTACAATCGTAACAATCACATTTACCGCATTTTCCTGGTCGAGCACTTGCTCCCCAACTGCCACAAACGGGGACCCAGTCTTACTTGCGAAATGCCTTATTAATTCCACAATCATTTTT
>CM055071.1:38838023-38900646 GCA_029204045.2 Tillandsia leiboldiana | reverse complement strand
GTAAAGAATTGGAGTTTCGTCATTTACGTTGGAGGTTGTGCTACGCGTTTGTTGTGTAAGATGTCCGAAGCTGTTGGGTATATGTACTAAGGATTAAATAGGGGAAAAAACACCTAGGGGGGGTGCATAGGTGTAAACGTATAAACACTCAAAAATCGTTGCGATAAAAACCCAATGCGGAAATAAAAAAATAATACGCAAGATTTTTGTGGCAAACTCCATCACCGGAGTAAAAAACCACAGGGACCGATAACACGGCAGAAATCCACTAGAATTAAAACACGTACAAGGGATTTACCGTACACAATTACGACTAAAACCTTTTCCATACGCTCCTGAGGATCTTCTCGCTCGCTCCGCGACGCCTTCTCGAATCCACGATCTGCGCCCAACGGAATCCACGGCGTCCAACGTCGAACCACGACGCCGACCGAATCCACGGTCTTCACCCAATAGCACCCTTCGAATCCACGACGTGCCTCGCTCCGAATCCACGAGAGCGGTTGAACCTTGAATCCACAAGGACACGCGAATCCACGCGCCGATTTTTTGGGGTAAATCGTTGTTTTTGGGTGGTGATGATCCGCCGAATACTTAGATCAAAGATAGATCGGAAATACCATCTAAGTATTCATTAGTTTGATTCAACTCAAGATGTGAGTATGAAAACCTAGAATCAAACTAACCATATAGATGAAGAAACATAGAGTATTCTCTAATGATTTCCTTTCTTCTCTATATGTGGATCTAGAGCCGTATAAGAGATACAAGAAAATGACGGCTATCTCGACTCACTGGATTCACCCTAGAAAAAGAGTCATAGGGTCTATTTATAGGTTAGAAACCCTAGGAAGGAGATAAGAATCAAAAACCTAACATTTCTGGAGATTTTACAGACAGCGATCCGGATCGGATTAGCTGTGATCCGGATCGTCGTAACGAGTCAGGCATTCCAGAAAAACGAAGTTCGGGGATCCGGATCGAAGTGCTTGAGTCCGGATGTTCATTCACAGTTCACCAAACATCACGTCGGGATCCGGATTGCGAAGCCTGATCCGGATCGTTCAAGGAAGATGGTAAACTCAGTGTTCGGATCCGATCAAGAGAGGCTACGATCCGGATTGAACTGGTGTAGAACGAACCACCTTCGGGATCCGGATCGAACAACCTGATCCGGATCCTGAACATGTCCCAAGTCCAGTTTTTGATTTTTATGCAATGAAAGATTCTTCCAAGTGTTTCTACACTACAAGAAGTATTCGGATCCCACAAAATCTTTAGTAAAACATACCTGATCCTTTTGAATTCTTCTTTCTCGAGATTGAGTTAAATGATCCACTTTCTTCACCTTCAATCTTCAAGACTTGAGACTTTCACGAAACTATGCCAACTCAAATTCCGTAACAATCTCCCCCTTTGGCGGTTTCGTGACAAAACACAGATCCACTAAAGAAAATTCAAAAAGATATTTTTGTTGCTATCACCATACAACAAAATTTACAATGGAGATCCAAAAATTAAAAACATGAGATAAACTCCTAAAACAGACTCTAGACTTAGACATCTGTACTCTCTGCACAAAGAAATCATTCTTGACAAAAAGAGATCGTTAGATACCTCAAGAGTATTTAGCATACAAAACCTAGTACAGAGATAGAGTTTATCTGATCATCATGACATTTGAGAATTCAGATATGTAAGAGAATCATAGTCAAAAACCAACATATCTTTTATGCAATTAAAAACCAAATGTCACAAAAAGTTAGTCCAACATCAACTTGTTAGTCATATTACATGCCCAAATAGTTAGTCGAATAGTTAGTCGAGACATGCAAACAATCACAAGATGAAAACCAAAGTTGAAGTTGAAGTGATACTTACCTTGATGTATACAAAATCTTCATCATCAAGATTTCACAATCATTGTTCAAGTTCCCTTGATGTTCACTTACCTTGATGTTCATTCACATCATCATTGTATCTTGACACAGTCATCATTGTTCATCATTGATGTATACAATTTTCACAATATCATTGTTCAAGTTCTCTAAACTCTCTCCCCCTTTTTGTCACAAACAAAGCCAAAGTTACCCAAAAAATGAAGGAGAGTTAAAAAGAATATCAACGAAAATGTTCCGAAATTTAAGAACTAGAACTAAAAGTAAGTCCTAAAAACTGAAAAACCTGCACAAAAAGATTAAAAATCTGCAAAAGAATAAAAAGAAGGAATCAGTCATCAGATTCGGAGTCATCAGAGCTCGTGCAGCCCATCTTTGAGAACATCTTTTTCACCAGCTTGTTCATAGAATTGATCTTCTTGGTTAAGGTAATGTGAGCTGCCGTGATGAGCTCGAGCTCATTGGAGATTCTTGTCTGTGCCTTCGAGATCTGTTCCTGCTCAACTGATAATCGTTGTTGTTCTTTGTAGATGGATGAGACTGATGCTTCATCCGCTAGTGTGGGTGCTGGTGGTGATGGTGACGCGGAAGTGCCGCTACTAGGTTTCGTTCCGCTTGTTGGGACTGGAGTGACATGGGGCAATTTGTGAAGTGACTTCACGACGGTGGACTCATCGATCATGCCCAAACATTGATGATAAGTCGGTGAGGTAATGTCAACCTGAAATTTCTTCAAAATCCTCATTATAATCAGTGGAAATGGAATTCTCTCTGTGGGATGAGGGTGCTCAACATATCTTGTCATTCTATTCCAAATAATGTATGGAATGTTGATATTCAATCCCATTGCCTCAGACGGATGTCCTAAGAGATACAGAAATAGCATTCGATCCCATCTCAAAACTTTCGTCTGCAAATTTGGAAGGATATTGTAACAAGTGATGAAGTTTAGAAATCGGTACTCAAGACGAAGTTCCTTGGATCTGATCGATTTCTCCGTTGATTGCGTTCCTTCCAAACAAATTCCCTTTATAACCATTTGCCACACAGTGTTCGTCAAAACCTTTCCCTTCAAGTAATTAACTCCTGTCTTGCTGGCAGGCATTCCCAAAACCTCGCCAATCAAATGTGGAGTAATTTTGAATCTTGTGCCTTGGATGTTCGTGTAAAATTCCATTGGACCGTTTTCAATTTCACGAAGGTGCCGTGCATTTGTATAGAAGGCCCTTACAAGATGCAGACAGTATCCAAACACTTCTGGAAATCGACAAACTTGAATAAGGTTTGCTTGTTCAATTAGAACGCCAAACTGAGAAGAGTGATCTCGTAGAGCCTCTATATTGACATGTCTCTCACCAATGCATTCACGATTCTCAAATGCCCTTAGGCGATCCGAATTAACGAACACTTGTTCCTCCCGAGGTGGAGAATCTGGAATAATCGGTTCGTTAACCATGAAACCTCATGCTCATCCAAACCGTCGAGCGAGTCGTTTCCTTTTCACTGAGATGGTTGGTGCAGTCATAGGTGCTTTTCCTTTTTCCGCAGCAGTAAGCGGAGCCTTTTCCGTTGATGTTTCTGCATGGGCTTTCCCTTTGATGCAACAGAGGTTTTCTGTGGCGATTCTTCAGGATGTGTTTCATCATCAGATAACTCATCCCAGTTAACTTCATCCTTTTTAGCTCTCTTGGCAGTGTCTCTCGTATGTACCATAGCAGTAAGTAGGAAAACAATCCAAGTGATCACCATTGCTAATGGTTTCTTTGAGAAAAGAAATCCTGTGTGGAACAACTCAAGAACACATGAGAAAATTGTTAATTTTCAAAGATTGAAAAATTGTACCCAAACAATCATAATCATGTAGAGAGACTAAGAATCAAATTAGTTTTGCAAAAGGACTTTTAAAAATAGATCAATTGCATGATTTTCGAAAATCCTTATTATATGCCCTAAAACCGAAATTTTAGAAATCGAAGCCTAAAAAATCCGTTAATCAGGAGAATACCTAGCATATAATCAAAACTAATCTACCCAGAGTTCTTATTTCAAAAGAAATTTGATCAAAAACCATCCACAAACAAAGTTGATCCAAGAAATTCATGACGTTTGAGGAAGAGGAGAGAAAAACGGTGAAAAACCGAGATTTTGATCAATAAAACTTACTTGGAGTTGAAGAACTTGAGTTTGAAAGCTTCCAGGAAGGATGAAATCTAGAGAGAGAGGCTCTGGAAACTTTGGAACAAAAGATTGGAGTAAAAGAAATCAAAAACCCTTTTGTTCTTTATAAAACCTAGCCGCGATCCGGATCAGTTCATAACTGCGATCCGGATCGGCTACCCGCAGTGAGAAACTGCGTTCGGGATCCGGATCGGCAGATACAATCCGGATCGTCAGCCCGCAGAGTAATTCCTGCGTTCGGGATCCGGATCATCTTGCCCGATCCGGATCGGCTCCAACTTTTTCTTTAGAAAAATTTCAGAGAAATTCAAGAAAAACCAGAAAAAGATTGTAAGCACAAATGTGTATCAACTTTAAACAAAAATCATCGTTTCATACAACAAGAATTAGATTATGCCAAATCTATCAATAATATCCAAAAATGAAACGAAAATTTACAAAAATTAAATCCCTTAAAGTTGAACACCTTCAATTACATCTAACTTGATCTTATGAGTAATGCCTTTATCAAATCATCAATTCAGTAAAGAAAATGAAATACAAAGATCAATAGATGTTTGAAATCCCAAATATAATAGATAATGTATCTAGACAATTTGTTGAAGAGAGTGGCTCTTTGAGCATCTTTCTTTAAAAACCCACCTTATACCAACCTTGAAATTTGACGGAGTCAAGTATTTCAACATGCATTTTACTTAATCAAAAATTTGAACAACCATGCTTGGTATACATGTGGTAGCTGCACACAATACTCGGACGACCGAGGTGGTAGCTCTTTCCTCCATGTGGTGGTAGTTTTCACACTCCTCATTGGGATGTAACTCTTTCCACATCTTTTGAGCATTTTACTTTTTCTATGACTCCCCCTCAATTGGCTATCAATTACTTAAGATATAAAGTATTCAACCAAATATTGATCTCGATTTCATACTCGACTAAGCAGTCAAATAAGATAATGACTATACCAAGAGATCATAGAGAGAGAGAAATTGACTTTGATCACTTAGAAGATGATTTAATTAACATAAATGATCATTGCAACAGTGAAATATTATGATGGCAAAAGCATAATAAATTTCTAAATGTGCGAAAAGATGCAATTAAAGTCAATTATGATCTATGCTCAATTAATGTCCTATGTACAAACATAGATAATGAACAAAACAAAAACAAATACAAAACCTATCCTAAGCAAAGGTTTCAAAAAGAAGTTTATTTCAAGGAAAGCATTCCAATTGCTTTTCGTAAATGAATAAAACGTTTTTGATCCAAAGGTTTTGTTAGAATGTCAGCTAATTGATCCTCAGTTGAAATATATGAAAGTTGAAGAGTATTTGATTCAACTAGCTCTCTAAGAAAATGATATCTAAGTTCAATATGTTTTGTTCTAGAGTGCAACACAGGGTTTTTAGAAATGTTAATTGCACTTGTGTTGTCACAAAGAATTGTTACCGAAGATGCTGAAATGCGGAAATCGCTCAATACGCTTTTCATCCAAATGAGTTGAGTTGAGCAACTTCCAGCTGAAATGTATTCCGCTTCGGCAGTCGAGAGTGCTATGCAGTTCTGCTTTTTACTGTGCCATGCAACAAGGCAATGGCCAAGATAGAAGCATGCACCACTCGTGCTTTTCCGATCATCCGCTGATCCTGCCCAATCGGCATCTGAGTATCCAACAATGTCCAAACTTGTTCCCATAGGATACCAAATTCCGAAATTAATTGATCCTTTGATATACCGGATGATCCTTTTCACCGCTTTCAGGTGAACCTCCTTTGGTGCTGATTGGTATCTCGCGCAAATCCCAACACCAAAAGATATATCCGGGCGACTAGCCGTGAGGTAAAGTAGACTTCCAATCATACTTCGATACAGTTTCTCGTCTACATTCTCACTATGTGATTCACTTCCAAGTCCCTTGTGGCTAGTTCCCATTGGAGTCGGAAAATCTTTACAATTTTCGAGATCAAACTTTTTGACCAACTCCATTGCATACTTGGATTGACTCAAGTGAATACCTTCATCATTTTGTTTAATTTGCAATCCAAGGAAATAAGTCAATTCGCCCATCATGGACATCTCAAATTCGCTTTCCATGGTCTCCGCGAATTTAGAAGCATCATTATCTCTTGTTGCGCCAAATACAATGTCATCGACATAGATTTGTGCTACAATGAAATTGCTTTGATAATGCTTTACAAAGAGAGTCCTATCAGCTCCCCCTCGAGTATAGCCCTTCTCCAAAAGGTGCTTTGTTAACCTTTCGTACCATGCTCGCGGTGCTTGTTTCAGACCGTAAAGAGCCTTTTTCAAACGAAAAACATGGTTAGGTTGTTTATGATCTACAAAACCTTTCGGTTGAGCCATATAAACTTCCTCATTTAAAAACCTATTTAGAAATGCGCTCTTAACGTCCATTTGAAATAATTTGATTTTAAAATGACAAGCAACAGCAAATAGTATACGAATGGACTCGAGTCTAGCTACAGGGGCGAATGTTTCGTCAAAGTCTATACCTTCTACTTGAGAGTAGCCTTGAGCAACTAATCGTGCCTTGTTCCTGATGATAGTACCATCCTCATTTTTCTTGTTCTTGAAGATCCATTTGGTACCTATCACATTGTGTTGCTTTGGAGGCTTCGTTAATTCCCAGACTTTGTTTCGCTCAAATTGATGGAGCTCTTCCTGCATTGCTTTAATCCAGTAGTCATCCTGAAGAGCTTCATCTATGTTCTTTGGTTCGATTAAAGATACGTAGCAAGCGAATCCACAAACCAACTGCCTCCGAGTTCTGACTCCTTCTTGTGGATCTCCAATAATATTCGATTCCGGATGATCCTTGGAGATTCGTAACGTTTGTTGAAACGGAGTACTCGGAGATACATGAGATGATTCCTGCACATCAGATAAACTTGAAGAACCATTAGATGCATCATTAATATTGGAAGTATTATTATGAGAAGATGCATTAGCAGGAGAATCATCATCTAGAGAGATATCGAGGGTAGATTTTCCAGATCCAAAGTGAAAAGCTTCATCTACTTTAACATTTATAGATTCTACGATCGTCTTAGATTCAATGTTAAATACTCGATATGCTTTGCTATTCGTAGAATAACCCAAAAAGATCCCTTCATCACTTCGAGAGTCGAACTTTCCAAGATTTTCACGGTCACGTAAAATGTAACATCGACTCCCGAAGACACGAAAATATTTGATGTTGGGTTTTCTACTAAACCACAGCTCATATGGTGTATTTAAAGTTCCTGGGCGCAAGTAAACTCTATTAATGACATAGACAGCGGTGTTCACGGCTTCAGCCCAAAAATGTAGCGGTAAATTCCGGCTATGAAGCATCACACGCGCCATCTCTTGAACAACCCTGTTCTTGCGCTCAACAACACCATTCTGCTGAGGTGTATAGGGTGCCGAGAATTCATGTTTAATGCCATTTGAAGTGCAAAAATCAATGAATTTTGAATTTATGAATTCTCCACCTCTATCACTTCTAACACGAATGATCTTTTCATTCTTTTCAATTATAATACGATGGCAAATCTCATGAAAAGAGTCAAACGTATCAGCTTTCTCTTTTAAAAATGCTACCCAAGAAAACCGAGAGAAATCATCAACCAATAAAAAAATGTACCATTTACCTCCCAAAGATGGTTGACGGGTCGGCCAAAAGAAAAAAGAAGAAAAGAAAGTAGTATACATAAACTACACAAGATTTAATCGAAGAACGATTAAAGACAAGGAGGGGTTTCACCTTTGCATACCCAAACCTTTTGAGTTTTGGAGTATGTTGGCAATGGTTGAGAAGTTTTCCTTGATGTAGACGTCTTGCAAGATTGGTCTTTTTCTTTTGTCATCGTCTTGTTTGAAGTACTACCAATGTCCTTTTCTTTAGGAAAATCCTTCTTTGAATTCCATGGAGTGAACTTATTGGTAGCAGTTGCAAGATGTGGTTGATTTGATCTTTGAGCTCCAATCTTGCAATTTCTTCCAATGTGCCCTGCAGAATTACAACGAAAACATACCTTTGTGCTTGACGATTCTGAAGAGGATGAAGTAGGTTTGTTGTCGTTAGTTGTCATGATTTCCGGTGTCGGAGGAGGAGATACCGACTGAGGCACAAAGACTGTCCCAACCGAACTAAGATTGTCTTCAGTTCGATTGTATCCGAGGCCGAACTTGTTTGTTTGACCAAGACCAAGAAGTTTATCCAACTTACTCCTTCCTAAGGAAAATTGCTGTAAGTCATCCTTGAGTTGGCAAATGGTCTCTGTCATTTCCAATTTTTCCCGTCGGGCCTCGCCGTAGAGCTTCAAGAAATAGTTCGCTTTGTTCACCATATCTATATAGTTCTTCTCGAGTTGCTCATTGGACTCTTGAAGGGAAACATTTTCTTTTATCAGTTTATCCCTTTCCACTTCAAGATCGGTCGAGAGAGAAGTTACCCTTTTTACTTCTTCTTCGAGATCCTGCAATCTCCCTCTCAACCCCTTGTTTTGCTTAGCCGGTTTCTTTAAATCCCGTAAAGATCTGTGATAGGCTAGAGCAAATTCTTCACCTTCCGAATCATCCAATTCGTTGTCCGTTGCATTCTTTTCAACAGTGGAGTTGGACAACGACTCGGATGTACTTGCCATAAAGCACATGAAGGGTGAAGATACGGACGCGTGGAATGCGGCGGAGCTCTTTTCTTCATCACTCGAAGACGACTCATTTGACGTTGAGTTGTCATCCCAAGTGACGACCTGCATCGCCTTCTTCTTTGCCGGATACTTGTTAGGACACTCTGTTGCAATGTGGCCGTAGCCTCGACATTTGAAGCATTGAAGTTGTCCTTCTGAACTTTTCTTATCCTTTGAGAAGTTCTCTTGCTTTCTTGACTTGTAACTTGAAGTACCCTTGCCTTTGTTCGACTTTCCGAAGGATGGAGATTTGCTTGAATCACCCCTTCGAAAGTTGCGGCGAAACTTCCTTGTCAAGAGAGCGAGCTGCTTCTCAAATTCCTCCATTGAAAGGTTCTCGTCATCGTCTGAGGAGGATGTATCCGCGTCTTCTTCCTTAGTTGTTTTCAACGCATAACCTGAAGACTTAGAAGAGGATGTTTTTCCAGAAGAATTGTTAGTAGTAAATGTCATTTCATAAGTTTGTAATGCACCAACTAATTCTTCTACACGTATTTCGTCCGGGTGTTTAATAGTTTCAATGGCAGTAACCTTTGGGCGAAATCGTTCTGGAAGAGTTCTTAAGATCTTTCTTACAATCTTAAATTCTGGAATCTTCTCTCCCAGATTAGCACATGAGTTTACGATGTCTTGCAATCGTGTATAGTAGTCCGTGAAAGATTCATTTTCTGCCATTAAGATAGAGTCAAACTTGCTCGTAAGCATTTGCAGTTTCTGAATCTTCACGAGGTTAGTTCCCTCATGTGTAACCTGAAGAACATCCCAGATTTCTTTCGCAGTCTCACATGCCGAGACGCGAGAGAATTCAGTTTGAGATAAGGCATTAAAGATAGCATTAATTCCCTTGCCATTGTAAGAAGATGAATCTAACTCTTCCTTGGTCCATTTCGACCTAGGTTTTAAGGTGCGAACATCACCAATAAATTCAGTTGGATTAGACCATCCTAATTCAATTGATTGCCACACCCGTTCGTCGATGGAAATTAAAAAGGCTTTCATCCGTACTTTCCAGTACGCATAATTTGTTCCATCGAAGAACGGGGGTCGGTTGATATTTCCACCTTCAACCATTGTTTACAACCCTATTCCCTCTCTGATACCACTTGTTGGGTTATATGTAATAAGGATCTAAATAGGGGAAAAAACACCTAGAGGGGGGTGAATAGGTGTAAACGTATAAACACTCAAAAATCATTGCGATAAAAACCCAATGCGGAAATAAAAAATAATACGCAAGATTTTTACGTGGAAAACTCCATCACCGGAGTAAAAAACCACGGGACCGATAACACGGCAGAAATCCACTAGAATTAAAACACGTACAAGGTGATTTACCGTACACAATTACGACTCAACCTTTTCCATATGCTCCTAGAGGATCTTCTCCGCTCGCTCCGCGACGCTTCTCGAATCCACGATCTGCGCCCAACGCCGAATCCACGGCGTCCAACGTCGAATCCACGACGTCCGACCGAATCCACGGTCTTCACCCAATAGCACCCTTCGAATCCACGAACGTGCCTCGCTCCGAATCCACGAGAGCGGTTGAACCTTGAATCCACAAGGACACGCGAATCCACGCGCCGATTTTTGGGGTAAATCGTTGTTTTTGGGTGGTGATGATCCGCCGAATACTTAGATCAAAGATAGATCGGAAATACCATCTAAGTATTCATTAGTTTGATTCAACTCAAGATGTGAGTATGAAAACCTAGAATCAAACTAACCAATATAGATGAAGAAACATAGAGTATTCTCTAATGATTTCCTTTCTTCTCTATATGTGGATCTAGAGCCGTATAAGATGATACAAGAAAAATGACGGCTATCTCGACTCACTGGATTCACCCTAGAAAAAGAGTCATGGGGTCTATTTATAGGTTAGAAACCCTAGGAAGGAGATAAGAATCAAAAACCTAACATTTCTGGAGATTTTACGGACGGCGATCCGGATCGGATTAGCTGTGATCCGGATCGTCGTAATGAGTCAGGCAATTCCAGAAAAACGAAGGTTCGGGATCCGGATCGAAGTGCTTGATCCGGATCGTTCATACAGTTCACCAAACATCAACGTTCGGGATCCGGATTGCGAAGCCTGATCCGGATCGTTCAAGGAAGATGGTAAACTCAGTGTTCGGGATCCGGATCAAGAGAGGCTACGATCCGGATTGAACTGGTGTATGAACGAACCACCTTCGGGATCCGGATCGAACAACCTGATCCGGATCCTGAACATGTCCCAAGTCCAGTTTTTGATTTTTATGCAATGAAAGATTCTTTCAAGTGTTTCTACACTACAAGAAGTATTCGGATCACACAAAATCTTTAGTAAAACATACCTGATCCTTTTGAATTCTTCTTTCTCGAGATTGAGTTAAATGATCCAACTTTCTTCACCTTCAATCTTCAAGACTTGAGACTTTCACGAAACTACGCCAACTCAAATTCCGTAACAAAGCTAAGATGTATGTTGGAGTTTCGCGTCGTGGTGTGCTAAGATGTATTTTGTGTTCCATTTTCAACTGTTCCATTTTCAAGTGTGGAGTAGTTTTAGACTCTTGTATAAATGTATGAATGTATGAGTGTATAAATGTATAAATGTACCATCTTGTATATATGAATGTTCATAACTTATCTATAGCTGTTCAGAACTTTTATGAACAGCTATAAATACAAGATGGACAGTTGAATATTTGAACATCATGTATGAAGATACAAGATGAACATTTGAACATTTGAACTTATCTATAGCTGTACTAAATAGTAATGGAGTCAGTGCAATTTATATGTTTCTCTGAATGAGCCTCAAGCACCCCCATAGCCATTCCCTCTTCTATATATATGAATATAGGTGTGCCATTCTCCCCTTTTAAACTTTATCTATTAATAAATTTAAATATTCTTTTTTCTTTTATTTGTTTAAACATTATTAATTGTAATATTTACAAATTTATACAAAATTTTTATATAATTTTGAGAAAAGAATTTAGTGAGGTACTCAATACTGAGTACCGGTACTCAATATTGAGTACCGGTACTTAGTTAGGAATCCATGTGTGAGGCTTTCGGGTTTTGCAGATCGTGGCAATGTACCGGAACCCATGTGTACCGGTACTCAATCCTGATCTTCCGGTTCTGAGTCAGGAATCCAGGTGTGAGGCTTTCGGGTTATTAGGAACTGGGCTGTGTTCCGGTACCATGTGTACCGGTACTCAATCATGAGTACCGGTACACATGGTTCCGATACACAGTCAAGTTCCTCAAAACCCGAAAGCTGAGACACTAGGATTCCTCACTCAGTACCGGTACTCAGTGTTGAGTACCGGTACTGTGAGAGGAATCAAAGTGTGATGCTTTCTGGTATTGAGGAACTTGCCTGTGTACCGGAACCATCTGTACATTGCATACCGGTACGCAGGATTGCGTACCGGTACGCAGGTTTGGGTTTTATAAAATTTTATAAAAAATAACTTTAAATCAGAAATATTAATAATTTGTTTAAAAATTAAAATTAAATAAAATATTTTCATTTATTTAAAAATAAAGGGAAAATTTCTTTAATTTATAAAATAAAAATATTGAAAGGTGAAATTAATTAATAAATTTAAATATGTGTTATAAATTAATAAAATAAAAATATGGGTAAATAGTTGGATCGGGACGCGTGCAAAGAAATAAAAGAAGGAAAACATAAAAGAAAGGAAGAATAAAAAAAACCCATGCCTTAATCCCCTCTCCCCCATATTAGCATCAAGGAGACGAACAGGCAAACAGTACACAGAGGGTCACTACTTCAAAGGAAAACCGCCTACCAAACCGTTGCACGTCGTGGTGGGCGAAGGGCGTATTCCGGTACGCCATCTGCGGATTCGCTTGATATTGCCGGTACGCCATCTGCTAGGATGTATTTTGTGTTCCATTTTCAATTGTTCTATTTTCTAGTACACGATGGAACACTTGTTCCATTTTCAAGTGTGGAGTACTTTTAGACTCTTGTATGCAGTTTTCTAGACATTCTT
This sequence comes from Tillandsia leiboldiana, assembly GCA_029204045.2. Taxonomy (NCBI): domain Eukaryota; kingdom Viridiplantae; phylum Streptophyta; class Magnoliopsida; order Poales; family Bromeliaceae; genus Tillandsia; species Tillandsia leiboldiana. The sequence goes on along the minus strand of CM055071.1, from coordinate 38,887,854 downwards.
GTAACTATTTGTATGAAGATACAAGTGTTCCTTAAAACAAGTACAAGATGGAACACTTGTTCAATTTTTTTAGACTCTTTAGACAATCTTGTCACTAGTATAATTTAAAAGGGTCCATCTTGTATATATGAATGTTCATAACTTACCTATAGCTGTTCAGTATGAATAGCTATAGATACAAGATGAACACTTGAACATTTGAACATCCTGTTTGAAGATACAAGATGAACACTTGAACAATTGAGCATCTTGCATGAAGATACAAGATGAACATTTGAACATTTGAACTTATCTATATCTGTACTAAATACTAATGGAGTCAGTGCAATTTATATGTTTCTTTGAATGGGCCTCAAGCACCCCCGTAGCATACTATCTTGTATATATATGAATATACGTGTGCCCTCTATAGCTGCCCCCTTTTGAATATATGTGTGCCCTTCGAAAAAAGACCCTTTATAGCTTATCTCAAATTTGAAAGGGTATTGAGGGGACACCCTTAAATATTAGTGCTTATCTCTAATTTGAAAGGGTATTGATCAAATTGATGTCATTTTCAAAACTCTGAAATTCATTTTTGATAATCCATTACATCTTAATAGAGTTTGAATCTCTAAATTATTTTTGATGACTTCAAAGTTTGCATGTTTAGAATGTTTGGTGAACATTTATAAGCCTTTTTATGATATTCATATTCGATGAAGTCATAGTGCATTATGTTCTTCACAGGATAATGGCATTCTCTTTGCTACTTGCACTTGTGGTTTTGATGGCCACCGGGAGTTGACGTGGTCGTGGACGTGGGAAGAAGAAAGCTTCAAAACGATCACGGGATGAAGTATCAACAAGCTTAGAATCAGAACCTTCATCGGAATATGAGGAAGAATTAGTAATAGGGAAAGGAAAGGCACCGATGACTTCAAGGAAAAAGAAAGGTGCAGATTCTTCTCCACGAAGAAGTACCGGTGGACTAGTAATTCGTGAGGGCTCTCAATCAGATCGGCGATCAAAATTTGGAGAAGGTGAACAACACATTAGTTCAAAGCGCCGTGGATTATTTCAAAATAGAGCATGTATTGGAGAGCGACATGTCAACTTCAATGAATTATATCGAGAAGTTCCGGACTTTGCAAGGCTACTAGAACGAATTCCTATTGAGCCACTTGGTAGAGTTCCAGCAAAGAAGGGTTTTTGTTTGGAGTTAATCAGGGAGTTTTACATAAGGGCAGTTATAATTCAAGAGGATGATGACACCGGGACATTCATATTCGAAACCACAGTTGGAGGTGTCAAGTTTGATATAACTCCTGCTGTAATTATTGCGAATCTTGGGTTGCCTGTTGATACATCTGGTCTACAGTTTACTCGGGGTGATTTTCAGTATGAAACTCATTGGGATGTTGTTGTGAATGCAATTTGCAAGTTGGGAACACATACAAACAGGTTGTATGTTGAATCAAATGATTTAAAGCCGGAATACCACATTATGTCTTTAATTGTTTGCTACAACCTGTTGCCTATGTTGGGGACTAAAAGGATACGATGGGATCGTTTTCTTCTTCTTTATTTTCTTGGTCACCCAGAGAGTGCATCTGGAGTTAACGTCAATATTCCATTTCTTATTTGGGAACAAATGGCGCATGTAACCAATCACATTTACATCCATAGCATTTTTTCTTGGTCACCCTTAATGTACCTAAGTGAAGACTTAGGTCCTTATTAATTCCGCAATCATTTTTTCATACCAAGGCTACAATCGTAACCAATCACATTTACCGCATTTCCCTGTCGAGCACTTGCTCCCCCAACTGCCACAAACGACCCAGTCTTTACTTGCGAAATGCCTTATTAATTCCCCAATCATTTTTTCACAACAAGGCTACATTCGTAACCAATCACATTTACCGTATTTCCCTGTCGCTGCACTGCCTAATGTGGAGGGCAAGGCCAATCCACGAGTTCTTAGCTAACTTGTTTACGTCGGACTACTAACAGGTCCACAGACCACGGTCCAATATAGGCTTATAGCCCAACCTCTAACCTGATATCGTGCAATAGCTCTCATTTACACGAACACACCCAATCGTCATATGGTAGATCATCAATTCCAGGTGCTGCCGGACCTAGTTCTTCCCATCAACCCGACGATGATGCTAGCCACGAGGATGAGTGACACTTATGTTTATTTATAGTGCATTTTAACTTTGCTTTCTTCACTCTCGTCTTTTCATCTATGTACCAAATATTTTTGTACTGTGCTAATCCCATATGTTGAAGTCTAATTCGCGTTGTAATTATGAATAGATGACTGTCCTGTACGAAAACGTATGTTGTAAAGAATTGGACTTTCGTCATTGTAAGTTGTATGTTGTGGTAAGGGAACACTTGTGCTAAGATGTATGTTTATCTCAGATGTACGAAGCTAAGATGTATGACTGTACTGTGCTAAGTTGTATGTTGTAAAGGATTGGAGTTTTAAATCTGAAAAGATGATAGTACTGTGCTCAGATGAACTGTGCTACGATGACTGTACTGTGTTTGCGATGGAAGAATTGGAGTTGTAATTCTGAGAAGCTGATTTGTTACATTATGTTCTGCAATTTCCTCACTGTGTTCTCGAACAGCTATATTTAATTGTTCTGGAATATTTTTATTTTGTTCTGGAACAGCTATATTTATTTGTTCTGGAATTTCCTTGATGAATATGTCATATAGAGGCAACTTTTTACACATTTTTTCAATTTATTATTTTTAACAGATATTTCTATTTGCTAAATTTCAAAATTTAAAATTTCTTCAATTTTTTAAATGTATTTACATTTTATTTGTACCGGTACTCAATTCTGAGTACCGGTACCGGTATTGTGTGAGGAACTTTCCTATACCGGTACTGAGTGAGAAATCCATGTGTGAGGCTTTCAGGTTTTCAGGAACTTGGTTGTGTACCGGAACCATGTGTACCGGTACGCAATCCTCAGTACCAGTACAGAGTGAGGAATCCGAGTGTGTGGCTTTCGAGTTTTGAGGAACTCAAAAGGGGAGGATTAGCATTGGATGCTGTTTAGAAAAGTGAGTAAGTCGGTAATAGTGTGCTAAGGGGAGGATTAGCATTGAATGTTGTTTTGAAAAGTGGGTAAGTGGGTACTAGTGTGTACCGGGGCTTTGAGCACACCTATACTCAAAAGGTGACAGCTATAGAGGGGACAGCTATATAGTGTCTTTTCCCTCTGGGCACACCTATATTCAAAAGGGGGCAGCTATAGAGGGTTCCCGTACAATCATATATGAATACCGGAATAGTTATAGATGGGTTTCGTACAGTCATATATACAGCTATATTCAAAATTAATGCTATAGAGGGGACAGCTATAGAGGGTTCGCGTACAGTCATATATGCATACCAGAACAGCTATAAATGGGTTTCGTAGACAATTATAGAGGGTTCCCCGTACAGTCATATACACAGAATGGAACAGCTATCTGTTGGATTCCGTACAGGCATATATATAGAAGATAGCATTGGTTGCTGTTTTGAAATGTTGCTTAGTGGGTAATAGTGTGGCTAGGGGCTTTGAGAACACCTATATTCAAAAGGGGACAGCCATAAATGGGACACCTATATAGGGTAATCATGTTGTAAGGAACACCCATAGATGGGTTGTGTACATCCATAGCATTGGATGCTGATTTGAAAGTGGGTTAGTGGATAATAGTGTGGTTGGCAAGGGATCGTTGCTTTCAAATTATTTATAGAAAAGGGCCTAATATATAGCTGCTATCTACTTCATACATATATCTCCAGCTCACACATATATCACAGCTCACTATATTTCAGTAATTGTCAAATTTCACATCCTTCCATGTCTAGCGCTACCTCCACACGCCCGAATAACACATATTGTTTTATGCCCTGGAGGGATGATTTTTGTGATGCTAATATGTTCATGGATCGTGCAGCAAAGGTGGTCATTCTTGCCTATGACACTGAAGATGATTGTTCAAAAGATGGAGTGGCTTCTTTCCTAGCTGAAGAGGTGTGATGACCCGGATCTCCGTAGAGCTTTTGCAGTGTGAATTGTGACTTCTGGAGGCCTATGATGTGTGTTGGAGTTGGTTGCACGCAAATCAGACCTCAGATTTGAACCCAGCGCGAAATTTGGATTAAGAATACCTGTCCGGATGCCTTCGACAAATTTTAGGAGTGGAATTTGGCAAAACGGACATCGAATTTGGACTCAGCGCGCGAAAATGATGAAAATTGACTACTTGTATTTTTCGGAGCCCGGATGCCAAAACATAGATTTTGAGGCAAGATTGTACTATTCCGGCAGGCCAGGGTAGCGCCGGCAGTGACGGGCAGCGGCGGAGCGCGGCGACAGGGGCGCGGGCAGGCGTGTGCGCGGCGGCGGGCAGGGCGGTCCACGAGTTTTGGCGTGCACCAGGAGCAGCTAACGGGAGCGGATGCCACGTGGTAGGCGGCGATTCGCGGGTCAACGCACGCGCGACAGCGCGTGGACCGCGCCGCGCGAGGCGCATGGTGGACCCAGGATTGGCGGGCGCCGGGCGCGCGGGACGCAGGGGGACATGTGGCGGCTCCTCAGCATTTCGGTCGCGCATAGTGTTGGGCCGGCCCAACACTGTAGCCGCCGGAATTGTTGCGGGCGCCCGGATTTCGGGCCCAAAAGCCCAATAAGTGGATTTTTGTGGGCTGTTGGGTGGAGCTTATAAATAGGCCGAGATCTTTGGCCTTGTACCCCTTTTTCCCGAGCTCCTCTGCCCTCAAGCCCTTTACTGACTTTGATCTTCATCTTGTTGGGCATCTTGTGGTGGAGTTCCAGAATTTTTGGAAGCCGCGGCGTCGACGACTTCAGCATCGTAGCGCAGTTCAACAGTAATAGTAAGAATAATATAGGGGATTATATTTAAAATATAAAATTAGATTTTGTACAGTTATGATTTTAAATATGTAATTGAAGATATTTATTAACAAAAGTGATTACACTTTATATTTTTTTTTATATATGAAGAAAAAGTAATAAAAAGTTAATAAGTAATTTATAATATATATATATATATATATATATATATATATATATATATATATATATATATATATATATATATATATATATATATATATATATATATATATATATATATATATATATATAATTTAGAATTTTGAACTGCATACCGTTATTTTTTGAAAATTCAAAATGTGTCCACTCTCCTCTAGTTAAAAAAATAAAATATTATTTAATACTCCCGGGCAGGCTCATAGCACCCCACCTTCTCTTCCCATGTTCTCACGCCGTCTCACACCTGCCTCCTCCCACCCCGCCCACCAGGCCGCATGTGCTTGCCTCCATCGGTTGTAAAGTTTGGAAGCCCCGGGCCGCATCACCGCGTCCGCTCGACATCGGAACCCCTTCAAGGACGCCCGCCGATCTCCAGGCTGCAAAGCCCTGAGGCATCCAACCCCTTCCAGGACGCTGGCCGATCTCCAAGTGAACCCTCCGTGCCGCGTTCTGCTCGTCATCTTCGTCGAACTATACGAGTATATGGGTTGATTCTTTTTTAAATTCCTGTGTTAATTCAAAGTATTGGTAAACTGGGGGTGAAATTAATATTTGCTCTAGATTAATATAATTTAATTATTTTGTATAAATTACATCTTTCCTAACCTTTCTAAAAGTTGTGAAATGTTGTTTCCATTCCATTTAACTTTTGGTTAATGGTAAGCATAACTCCTTAATATTTATTGTGTTATGTGTGCAATTTTTTATCATTCGTGCCATGACTGGCCCTTCGTGTATGTTTTAATTTAATAAATGAGTTGAGCTACTGGTAGACCCCTGTTTGGGGTGTACAGTCATATATACAGCTATATTCGAAATTAATGCTATATACAGCTATATTGAAAATTAATGCAGCTATACAGCTATATATTCAAAATTAATGCTATAGAGGGGACAGCTATAGAGAGTTCCCGTACAGTATCTTTTTCCTTGATGAATATGTCGAATTATCTTCTCATCCCAATGCACAATTGTTTACCTTTCAGTAAGTCTGCATGAATTTAGTACGTTGACTTGCAAACTATTATTATAATCTATACAATTTTTTCATATCTATGTCATCTTTCTTTTGCACATTTTTGCATGGATGTATAAGTAATATAATGATATTAGACATTAGATGGATTCGAGCTTTACATCCTCGAGCAATCGTGCCAGCCCAAATACACCTTATTGCCATTGTCTATTGCAATGTGTCATGAGAACATCTTGGACGCAGAACAATCCGGGCCGGAGGTTTTACGGCTGTTCGAGATATGGGGTAATCTATGTAACGTACATACTATTTTGTTATCCATTCTATATATCAAAAACTTAGCATATAGACTTGCCTCCCATATTTACAGGGGCATGGGGCATGCAATTATTTCAGTTGGTATGACGCGCCGTTTACGAGCAGAAGTATTTTTGTATTGAATAGATTAATAGTAAGTAACAATAAGTTGCGCAATGAAGCTGCAGCTGCTGCAAGGAAAAGAAGATGGGGGTTGTACCTCTTAGTTGCATATTTTGTTATCAGTGGGATTTTCGTTTCTTCATGTTATAACTGCATGTCGAAATCCATAGTATGACTATCCCGCCCCTTGTAATGTATTTAAATTTTCTTTATATATGAATGTATTTATATTCCTCTCTAAGTAAGAATTGCTATGTGTTGTACACTCTATATCGGGAGAGTTTATATTTAACATTAAACATTTTCAATCGGCTCTTCTAGTATTGCATATATATCATCATAATTAATTGTAATAACATACTTACATTTTTCCGATAGTCTAGCATGAATTTCTATATATCCTTTCTATGTTATAAGAACTACTTATATATTTATGTTTATATGGCAAATATGTTTATATCATCATTTAAAATTTAAATTTTTTTTATTTTCTATATTTTACAGTTTTTTACTTTATGTTATAATAAATTTAAATATTTTATTATATTTTATTTGTTTCAAAATTATTAAATTTAAAATTTTATTTGTATTTTAAAATTTTTAAATTTAAATATTTTATTATAATTTAGATTATAGAGGCAACTTTTTACACATTTTTTTAATTTATTATTTTTAAAAGATATTTCTATTTGTTAAATTTAAAATTTATAATATTTTCAATTTATTAATTTTAAAATTTTATTTGTACCGGTACTCAATTCTGAGTACCGGTACAGAGGGAGGAATCCAAGTGTGTGGCTTTCGGGTTTTGAGGAACTCAATCATATACCGGAACCAAGTGTCCCCTTTTGAATATAGGTGTGCCAACTTTTCAAAACATAATCCAATGCTAATCCTCCCCAAGAAATATGGGCTATATAGCTGTCCCCTTTTGAATATAGGTGTGCCCTTTTAACAATACCCTATATAGCTGTCCCCTCTATAGCTGTTTCCTTTTGAATATAGGTGTGCCCTTCTAAAGAGACCCTATATAGCTGTCCCCTTTTGAATATAGGTGTGCCCACTTTTCAAAACAGCATCCAATGCTAATCCTCCCCAGGAATTATGGGCTATAAGTGTTTCCGCTTTGTACACCAATATCCTCTCAAAAGACCCTCTATAGCTGTACGAAACCCATCTATATCTGTTCCGGTATGCATATATGACTGTACGGGAACCCTCTATAGCTGTCCCCGCTATAGCATTAATTTTGAATATAGCTGTATATATGACTGTACGAAACCCATCTATAGCTGTTCTGGTATTCATATATGATTATACGGGAACCCTCTATAGCTGTCCCCTTTTCAATATAGGTGTGCCCAGAGGGAAAAGAATCTATATAGCTGTCCCCTCTATAGCTGTCACCTTTTGAGTATAGGTGTGCTCAAAGCCCCGGTACACACTAGTACCCACTTACCTACTTTTCAAAACAACATCCAATGCTAATCCTCTCCTTAGCACACTATTACCCACTTATCCACTTTTCTAAACAGCATCCAATGCTATAGAATATTCTATATTAGAATATTCTATATAATTTGCCATTCTCAAAAGTGCTCAAAGCCCCAATATAGCCTCCCCAGGAATTATGGCCTATACGTGTGGTGACCCGGATCTCTGTAGGGCTTCTACAGTGTGACCAGCAGCTTCTGGAGGCCTATGTGGCGTGTCGGCGGTGTTTGTGCACTAATTGGACATAAGTGATGGACTCAGGACTTATAATGGATCACGTGGGTAATCGGAGGACCCCGTCGAATGTTTAGATGCGGTTTCGCGCAAAACGGATATCAAAATTAGACTCAGCGCGAAATTTGGATTAAAAACACCTTTCCGGATGCCTTCGGCAATTTTTAGGAATGGAATTTGGCAAATCGGACACCGGATTTGGACTCAGCGCGCGAAAACGGTGAAAATGGACTATTTATTTGTATTTTTCGGAGCCCGGATACGAAAACACGAATTTCGAGGCATTTGGCACTGTTCCGGCACCGGCGGGCAGCGGAGGAGCGCGGCAGCGCGGGCTCGGGCAGGCGGCGGAGCGACCGAGGGCAAGCGCGCGGGCGCGCGGCAGGCGCGCGGTCCACGAGGCCGGCGTGCACCGGAGGGTAGGACACGTGGCGGCTTTCGGTTGGCCGGTTCGCGAAGCCCGATTCACGGAGTGGCGCGGGGTGTACGGTGGACCGGGCATGACACATGGCGAATGGTGATTGGCGGGCTCACAGCGTGGGGCGCACCGAGGCGCACGCGGGCGCCATGCCTCGCGCGCGAGCGGGGCGCCATGCCGCGCTGTCGCCGCGGCACTGTGCACGCCACCTGGCGCCCGCTGATTGGCGGGCGCCGAATCGCGGGTTGACCGCGGGAGGGACACGCGGCAGCCCCAAAGGCGCCTTCTACCGGTGTTTCCTGTTCTGGGGACACAACGGTAATTTTCTGAAATTTTTTATTTGGTTTTGGCTCTATAAGGCATCCGAGGGGGATTCACTTAAGGATTTCGACCCCTTCGAGCCCTCTGCTCACACGGGGCTGAGAAAGAGATTTGTTCTCCAAGCAGAGAAGCATGCATCTGTCGATTCCCGGATTTTTCGGCAGCACGCATTTCAAGATTTCCATTTTACTGGCGCGGCGCGATGTTTCTTCTTTGGTGTTTTTCTTCGTCGCATTTTGGTGCACGAGCTCCCTCGGCCTACTCCGACCACCTTTTTTAGTGATTCTTGCGCCGTTGGCTTCACGACAGGTAGGGATACAACTATCGTGTTTTGAGCTCCCCCTCTTTCTAAGTTTTTCTTGGAGTTTTTCGAGCATCTCTTTGACCCATTTTCTATTGCGGAGTTTCTGGACAGCACCCTGGTATTTCGGTGATATCTCCGCGTATAGGCTTCGGATTGAGGCGTGCCAATAGTCGTTTTGTATCTGCACATCGCAAGGAGCATGCTAGTATTTTTCCTGGATTTTTTTGAGTTTTCCCCGAAGGTGAAAATTCCACTTTCTGGACAAAGTGTTACAGATTTTTGGTACCTGGGATTTTTGGAGGTGGTCATGTTGCCGATTTTGTATCTTGGCCTACATGTGTCGGATTTGGACGTGCGTGTACTCGTTTCGATCGGGTCGACGCGAGGAACGCAGCAGTTATTTTCTCAGATTTTTCCGAGTTCATCTCGCAGGTGAGATTTAGCCATTTTCAGGGATGGTTGTTTGGACTGCGGCGTGGTACACATATTTTGGATTAATTGTACACCATTTGGTTTATAATTGCAGTTCTGGGTGTTTTGCGTGGAAAAGGGGTATTGGATAGCGATAAGGTTTTTACAGCTATGGATTGCGCATTTCCAGGTGGGTGGTTGCTATATCCCTCTTGTCTGACTTACCCACTAGGAATATTTGAGAGATCCTTTTATTGGACATATTGAATGATCACCTAATGGACATGCATGCTTAAATTAAAATAATTGTGAGCCTATCATATGGAAAATACTAATGTAGAAATCTGATAGTGGTTGGGACTTATACATGTTTGTATGGATATAATATTGTCACTTAACCTTGCATGTGGAATTTACTTTCATATTGGGATATTATGAAATGTCTTGTGGGAGGGTACCACTTGAGGATCTTTTGGACATGCATAGGTGGATGATTTATGTGAGGGTGATTAGTAGATTATAGACATGTGTGGTTGGATAATGATTTTAGCATGATGATTATATCCATGCGGAGCTATTAATTGATACACATGTGGAACCACTATTTGTCACACTTTCTTTTATCTTTCATGAGGACATAAGCATGCTTGTATGGACATCTTGTTAGGTCATTTCTTATCGCTACACTATTATGTTGGAACTTGACTTAGGAGAAACCCTGTTTGCTTCTTCTCTCCTTATTCTTTAGTCAGGTGGCTATTTGTTGCTCGGGTTTGAGCAGGGGTTGGGATAGTGTAGCCGGGGCCTGGGTTTTAGCTTCTGGGGTATTGCGGCTACCGCGGATAGTAGGCGGTTGACCGGATGTCGGATGTGGGACATGATTGTGATTGTGGGTGTTGTTGTGAACTCCTTACTTTTGACTACCCACTAGGCACATTCGAGTAGCTTCTATGTTAAAAGGCTAAATGCACCTTATATATGACAATTGCATGCTTAATTGAGATTAAAACGGATACTGCTAGAACTTGCTTTAATAGGGGTTATAATTGTAAAACGGTAGTATCATGTTTAAAGATAAGGCTAACTAGTAACTTGGGAGCTTTGGGTATGTGACATAGACAGGCACAGGCTACCTCATATTTAATATTCTTATACAATTATCAGCATGCTCTAACAAGGTAAGAATATCGACATCTGTTTTATTTTATATCATCTTGGGACATTACATGCTTGTATGGTCATTTAGATAGGCCACCTTTATCTGCTACACTATCATGCTTGAACTAACTTAGGAGAAACCATACTTTTATTTCCTTCTCCTGTTATCTAGACATAGGGGATAGTGTGCTCGGGTTCGAGCGGGGGACTGGGATGGTGTAGTCAGATTACTGGGGATTTGGGACAGGCAGGGCTTGATGGCAGGGTATTGCGGCAACCGCGGACATTGGGCGGTTGACCGGAGGTTGCTTATGCATCAGATTGGGTATCAGGTTTCTCTAGTGGATGGAGTTTCCCACTTATTGTTCATCTTGCATCAGATTGAGATCGGGTCTTTCTTTAGTGGGTGGGTTTTCCCACTTTGATCAGAGTCGTGATCCAGTCCTGCTGATTTATGATACTTATGTTACTGGATACTGAGATACTTTACTCGTGTGGGTCGCTCCCCTCGAGTGCCACTCCGGAGTGTGCGGCAGACAGGCTTTGAGTCCTTGAGACTCCTTTTCCCTATCGGTGTTATGCGTTGGCCAGCATACCCGATTTGGCAAGCACAACAGGCAGTACCAGTGTTTACTGGTGGTCAGATTGGGTTTATTCAGGCAGGCATTTATATTATGATGCATACATTTAGCTACTCTTTTAGCTCAGTATTTAGAGGCATACTAGTGGTAGCTTTTCATCAGTAGTTTTATTCACAGCATACCACCTTTATTTTCTTTTGCCTCTTGTAGACCTAGTGGGGTGTCAGAGCTTGAGGTTTTACCCACTAGGAGAGGCTACTGGTTTACTAGTAGTTCTCATCCCCATTCTTCTTTCCCATTTTTCTTCTCCCTTATTTTGCAGTGTCTTCTGCGGGTGCTACTGGGCTTTCAGTGGCGGGTCGAGGAGGGAGGACGGCTGAGTAGATAGATCTCGAGGCAGGATGAGCGTGTTAGCTGGACTGTTGGTGTACCCATGTTTTCTCAGACGGTTGTACTTTTACTTTTGGGACTAGCTTTTGCCAGCAGGTTGCATTTATTTTGGGTGAGCTGGGAGAGACAGATGTATCATTTTTACAGATGTATTGTATTTTATTTCTAGCTTCAGTCTGAGATGTATTAGTTTTTAGTTCAGCTCTGTTTTATGCTCATTATTATTATCTCTTATCTCTTATATCTGAGCAGGTTACTGGCGCTTCGTGTACACGGAAAATACCGTGTGCACGGCGGATCTGTAGACGGGCCTGGGTTCTGGTTTACCCCCGGGGCGTGACAGATTAGGTTAGTATCAGAGCTTAGGGATAGGTCAGTTGGGACTTAGGAAACCCTAGGCTTTTGGGCGAACCCTAGGATGATAGGGCGTGAGAGACGCGACATTTTGTGAAAGTCGGTGATTTATTTGTTTGACTCTTCCTGTGAGTGAAGAAGGATCGACATATTCTATTTCTGTGGGACAGTTATGTTGGCTGCAGACAACATAAAGTTACAGAAATAGAGGGATGTCTTTGACTTTCGCTAGATTGGGTCGAGTGTTTGGGGTGTGCTGATTTGCGGATTTGTCGTGGCGAGCGGTGTCTCCCCGACGTTGGGCCCTGACCCGTGTGCACCTTGGTGCAGCAGTTGGGTCTGAGCTAGTTGTTTCGGGCCGGATACCAGATTGGAGTCTGAGAGCTTCGGACCCGAATGGTATGAGTGTTTGAGGCAGATCAGCGGCGGTGTGGACAGCGGGCAGTGACACAGTTGTCGGAGCAGCGCAGTGGCATAGTTGCCGGGGTATCAAGTAGCCCCCTCCGTGACAATGTTTAGTGCCGAGGCGCCGAGGCAGGGTGGATAGTTGACAGCTGATGAGCTATGGGATATCAATGATCAGTTGAGCCAGTTCCGGCAGATGAACCACTCCGATTCATAGGATTAAGTTTGGAGCCTCTTGGGGTAGAATCGTGGTTGGTGGTGATGGAGAGACTACTTGAAAGTCTCCTTGTGTCAAAGGGTTTACGCAGTTGTTGAACTACGCGCTCTATGATTTGAGGGACGAGGCGCATAGGATAGGTGTGACTGGGAGTGGATTGCGCCAGGATACCTTTCCGTTTATTTGATCCCTCCTATACAGATTTTGGATTTTGGGTGCTTCGATAGTGTAGGCATTGTGTTTGGAGCTGGCGCTGTAGTCCCTTTGGATGGGGATCTGCTGCCAGAGGCGAGTTCTGGATAGAGGCACCTGATGCTAGATGATGGAGGACAGATTGGCCGGCAGTGGCACTCCTGATTTTTCTCCGGTATAGTGGATTTCTGAGACGTCAGAGGTCGGGTGGACCCCGATGTCAGCATCAGCCTCTTTATCAGAGTGGCGCAGCGGTAGCGTGGATTGGCTGTCTGCGGAAGACCATATTCGTCGCCTCAGTGTGAGCAGGGACAGAGGTCGTGCTCCCTTTGTGATTGGTCTAGGTGTTTTCTGGCAGACTGAGCGACAACCGCTTACATTGAGTGGATGAGATTGTGTCGCCTGGTTGGAGGGCGCCATGGCAGTGGATTGGGTTGTCGCAGGTGTGATTGCATGTAATACTCGGGAAAACTGTGTTAGTGTAAAGAGGGTTTTTCAGGTGCGAATGTGTGCGAGGAAACAAAGTTAACTTTAGTGGTCGGTTTACCGATGTGCGAACGGCATAATCGCCGAAGCACAAATTCTGTCTTTTCAATCCGGGTCTAATCTTGGAAATCTGAGGTCTCCAGTGTGACTGTCTCATCGAATCGAGTGAAAATTGTATAGACCGTTTGTCGATCCGACTGTCGGATCATCCTGAAATGAGTAAGGAAACCAGTGGGACCCGCGACTTAAGTGATTAGAGAAATGAATAGTAACTCCCGGATTTAATTCCCTCGCGAGCCAACGTCGGCCGATCGACTGTCTGGAGTCCGAATTTGACGATCCAGGTAGTCGATTTGAATGGCGTCGTCGTTCTGAGCGCAGTGGCGTTGACCAAATTTCCGTTTGACGAGCCAAAAGCATCGCAAAGCGTGCGGAACTATTTATTTCATAGTATTTGATGGTTTTTAAAATTGTAGGGGATCGAATGCGGCAAACTAAAAACACTACTTTATAGTTTTCGTCGAGCCGGACGACGTGGTGGTGTCCTTTTTTTTCAGTTTGACGACCCGGTAGCCTCGAAAAGCGTGAAATACTCAGGATTTCGCACTATTTTGCGAAAAATCCTTACATTGTATGTGTCGAATGGCGAGAGAATTGGCGGAGAGGGTCTTCTGTGCAAGATGGTGGTACAGTGAGGGACCTAGTTGGAAAGATGGAGAGTTGAGGGGGTTTATTGAAGTTTTGTCCCAATTAGTTTTAAATCTTTGAAACCCGGTCCTATTGCCCGAGCCCTAGCCGCATTGCCCGTAACCGCACCCACGACTCCCTTTCCTCCTCCTCTGTGTTTCCCGAGCCGCACGCCGCCGGCCGCCACCTTCCCTCGCCGGGAAAGCAAGGTTCATTCTTGCTTCGGGTTGGATTGACGAAGGAAGCAGCCCAAGGGCCCGAGATCTCTTCTACTTCTATCTGGGAGCACCTTTAGCCTCCAGAGGAGCAGATCGAGGAGCCCCGACGCCAGGCCCGCCGGGGGCGGGGCGGGGGGCCACCACCTTCTTCTTCCTCGGATCCGGTGAGGTGAAGCCCCGAGGTCCCCGGACCTCCGGGTGGCCGGCGGATGCCAATGGGACGCCGGAACCCTAGTTCTTGGACGGTTTCGGCGCGCGCTGCCTCCGGAGCTCCGGCGCCGGAACCAAGATGAGCAGAACCTTCTTCTGGTTCCCAGAAGAACTCCCACAAGGTTTGGTGGGCTTTGGTGCAGTGTGGAAGGTGGGGGAGCAAAACCTAAAAGCTTAGTTCTTGGTTTTGACCGAGCATCGCCGCCCCGCCGCCGCCGTCGCTCCTCCGGCGCCGGCCAACTTGGGTAAGTCTTCTGACACCTTGGGCTTGCTTCTAGGCCCTTTGCATGCAACCCATGCAGCTCGGTTCTTAAGTTGCCATTAATGGGCTTTTGAAGCTTCTTCTTCTTCTTCCTCGGGTGGGGGAGCACTGGGAGCTACCAAGCTTCTCGGGCAGCGGCTTTCTCCACTCCTGGAGGTCCCAGAAAGGTGATGCTCACCTTAGTTTGAAGGATGACCGAGTGGGAAGTGAACCCGGCCAAACCGCGCTCCAAGAAGGTGAGGACGAGTGGCTTTTGCTCCAGCAGACAAACCAGAGGGCGTGCAACCTGCCTTAGGTGAGCCCTTAACCTTTTTCATTGTCCTGAATGTAACGTACAACTTGGTTGCTGTCCTGAACGGCTATTTTAATTATAGCTCGAAGTCGAGCTCCGGTTTGATCTTGTTTTCATACACCTGGTTTTGGTGGGCCGGCAGAGGCTCAGAGGTGAGCCTCTGCACCTTTGGACACCCCCGAACACGATGCTCACAGTAGATCACAAATTAACCAAGTGTATAAAGGTTTTTAGCAAAGTGTTTTTGGGCCCTAGGTATTTATGGGCCAACTTTGTATGTGGGCCTCATGTTGACCCAAGCCCATGAGCACGAGCTTCGTCTCGTCGAAACGGACGCGACAGAACTTGCAGTACTATATTTGGGTTCCCGGATTGCAAGAACGAGTCCAAACAAGTAATTAATGTAGTATTATTATACATAATTATGATGTACTATGGATCTAAATGTAATTGGGACACGCTGGCAGTCTTTAGACAGTTTTTTTTCATACCTGCTGGACAGGTTGTTAGAGTTCCGTGGGCTCTTGTTGAGCGGGAATCGGACCTTGTTCCGTAAATCGGCTATATTATTCCGTGTTAGCGTGTGTCACGCCCCGAATTTAAAAACCGGTCTAAACTTTCTTTTTTTTTTTAAATCAGAGTTTTCAGAAACCGGGCGTAACAGACCGCCACATGCATAGGGAACTCCTCCATCCAGACAGAAACTTCCCTATACATGCACGGCTAGGCAAGTACATAATACATTCAGAGTTCAAGTACCGATAACTTAACTAAGAATGTAACTAACAACTGAACTAGTAAAATACCGTATCTGATCATTACCCAAAAGGTCAGATCCACAGGGGAACAGCTCTATCGTGATCACCTCACCAGACCGTCCCGACATCCCAACACCCGCTTGACCTGAAAAACAGTCACCCGAGGGTGTGAGATACACCGGAGTGTATCCCAGTGGGCACGACGAGCCGAGAAATAGCTAATCGTACCTACTGGATACAATAATCTGCGGATAGTAACAGGTCAGTGGATAAAGGCTGAATAAGCAATAGCAGGTCTACAGATAAGCAGAGTATACCGAAGGATAAGATGCAAGTATACAACTAAGTAGAATACCATTATCTGGGATTAAACAACAGTGCAGATATGCAGTCTAAGCCAAGTAAGATCAAACATGGACCAAATAAACAGAGTATGCATATATGACACAATCATACTATGCATGATAAATCTATAACAGATATGAAAATGCAGGTAAACAAACAAGCAGGAATATCAAGAAGGTGCATCAAAGGTAGTACCACAAATATACCCAATCAAATGCCACTTTTGGCCGCAAGAGCCTCCGGCTAAACTGCCATGGAGCATATGACCTCAGGCTAAACCACTCTTGGTCATTGGGTCCTCAGGCTAAACCACTGTTGGACACCCTGGGGCCTCAGGCCTAAAGCCATTCTTGGACACCCTGCAAGCTATCATAACCCCACTGGGCTCACGGGTCGATCAGACCTCTCTACCGGTAAAGAACATCGTGACGGTGGCCAAACCGTCGGTGTGCGTGACGAAAAGCTGGCTCGACACGGCGATCATAATGCTGATGCTCAAACAATGGTCCACTGACCAAATAGGCGGCAAGAAGCCGAGGAAAATCCCCACTGGGATACAAGTATAACATGCCAAGTACTGAAGTAATCTCACCTATTCTAAACATGCAGTAAAGAATAGAGACAGGTATAGAACTATGCTAGTGACCAATCAAGCATGGCATGTGTCCAGGAAATGCATATCAACTGCTGAAGAAATCATGATATAACTCAACATGATAAACAAGCAACTGCTGGAAAATAAGCATGATATGTCTCAGTAGGGAAATCAAGCAACTGCTGGAATATAAGCATGATATGCAAGCAAGTAATAAGAGCAGGTATAAACTCAGTAGTAGTCATGATGCTAAATCTTAGTCCACGGTCGGTAGACCGGACAGACGGCGAGAAGCCGAGGAAAATCCCCACTGGGATATCGATACTGATGCAAATCACAATGCTGAATCTAAATCTACGGTCAGTAGACCGGACAGACGGCGAGAAGCCGAGGAAATCCCCACTGGGATATCGATACTAATGCAATTATGTAATCATGCCAGGAACTGAGACTAGAACTCCTATTATTTAGGAACAAGCACATATAGGCATAATCAGGGCTGAAATCAAAAACAAGTGTCCGACTGGACTAAAGCAACCAGAGGGCCGAAAAGATAAAGCCCGGACCGAAGATAACCCACCTCAATGTAGGCCGATCCCGAATCCCGCTAGTCTACTGAGATGCTGGTGCCGAACTGCTAGGCCCTGGACATATAACTATCATCAGTAACTGACTCGCTCAATCCGCTCCCGACTAATACTACAATAAATATAAATACCTACTAGATGTGTAAATACTGTCTAAAGACATCCACAATGTCCCATTTGCAATTTGATCCAAAATCACTTTTTAAATTACATAAAATCTTAATTTTATTCATTATTTTGACTCGTCCTCTAAAACCAGGAGTCCAAAATTAGCGCCGTAAGTTTCAGCGCGTCACATTTGGCGAGACGGACCCCGTGCTCACGGGCTTGGGCCAACAGGAGGCCCACATGCAAAGTTGGCCCATAATTACTTAGGGTCCAAAATACAACTTTACAAACGATACTTTACACTAGATATAACTGAGCTATAACTGAAGCACCATGTATACAGTTAACCGGGAAGTGTGGTGCTCACCTAAAATCAGTCGAGGACTGGCCGGAGTGATCGCCGGAGCAACACCCGATTCAAGCAAGGACTCGGGTTGGGCAACTTGGGTCAAGCTCAGTTCAAACCTGTAACAAAGTGGAGCACGAGTTACAGCAACCTCCCAGAGGGAGCTCCTGACCAGGTTGCAGCCTCGGCCGACGGCCAGAGGCGGCAGCGGCCGGAAAACGCATGAATATAGCTTCTAAATTATCACAATTGGCCGGTTTAAACTCAAGGATTCCTGGGCTCAACCAAACTGATAGGGATACTCTAGAAGGTGTTTAGAGCTCACCCGAGTCGTTGGCCGGCAATCCGAAGCGGCGGCGGCGGCGGCGGTGAGGCTCGGACCAAGGAAAAGGGTGCAACTGCAAAGTATTAAATCCCCACGTTACACTTTACATGCAACCTTATAGGTAGTCATATTTACACCAAACTAACATACCTGCGTCGTTTTCCCACTTGACGGTGCCCCGGGAATCACCGAAAGAAGAGTTTGCCGGGAAATGGCCCTTTAATGGCGGAATCCGGTCGGGTGCAAACGGGGCTTTGCAAGATGGACCAAAAGCCTCCACTTGACCCAAGGAAGCTTACTGTGATGATGGCCGGCGTCGGGGATGAGCGACGGTGCCGGTTGGAGGATCTCCGGCGAAGTGCAACAAAAGCCGGGTTTAGGGCTTTGTCGTGCGGCTCGGATCTTCGTCCGATCAACCTCCAACTCTAGGGAAAGCTTGCAGTCGACGAGGGGAAGAGTATCAACGGCCATGATCAAGGTTTCAACGGCCGGATTCTTCCCGTAGTAGAGCTCGGCCGAAAGCTAACTTCCGGCAAGGAAGTGCTCCCGCCGGCGACCGGAGGCACGGCGACGGCCTCGGCTTCACAGAGAAACCCCGCCCGACGTCAGGAATCACACCCACAAGCACTTGAGCCATAAAAATAAAAACTTAGCCACACACTAACCCTGCCGAAAATTGGAGAAGAAGAGTATGATGCTCCGCGGCGGCGCGGCGACGGCTGGGGGTCGGGGATGCCCAGGCTCGGTCGCGACCACCACGAAGGTCTCTCCAGTTGAAGCTTGAGCCAACTATGGACTCCCTGGTGTGTGTCCAACTTCAACCCGAGAGGATCAATGCTTGCGTGGCTCTCACTCTCTCGCGGTTGCTCTGGCGACGGGGAGGTGGTGGCGGTGCTCGGTTGGAAGTGGGAGAGGGGTTGTGAAGCTTCGGTTCCAGAGAGGGGTAATGAAGAGGTTCCGCGTGGGGAAGATTACGAAGCGGTTCTACGCGGTTTGCATAAATGCATGCGTAGATGGAACATTTGCACAAAGCCCCCTTCTATTTCCGGTGTTCAAAGTTCAGTCCTAATCCCATTTGCATTACTTTAACACTTAAATCCCTCACTTTTTGATTTATTTGAAAAATGCCCTTCATTCCTCGTATTTTATGCTTTTCGAGGTGTTTCGCTCGTCGAAACGAAAAACAGACTTCGCCATTGTGTCCGGCACGTCGAAATCTACAAGACAGCGATTTTTGTTTTTCGACGCGATGTCCAGATAAATTTTGGGTCCATGAAAACTGTCCAATTCTACAGTTTTCACGCTTCTCGAGATTCCAGGGTCGTCCAATGAAATTTTCGTCTGCGCCATTGCGTCCGGATCGACGAGGCCGATCGAAACGACTATCTGGATCACTATTTTCGGAATCCGAACAGTGAATTAATCAGCGTTGCAATCGACGAAGTCCCGAATCTAGGGTTACTGTTCATCTACAGTATCCAACTTAAATTACTGTGCGCAGAGGCACGGTTACATTGGTCACGTTAAATCGCCTGCTTCTTTTCCGATTTCTGGAAGATCCGACCGTCGGATCGAAAAGTGCTGAATATGAAAATCGCTCGGTTCGACGAGACGATCGCAACGGTCAACTCTGATTTCCAAGATCATGTCCGGATTGGAAAATAGCCTTTTTGTCTCGTAATTCGTGCAATTAGCACTCTGGCAATTGACCAAGCAGGTTAATTTAGGTCTTTTGAATCCGAACTCAGGCTGAAAATTACCTTTGATTTATTTATTAAAAATAAAATATTTCGGATTACTACAGCGTGTGTTGCTGTAGTGTTGTCAGGATGGGTATGTGTGAGTCTAGTTCTGACTACAGTCTCTGTTCAGGGCCCAGCAGTTCAGCACCAGCCTCCCGGTAGTCTAGCGGGAGTTCGGGATCGGCCTGCATTCAGGTGGGTTTTTACTTTGGGTTTTTATTCTTAAGTCTTAGCATTTAGTTCTATCATGTTGGACGGGGTCAACCTTATGTGTACTTGGGTTAAACATGGTAGGAAGGCATCAATTATTCGTTTATGGCTTTACGGTTCTTATGATTGGATATACATATTGTTTCATATGGTTCTCATGCATGGATAGGTGTATGTTGTGGATATATATTATTTCATGTGGTTCTCATGCACGGATATGTATATATTATTTCATACGGATCTCATACATAGATATGTATATATTGTCTCACGTGGTTCGCATACATGCACATATATATATTGTTCACGGTTACTATGCTCGGCTGCAACATGCGCACCCGCGGTTTGACCACCGCGAAGGGTGCGCTTTTCCGGAAAAGTGGTCCATGACCCGTGTATACCCACAGGACGGCGTGGGGCCTCTTTAGTTGTGGGGCTTGGATGCGCCAAGGTGTGAGCAGTGCGACCCGTCGGTTTAGTTGTCCGACGCGGGAGCGGTGCGACCTGTCGGTTTAGTTGTCCGACGCGGGAGCGGTGCGACCCATTCGGTTTAGTTGTCCGACTTGGGCGGTGCGATCCGTCGATTTAGTTGTCCGACGGGATCGAGTATTGCAGGTTTACAGGTGTTTGTTTTTACCTTTCCCTTGCGAGGGTGGTTGCTCCGGATAGACTACGGTTGGACGTTTCTTTACCTGTTTTGCTGTTATCATTTTGTTTAGTCACTGACTTCCCACTTTGCGACAGGGTCCTACAGGGGGGAGAGTTAGGCGACGGTGAGGCCGCGGCAAGAGGTTCTGGGTCCCTGGAGACCTGATCAGTACTTTATCTCTTCCTTTCGCATTCCATTTATTATTTGTAGACTGTGGATGGTTCTCGATACCCTCGTGGGGTCGGTGTGGATGTCGGCATGGTGACAAATAAACTGTTTAGTTTTCTTTACATCTCTGTGGGCCGCTTTGGAAAATAAAAGAGCAAATAAAAGAACAGATTGCGAAAACTATTATTTCAAAAACTCGAGTGCCGTGTGGGCACTGTTTTCAAAACCTTATGGATTTATGGTTTGCGAAAATAGATTTCAAAACCTAAGTGTCGTGTGGGCACTGTTTTCCAAAACCCCTGAGTTTATGTTGCTTTCAAAAAGGGTTTCCAAAATATGGGTGCCGGGTGGGCGCCGTTTCAAAATCGTGGATTTTATCCTTTCAAACTAATCGGCCGTGAGAATTATTCAGCACATTGTGAATGGTTGTATGATTGGATTGTTGTGATTGAATGGTTACCCGCTATTGAAAATTGTACAAACCGCGACGCCGTGCATATACAGGGGAGACTCTGTCCGTTTGTAGAGTGATCCTGTATATGCGGCGGATCTGGGCACGCGCCGGGGAAGAAGGTTTTCAAAAAAAATATACATACCTTTTGCAATTCGTTTCCGCTAAATTAATCCCCCGGGGCGTGACAGATTAAGATGGTATCAGAGACTTTCTTTAATCACAATAGTCAGTGTCCGACATCCACGGAGATACCACACTTAGCTACAAATGAATGAAATGTGTAGGGCATAGGAGTGTAGAACGCGAGTGATCGGGGGGGAAAGTAAAGGTCCCTTTTCTCGATAGTTGGTTGAGTGCTTTACTAGCGGAGTCTAGAGCTGACTTGTGTTGTGTGTGTGTACGGATTAAGTTTTGTTTCCCGGTTTAGCCGGGTCGGCATGCTTGTATAGTCGTGTTGTTTTGGCTTGAGTAGTCGTGTTGGATTGGAGGCTGGGGTCGAGGCCGGCTGCCACCGGGGTCTTGTGGGTTGCTA
The DNA here is from genome assembly GCA_029204045.2 of Tillandsia leiboldiana. Classification (NCBI taxonomy): domain Eukaryota; kingdom Viridiplantae; phylum Streptophyta; class Magnoliopsida; order Poales; family Bromeliaceae; genus Tillandsia; species Tillandsia leiboldiana. Next base: position 38,865,927 of record CM055071.1, on the reverse strand, counting down.
GGAAACAATGGATTAAGCAACCAACACGGGACACGGTGGGCCTGCTGACGGGGTTCCTGCACTTGGTGTGGCTGCTATCACAGCAGATCGTTGCGCCGGTTTTTATTTTCCGAACCCCTTCCTCTGCCGACGTTCTGGTCATCGTTAGTAATGGCGACTGGTGGTAGAGTAATCCGCCGGTGTTAGTTAGTGGGTCGGCCGCCTTGTCGGTCGTGAGCAACTGGGGAGCCTCTTGTCTAAATTTGTACCTTCTAGGTCTACTGGTTTTAGGTTATAGCAGATAGTCGACCGATTCTTTTGCATTTGGACAAGGTATGGGTGGGAATGAGGACTCTTCCCTTATGGTGGTCACCCATAGTTCGGCTTTTACTGTAGACACTGCGATGGTGGTAGAAATCGTCGAGATGGGGTCTTGGGGTTCTCCTTTGGGTTGAGAAAGGAAACTCCCGGGGCTAGCAAATCTTGTTTCGTATGGGCTCGAGTTTGGTTGAGCGGACCTAGAGCTTAGAATACTCCTAGTTGGGAAAGTGAGCGTTTGGTCTAGGGGTGTGCAGCTCGGTTCGGTGCACGGTGCTTGGAGGGGCAATAGATTGGGACCGAGCGGTAGGGGTTAACCAGAGTGTCGCACCCCTTCGGCACCAAGACGGAGATAGGACCGTATTTCTTGGATTGTCGTCGCCAGCTTCCCATGACCAAGGTATAGTCTTGAGGATTTGGGTTGCGAGTTTAGTGATTGTGAGGCAGTACGGGTCAACGGGGGGTTGTCGATCGCACGGCGTTCTGGCATTGGTCACTCTCGGCTAGGATGCCCTGCATGCAACTTTCTCTATGGGGTAGGCCTCGTGGCAGGACCTAGAGCTGAAATCTAGCGTTAGTTTTGACCGTCGCCTCGGTAGAACGGACAGTCGGAACGGACAACCCGGGGATGGTGGTTATGCTCCGAGATAGTGGCCCGTGTGGTGACGGGTGGAAGTAGTCCGTGTTGGCGACGGGTGGGTTCGTCGTTTTCAAAGGAAGATTACTGGTAGGCGGTGACCCGGCTAGTTAGATTGGCACATCCTGGAGTTGTGTAAAGGTATTAGTGTGGCTTCCCCCTTTGTGGTCGGGTTAGTTTGGGCATTTAGGGGCCGTCGGTCCGGGTTTGGTGGTAGGACCGGGGTACCTCGACGCATCGCAAGACTTTGGCTGCTGACTACTCGACACCGTCAGAGGTGGTCCGCGAACCAGTGGCGTCATAGCAGGGAACTCCAAGTCGAGGAGCAGGCTTACTTAGGTTGTTTCGATCAAGAGAGACGGGACGGTAGGGTTGCCAGCCGGGTCGAGCCGTCGTCTGTCTGAAATCTTAGGGCGGTTCAGTCCGGTAGTTTTTCATTCAGGGTTACCACCGAGTTTCGCCAAGAGATATGTGGCGTTTCACGTGTCATCGCTTCGGGGTTTGATTATTGAGCGCCCCAACGGTGTTCGTGGGTTTGATGAACAGAAAGTTTCCAGACCCTTCTTGGGTAAACTTGCGTACGAACAAGGAGCGTCTTCGGGTGACCTTTCAGACCCTCAGGGACCAGAGAGGGTAGGCCAAACTCCAAAGGTGTGAGTTTGGGCATCGCGGGGGAGAGTTAAGGCCTTTACGACCAAGCAACTCAAGGAAACGATGCGTCCAATCAAGATCACTCCGGAAAGACAAGTGGAGCAGTCAATGCCTGGAGCGGTAAGGGTCTGACAGGAGACGTACCGGTAACCGCGATTACGTAGCAGGACGGATCAACAGCAGATTGTTGGTGGCTTAAATTGACAAGGGATGTAGCACAACGCGTGGCTCGCTTTTGGGTCGGTCATCGAATAAAGGCCGAACGTCAGTGCCCGGCGGGGAAACTGCAATCTCTCCTAGTGCCAGAGAGAAACGAGCGGATCATGAGGGGCGCGAAGCCATTTGGGAGTGCAAGTTGGATATGGTTGGGCACTTTCCCCATTTATGGGATTCCTGGTGTGTTCAAGTTTCGAGGACGAAACTTCTTTTAAGGTGTGAGTGATGTAATACTCGGGAAAACTGTGTTAGTGTAAAGAGGGTTTTTCAGGTGCGAATGTGTGCGAGGAAACAAAGTTAACTTTAGTGGTCGGTTTACCAATGTGCGAACGGCACAATCGCCGAAGCACAAATTCTGCCTTTTTGATCCGGGTCTAATCTTGGAAATCTGAGGTCTCCAGTGTGACTGTCTCATCGAATCGAGTGAAAATTGTATAGACCGTTTGTCGATCCGACGGTCGGATCGTCCTGAAATGAGTAAGGAAACCAGTGGGACCCGCGACTTAAGTGATTAGGGAAATGAATAGTAACTCACGGATTTAATTCCCTCGCGAGCCAACGTCGGCCGATCGGCTGTATGGAGTCCGAATTTGACAATCCAGGTAGTCGATTTGAATGGCGTCGTCGTTCTGAGCGCAGTGGCGTTGACCAAATTTCCGTTTGACGAGCCAGAAGCATCGCAAAGCGTGCGGAACTATTTATTTCATAGTATTTGATGGTTTTTAAAATTGTAGGGGATCGAATGCGGCAAACTAAAATCACTACTTTATAGTTTTCGTCGAGCCGGACAGCGTGGTGGTGTCCTTTTTTTTTCAGTTTGACGGCCCGGTAGCCTCGAAAAGCGTGAAATACTTAGGATTTCGCACTATTTTGCGAAAAATCCTTACATTGTATGTGTCGAATGGCGAGAGAATTGGCGGAGAGGGTCTTCGGTGCAAGATGGTGGTACAGTGAGGGACCTAGTTAGAAAGATGGAGAGTTGAGGGGATTTATTGAAGTTTTGTCCCAATTAGTTTTAAATCTTTGAAACCCGGTCCTATTGCCCGAGCCCTAGCCGCATTGCCCGTAACCGCACCCACGACTCCCTCTCCTCCTCCTCTGTGTTTCCCGAGCCGCACGCCACCGGCCGCCACCTTCCCTCGCCGGGAAAGCAAGGTTCATTCTTGCTTCGGGTTGGATTGACGAAGGAAGCAACCCAAGGGCCCGAGATCTCTTCTACTTCCATCTGGGAGCACCTTTAGCCTCCAGAGGAGCAGATCGAGGAGCCCCGACGCCAGGCCCGCCGGGGGCGGGGCGGGGGGCCACCACCTTCTTCTTCCTCGGATCCGGCGGGGTGAAGCCCCGAGGTCCCCGGACCTCCGGGTGGCCGGCGGATGCAAATAGAACGCCGGAACCCTAGTTCTTGGACGGTTTCGGCGCGCGCTGCCTCCGGAGCTCCGGCGCCGGAACCAAGATGAGCAGAACCTTCTTCTGGTTCCCAGAAGAACTCCCACAAGGTTTGGTGGGCTTTGGTGCAGTGTGGAAGGCGGGGGAGCAAAACCTAAAAGCTTAGTTCTTGGTTTTGACCGAGCATCGCCGCCCCGCCGCCGCCGTCGCTTCTCCGGCGCCGGCCAACTTGGGTAAGTCTTCTGACACCTTGGGCTTGCTTCTAGGCCCTTTGCATGCAACCCATGCAGCTCGGTTCTTAAGTTGCCATTAATGGGCTTTTGAAGCTTCTTCTTCTTCTTCCTCGGGTGGGGGAGAACTGGGAGCTACCAAGCTTCTCGGGCAGCGGCTTTCTCCACTCCTGGAGGTCCCAGAAAGGTGATGCTCACCTTAGTTTGAAGGATGACTGAGTGGGAAGTGAACCCGGCCAAACCGCGCTCCAAGAAGGTGAGGACGAGTGGCTTTTGCTCCAGCAGACAAACCAGAGGGCGTGCAACCTGCCTTAGGTGAGCCCTTAACCTTTTTCATTGTCCTGAATGTAACGTACAACTTGGTTGCTGTCCTGAACGGCTATTTTAATTATAGCTCGAAGTCGAGCTCCGGTTTGATCTTGTTTTCATACACCTGGTTTTGGTGGGCCGGCAGAGGCTCAGAGGTGAGCCTCTGCACCTTTGGACACCCCCGAACACGATGCTCACAGTAGATCACAAATTAACCAAGTGTATAAAGGTTTTTAGCAAAGCGTTTTTGGGCCCTAGGTATTTATTGGCCAACTTTGTATGTGGGCCTCCTGTTGACCCAAGCCCATGAGCACGAGCTTCGTCTCGTCGAAACGGACGCGACAGAACTTGCAGTACTATATTTGGGTTCCCGGATTGCAAGAACGAGTCGAAACAAGTAATTAATGTAGTATTATTATACATAATTATGATGTACTATGGATCTAAATGTAATTGGGACACGCTGGCAGTCTTTAGACAGTTTTTTTTTCATACCTGCTGGACAGGTTGTTAGAGTTCCGTGGGCTCTTGTTGAGCGGGAATCGGACCTTGTTCCGTAAATCGGCTATATTATTCCGTGTTAGCGTGTGTTGCTGTAGTGTTGTCAGGATGGGTATGTGTGAGTCTAGTTCTGACTACAGTCTCTGTTCAGGGCCCAGCAGTTCAGCACCAGCCTCCCGGTAGTCTAGCGGGAGTTCGGGATCGGCCTGCATTCAGGTGGGTTTTTACTTTGGGTTTTTATTCTTAAGTCTTAGCATTTAGTTCTATCATGTTGGACGGGGTCAACCTTATGTGTACTTGGGTTAAACATGGTAGAAAGGCATCAATTATTCGTTTATGGCTTTACGGTTCTTATGATTGGATATACATATTGTTTCATATGGTTCTCATGCATGGATAGGTGTATGTTGTGGATATATATTGTTTCATATGGTTCTCATGCACGGATATGTATATATTATTTCATACGGATCTCATACATAGATATGTATATATTGTCTCACGTGGTTCGCATACATGCACATATATATATTGTTCACGGTTACTATGCTCGGCTGCAACACGCGCACCTGCGGTTTGGCCACCGCGATGGGTGCACTTTTCCGGAAAAGTGGTCCATGACCCGTGTATACCCACAGGACGGCGTGGGGCCTCTTTAGTTGTGGGGCTTGGATGCGCCAAGGTGTGAGCGATGCGACCCGTCGGTTTAGTTGTCCGACGCGGGAGCGGTGCGACCCGTCGGTTTAGTTGTCCGACGCGTGAGCGGTGCGACCCATTCGGTTTAGTTGTCCGACTTGGGCGCGGTGCGATCCGTCGATTTAGTTGTCCGACGGGATCGAGTATTGCAGGTTTACAGGTGCTTGTTTTTACCTTTCCCTTGCGAGGGTGGTTGCTCCGGATAGACTACGGTTGGACGTTTCTTTACCTGTTTTGCTGTTATCATTTTGTTTAGTCGCTGACTTCCCACTTTGCGACAGGGTCCTACAGGGGGGAGAGTTAGGCGACGGTGAGGCCGCGGCAAGAGGTTCTGGGTCCCTGGAGACCTGATCAGTACTTTATCTCTTCCTTTCGCATTCCATTTATTATTTGTAGACTGTGGATGGTTCTCGATACCCTCGTGGGGTCGGTGTGGATGTCGACACGGTGACGAATAAACTGTTTAGTTTTCTTTACATCTCTGTGGGCCGCTTTGGAAAATAAAAGAGCAAATAAAAGAACAGATTGCGAAAACTACTATTTCAAAAACTCGGGTGCCGTGTGGGCACCGTTTTCAAAACCTTGTGGATTTATGGTTTGCGAAAATGGATTTCAAAACCTAAGTGTCGTGTGGGCACTATTTTCCAAAACCCCTGAGTTTATGTTGCTTTCAAAAAGGGTTTCCAAAATATGGGTGCCGGGTGGGCGCCGTTTCAAAATCGTGGATTTTATCCTTTCAAACTAATCGGTCGTGAGAATTATTCAGCACATTGTGAATGGTTGTATGATTGGATTGTTGTGATTGAATGGTTACCCGCTATTGAAAATTGTACAAACCGCGACGCCGTGCATATACAGGGGAGACTCTGTCCGTTTGTAGAGTGATCCTGTATATGTGGCGGATCTGGGCACACGCCGGGGAAGAAGGTTTTCAAAAAAAATATACATACCTTTTGCAATTCGTTTCCGCTAAATTAATCCCCCGGGGCGTGACATTGCATCGCAGCAGTCGAAGTTGGTACACTTTGCATTCCTGCATGGACTAGAGGTAGAGTCGTTACCACATGCACTTGAGGTACGGGTTTCTGTTAGTGTTGTGCAGGTGGGGAAGGCTTGTGGATTATGTCCAATGCAGTTGAGGCCGTGAGCTATACCGGCAGATTTATTGGTAATCGTGGCAGTTCGATGTTTTGACCCTGTGCTTGGGATTGGTTGGCACAGTGCCACAGGATGTTTGACTGCGGAGAAAAAGGACCTTGATCTTCTGCGAGGCAGACAATGGGAGGCTTGTTTGCTGAGACTGTTAGGGCACACAGGTTACAGCGACAGTGTGAGACGTGCCTACGACGGCACCGGGACTCAAGGATATCCCTATTGCCCGTGAGATCCCGGGTGTGAGTCCACCTGAGCCGAGGATTATGCCGCCAGATAGGGAGATTAAGATTGCGATAAACGTGGTTCTGGAAACCGCGCCAACTTCAATAGCACCTCATAAATATCATCTGTAGAGCTGCGAGAGTTGATGGCACAGGTGCAGGGATCTGATGGATCGAGGGTCTGTTTGACCTAGTGCCACGTCGTTGATACACGACTGTGAGAGCTCTTTTGTGATTTGAGCCCAGGCAGGTCCAGGTATTATTTAGGACCTTTTGATAGAGTTATACTCCGGCAGTTGTTCGACTGTGATGCCTACACCAATTTGGAATTACAGCTGAGTACTTCGCCAAGATGGTGTTCAGGACACGGTAGGGGCATTATGAGTACAGTGAGGCCAATGGAATGACTAATGCCCTGTCGCCTTTAAGATTGAGAAATTTTGTGTTCCAGTTGGACTTGAACGGATTGATAGCGGTATTCTCCAGGGATATTTTGATTTTTACCCCCTCCCTGAGTGATTTAGAGCTTGTGAAGCACTTGTAGATGGTGTGACAAGGTCTGTGAGGAAGAAGCTATATGCCAAGTTGTTGTGGTACAAGTTTTAGCTTCGAGAGCATATCTTCCTGGATTACATATTCTAGCCATAGGAAAGGCGGAGGAAATCCGGCCAAAATGGATGCTATTTGAGACTGGCCGAGATCGACAGTTATTGTTGAGGTGAGGAGCTTTTGGACCAGATAGTGCCAGCAAAGCTTGATGAGCGGATGATAAGATTGGTACCAGCGCCGATTTTAGCTTAGTCAGCGGTGGGAGATGGATTTGCGAGTTATAGTGATACCTCCCATAGTGGTTGTAGAGCTACCATTGAATTTTGACGAGCATCCAGTATCACCCCGACAGGGCCACTGTGGCGGCGGATACCTGGAGCAGAAAAGCTATTTGGGGTTGAGTTTGATGATTCCATAGCTGGCACTGTGTGTGACCATTGTGGTGTATAGGGTTTGAGATTGTGTCCCGGAGGATCCTTTTTGATGGTAGGCTGCGGCTGAGCAATCCACTCGGGTGGTCGGGTTTGAGAGTGACCGAGTGAGAACCCCTACTTGTTAGGGCCCCTTTCCTGTGCGGATGCTTGTGTGGATGTGTTTGAGTCGCCTTGGTTGAGTTGGCTCTTGGGGGGGGGTGATATTAGTGCGTGTTGCGCTGGCTGTTCTTTCTTTTCCCCCAGTCTTTTGTTGGAGTCCCTGAGGTTTTCCTACGTCTCAGCTCAAGAGTGTTATATTTTTGGACCCCTCTCCCGTCATTGACTCGTTTCTTTTGAGCTCTGTGAGAGTTTGGAGTACGAGGAATGCCCGTTGCGAATCCTGGCTCGTGAGATGAGAGAATTACACAATTGGGCCATGCCGTACTGGTAGTTGTTGTTGCTAAGGAGTAATCACGGGGAGTGATAGGTGACTTGGGAGCTGGAGACGGCGGTGTTGAGTACTTACCCTTGGTTTCTGAGACTCCTTGGGAGTTGCTTTAGTTTCGAGGACGAAACTTTCTTTTAGTGGGGGAGGATGTGGTAACCCGGATCTCTACAGGGCTTCTACAGTGTGACCAGCAGCTTCTGGAGGCCTATGTGGCATGTCGGCGGTGTTTGTGCACCAATTGGACATAAGTGATGGACTCAGGACTTATAATGGATCACGTGGGTAATCGGAGGACCCCGTCGAATGTTTAGATGTGGTTTCGCGCAAAACGGATATCAAAATTAGACTCAGCGCGAAATTTGGATTAAAAACAACTTTCTGGATGCCTTCGGCAATTTTTAGGAATGGAATTTGGCAAATCGGACACCGGATTTGGACTCAGCGCGCGAAAACGGTGAAAATGGACTATTTATTTGTATTTTTTGGAGCCTGGATGCGAAAACACGGATTTCGAGGCATTTGGCACTGTTCCGGCTTCCGGCGGGCAGCGGCGGAGCGCGGCGGCGGGCAGCGGCGGAGCGCGGCGGCGCGGGCTCGGGCAGGCGGCGGAGCGACCGCGGGCAGGCGCGCGGGCGAGCGGGCAGGCGCGCAGTCCACGGGGCCGGCGTGCACCGGAGGGTAGGACACGTGGCGGCTTTCGGTTGGCCGGTTCGCGAAGCGCGGTTCACGGAGTGGCACGGGGTGTACGGTGGACCGGTCGTGACACGTGGCCAATGGTGATTAGCGGGCTCACAGCACAGGGCGCACCGAGGCGCACGCGGGCGCCTCGGGCCGCGTGCGCGAGCGGGGCGCCATGCCGCGCTGTCGCCGCGGCACTGTGCGTGCCACGTGGCGGCCGCTAATTTGCGGGTGCCGAATCGCGGGCTGACCTCGGGAGGGACACGCGGCAGCCCCGGAGGCGCCTTTTACCGGTGTTTCCTGTTCTGGGGACACAACGGTAATTTTTCGAAATTTTCTGTTTGGTTTTGGCTCTATAAGGCATCCGAGGGGGATTCACTTAAGGATTTCGACCCTTTCGAGCCCTCTGCTCACAGGGGGCTAAGAAGGAGATTTGTTCTCCAAGCAGAGAAGCATGCACTTGTCGATTCCCGGATTTTTTGGCAGCACGCATTTCGAGATTTCCATTTTACTGGCGCGGCGCGATGTTTCTTCTTTGGTGTTTTTCTTCGTCGCATTTTGGTGCACGAGCTCCCTCGGCCTACTCCGACCACCTTTTTTAGTGATTCTTGCGCCGTTGGCTTCACGACAGGTAGGGATACAACTATCGTGTTTTGAGCTCCCCCTCTTTCTAAGTTTTTCTTGGAGTTTTTCGAGCATCTCTTTGACCCATTTTCTATTGCGGAGTTTCTGGACAGCACCCTGGTATTTCGGTGATATCTCCGCGTATAGGCTTCGGATTGAGGCGTGCCAATAGTCGTTTTGTATCTGCACATCGCAAGGAGCATGCTAGTATTTTTCCTGGATTTTTTTGAGTTTTCCCCGAAGGTGAAAATTCCACTTTCTGGACAAAGTGTTACAGATTTTTGGTACCTGGGATTTTTGGAGGTGGTCATGTTGCCGATTTTGTATCTTGGCCTACATGTGTCGGATTTGGACGTGCGTGTACTCGTTTCGATCGGGTCGACGCGAGGAACGCAGCAGTTATTTTCTCAGATTTTTCCGAGTTCATCTCGCAGGTGAGATTTAGCCATTTTCAGGGATGGTTGTTTGGACTGCGGCGTGGTACACATATTTTGGATTAATTGTACACCATTTGGTTTATAATTGCAGTTCTGGGTGTTTTGCGTGGAAAAGGGGTATTGGATAGCGATAAGGTTTTTACAGCTATGGATTGCGCATTTCCAGGTGGGTGGTTGCTATATCCCTCTTGTCTGACTTACCCACTAGGAATATTTGAGAGATCCTTTTATTGGACATATTGAATGATCACCTAATGGACATGCATGCTTAAATTAAAATAATTGTGAGCCTATCATATGGAAAATACTAATGTAGAAATCTGATAGTGGTTGGGACTTATACATGTTTGTATGGATATAATATTGTCACTTAACCTTGCATGTGGAATTTACTTTCATATTGGGATATTATGAAATGTCTTGTGGGAGGGTACCACTTGAGGATCTTTTGGACATGCATAGGTGGATGATTTATGTGAGGGTGATTAGTAGATTATAGACATGTGTGGTTGGATAATGATTTTAGCATGATGATTATATCCATGCGGAGCTATTAATTGATACACATGTGGAACCACTATTTGTCACACTTTCTTTTATCTTTCATGAGGACATAAGCATGCTTGTATGGACATCTTGTTAGGCCATTTCTTATCGCTACACTATTATGTTGGAACTTGACTTAGGAGAAACCCTGTTTGCTTCTTCTCTCCTTATTCTTTAGTCAGGTGGCTATTTGTTGCTCGGGTTTGAGCAGGGGTTGGGATAGTGTAGCCGGGGCCTGGGTTTTAGCTTCTGGGGTATTGCGGCTACCGCGGATAGTAGGCGGTTGACCGGATGTCGGATGTGGGACATGATTGTGATTGTGGGTGTTGTTGTGAACTCCTTACTTTTGACTACCCACTAGGCACATTCGAGTAGCTTCTATGTTAAAAGGCTAAATGCACCTTATATATGACAATTGCATGCTTAATTGAGATTAAAACGGATACTGCTAGAACTTGCTTTAATAGGGGTTATAATTGTAAAACGGTAGTATCATGTTTAAAGATAAGGCTAACTAGTAACTTGGGAGCTTTGGGTATGTGACATAGACAGGCACAGGCTACCTCATATTTAATATTCTTATACAATTATCAGCATGCTCTAACAAGGTAAGAATATCGACATCTGTTTTATTTTATATCATCTTGGGACATTACATGCTTGTATGGTCATTTAGATAGGCCACCTTTATCTGCTACACTATCATGCTTGAACTAACTTAGGAGAAACCATACTTTTATTTCCTTCTCCTGTTATCTAGACATAGGGGATAGTGTGCTCGGGTTCGAGCGGGGGACTGGGATGGTGTAGTCAGATTACTGGGGATTTGGGACAGGCAGGGCTTGATGGCAGGGTATTGCGGCAACCGCGGACATTGGGCGGTTGACCGGAGGTTGCTTATGCATCAGATTGGGTATCAGGTTTCTCTAGTGGATGGAGTTTCCCACTTATTGTTCATCTTGCATCAGATTGAGATCGGGTCTTTCTTTAGTGGGTGGGTTTTCCCACTTTGATCAGAGTCGTGATCCAGTCCTGCTGATTTATGATACTTATGTTACTGGATACTGAGATACTTTACTCGTGTGGGTCGCTCCCCTCGAGTGCCACTCCGGAGTGTGCGGCAGACAGGCTTTGAGTCCTTGAGACTCCTTTTCCCTATCGGTGTTATGCGTTGGCCAGCATACCCGATTTGGCAAGCACAACAGGCAGTACCAGTGTTTACTGGTGGTCAGATTGGGTTTATTCAGGCAGGCATTTATATTCTGATGCATACATTTAGCTACTCTTTTAGCTCAGTATTTAGAGGCATACTAGTGGTAGCTTTTCATCAGTAGTTTTATTCACAGCATACCACCTTTATTTTCTTTTGCCTCTTGTAGACCTAGTGGGGTGTCAGAGCTTGAGGTTTTACCCACTAGGAGAGGCTACTGGTTTACTAGTAGTTCTCATCCCCATTCTTCTTTCCCATTTTTCTTCTCCCTTATTTTGCAGTGTCTTCTGCGGGTGCTACTGGGCTTTCAGTGGCGGGTCGAGGAGAGAGGATGGCTGAGTAGATAGATATCGAGGCAGGATGAGCGTGTTAGCTGGACTGTTGGTGTACCCATGTTTTCTCAGACGGTTGTACTTTTACTTTTGGGACTGGCTTTTGCCAACAGGTTGTATTTATTTTGGGTGAGCTGGGAGAGACAGATGTATCATTTTTACAGATGTATTGTATTTTATTTCTAGCTTCAGTCTGAGATGTATTAGTATTTAGTTCAGCTCTGTTTTATGCTCATTATTATTATCTCTTATATCTGAGCAGGTTACTGGCGCTTCGTGTACACGGAAAATACCGTGTGCAAGGCGGATCTGTAGTCGGGCCCGGGTTCTGGTTTAGCCCCGGGGCGTGACAATAAGTGTATCCGCTTTGTATACCAATATCCTCAAGCCCAGTTAGGTACTCAATCTCACCCTACAACCCTCTCGCTCACTATCTCACTCTATCTTCATCCCCCTCTCAATTTCACTCTCGTATACAATTATAGTTATCATGGCTAGCTCTAGCTCTAGCTCTACCTCTAATTCCTCCCGTCCTCGCAACAACTACTGGATCATTCCTTGGACGCCTGCGCATGAAGAGACTGATAGCCAATTGGATCGGGAGGCGCAAATAGTTGTCGATGCCTACGCAAACGATAATGAACGTTCGCGGCATGCCGTGGCCGCGTTGCTCGCAAGTCAGATAGGAGGAACGCCTATGATTACCAATTTGCAGGAGGTCCTGTCGGAACTTATATAGTAATTTTCCCTACAGTGAGAATGATGAATAAAGCTATTCGTCGTTCTCCAATTCGCAACGACACATTCGCAATAACGGTATCTCCATGGGATGCCAATCGTGGGACAAGAACGCCAACATTACAATACTATGTATGGATTCGCCTACATAATTACCCGATTTATTGCCATCAGTATCAAGAGGCAGAAACAATCGTTTCAAGTTTTGGCCGCTACATAAGTGCAGATGACCCTAGCCGACATTGCGAAAATTTCAGATACTATCGCGTGCTGATCAAATGCATTGATCCTAACATGATTCCGGAGCAACTAACACTATATGTAGACAATAGAGAATGGATCATAAGAGTTGTGATTGAGTCCTGGGAGCGTTGCGAGCCAACAGATGACCCATGGAAGTAGATTATAAATTATATCATGAATGTAAATGGTTATTCTTCACTCTTAATGATTATTCTTCACCAAAAGTTTTGAACATTCATATATAAAATTAGACTGCATACAAGTGTTCCCTTTTATATATATGACTGTACAGAACCGCTCTATAGGTGTTCCTTAAAACAATTAGCAGCTAATAGTAGATGGGTATTGAACATTCATATATAGAAGATGGAAGACTTGAAATTAGACTGAAGTACAAGTGTTCCCTTTTATATATATGACTGTACAGAACCCCTCTATGGGTGTTCATTAAAACAATTGGCAGCTAATAGTAGATGGGTTTTGAACATTCATATATAGAAGATGGAAGACTTGAAATTAGACTGAACTACAAGTGTTCCCTTTTATATATATGACCGTACAAAACCCCTCTATGGGTGTTCCTTAAAATAGTGGCAGCTAATAGTAGATGGGTATTGAACATTCATATATAGAAGATGGTAGACTTGAAATTAGACTGAAGTACAAGTATTCCCTTTTATATATATGACTGTACAGAACCCCTCTATGGGTGTTCCTTAAAACAATTGGAAGCTAATAGTAGATTGGTTTTGAACATTCATATATAGACGATGGAAGACTTGAAATTAGACAGAAGTACAAGTGTTCCCTTTTATATATATGACTGTACAGAACCCCTTTATGGGTGTTCCTTAAAATAATTGGCAGCTAATAGTAGATGGGTTTTGAACATTCATATATAGAAGATGGAAGACTTGAAATTAGACTGAAGTACAAGTGTTCCCTTTTATATATATGACTGTACAGAACCCCTCAATGGGTGTTCCTTAAAACAATTGGCAGCTAATAGTAGATGGGTATTGAACAATCATATATAGAAGATGGAAGACTATAAATTAGACTGAAGTACAAGTGTTCCCTTTTATATATATGACTATACAGAACCCCTCTATGGGTGTTCCTTAAAACAATTGGCAGCTAATAGTAGATAGGTTTTGAACATTCATATATAGACGATGGAAGACTTGAAATTAGACTGAAGTACAAGTGTTCCCTTTTATATATATGACTGTACAGAACCCCTCTATGGGTGTTCCTTAAAACAATTGGCAGCTAATAGTAGATGGGTATTGAACATTCATATATAGAAGATGGAAGACTTGAAATTAGACTGAAGTACAAGTGTTCCCTTTTATATATATGACTGTACAGAACCCCTCTATGGATGTTCTTTAAAACCATTGGCAGCTAATAGTAGATGGGTTTTGAACATTCATATATAAAAGATGGTAGACTTGAAATCAGACTGAAGTACAAGTGTTCCCTTTTATATATATAACTGTACAGAACCCCTCTATGGGTGTTCCTTAAAACAATTGGCAGCTACTAGTAGATGGGTTTTGAACATTCATATATAGAAGATGGAAGACTTGAAATTAGACTGAAGTACAAGTGTTTCCTTTTATATATATGACTCTACAGAACCCCTCTATGGGTGTTTCTTAAAACAATTGGCAGCTAATAGTAGATGGGTATTGAACATTCATATATAGAAGATAGAAGACTTGAAATTAGACTGAAGTACAAGTGTTCCATTTTATATATATGACTGTACAGAACCCCTCTATGGGTGTTCCTTAAAACAATTGGCAGCTAATAGTAGATGGGTTTTGAACATTCATATATAGACGATGGAAGAGTTGAAATTAGACTGAAGTACAAGTGTTCCCTTTTATATATATGACTGTACATAACCCCTCTATGGGTGTTCCTTAAAACAATCGGCAGCTAATAGTAGATGGGTTTTGAACATTCATATATAGACGATGGAAAACTTGAAATTAGACTGAAGTACAAGTGTTCCCTTTTATATATATGACTGTACAAAACCCCTCTATGGGTGTTCCTTAAAACAATTGGCAGCTAATAGTAGATGGGTTTTGAACATTCATATATAGATGATGGAAGACTTGAAATTAGACTGAAGTACAAGTGTTCCCTTTTATATATATGACTGTACAGAACCCCTCTATGGGTGTTCCTTAAAACAATTGGCAGCTAATAGTAGATGGGTTTTGAACATTCATATATAGAATATGGAAGACTTGAAATTTGACTGAAGTACAAGTGTTCCCTTCTATATATATGACTGTACAGAACTCCTCTATGGGTGTTCCTTAAAACAATTGGCAGCTAATAGTAGATGGGTATTGAACATTCATATATAGAAGATGGAAGACTTTAAATTAGACTGAAGTACAAGTGTTCCCTTTTATATATATGACTGTACAGAACCCCTCTATGGGTGTTCCTTAAAACAATTGGCAGCTAATAGTAGATAGGTTTTGAACATTCATATATAGACGATGAAAAACTTGAAATTAGACTGAAGTACAAGTGTTCCCTTTTATATATATGACTGTACAGAACCCCTCTATGGGTGTTCCTTAAAACAATTCGCATCTAATAGTAGATGGGTATTGAACATTCATATATAGAAGATGGAAGACTTGAAATTAGACTGAAGTACAAGTATTCCCTTTTATATATATGACTGGACAGAACCCCTCTATCGGTGTTCCTTAAAATAATTGGCAGCTAATAGTAGATGGGTTTTAAACATTCATATATAGAAGATGGTAGACTTGAAATTAGACTGAAGTACAAGTGTTCCCCTTTATATATATGACTGTACAAAACCCCTCTATGGGTTTTCCTTAAAACAATTGGCAGCTACTAGTAGATGGGTTTTGAACATTCATATATAGAAGATGGAAGACTTGAAATTAGACTGAAGTACAAGTGTTCCCTTTTATATATATGACTGTACAGAACCCCTCTATGGGTGTTTCTTAAAACAATTGGCAGCTAATAGTTGATGGGTGTTGAACATTCATATATAGAAGATGGAAGACTTGAAATTACACTGAAGTACAAGTGTTCCCTTTTATATATATGACTGTACAGAACCCCTCTATGGGTGTTCCTTAAAACAATTGGCAGCTAATAATAGATGGGTTTTGAACATTCATATATAGAAGATGGTAGACTTGAAATTAGACTGAAGTACAAGTGTTCCATTTTATATATATGACTGTACAGAACCCCTCTATGGGTGTTCCTTAAAACAATTGGCAGCTACTAGTAGATGGGTTTTGAACATTCATATATAGAAGATGGAAGACTTGAAATTAGACTGATGTACAAGTGTTCCCTTTTATATATATGACTGTACAGAACCCCTCCATGGGTGTTCCTTAAAATAATTGGTAGCTAATTGTAGTTGGGTATTGAACATTCATATATAGAAGATGGTAGACTTGAAATTAGACTGAAGTACAAGTGTTCCCTTTTATATATATGACTGTACAGAACCCCTCTATGGGTGTTCCTTAAAACAAATGGCAGCTACTAGTAGATGGGTATTTAACATTCATATATAGAAGATGGAAGACTTGAAATTAGACTGAAGTAGATGATTGCACATTACTGACCCAACATTGCAGGTTGATTGATATATATTGGATGGCGGCAATGATTAGTACACCCATATAACATATGGGTGTACCACTATGCGAATTTATATATCAAAGCAAAATGAAAGATGGAGCAATATCGAGTTAAATAATTACACGTTGTATGACATATTGTAATACAGATTTGCCATATAAACATAAATATATACGTAGTTCTTTTAACATAGAAAGGAAATATAAAAATTCATACTTCTATATAGGAAAAATCTAAGTATGTTATTACAATTAATCATCATGATATATATGCAATACTACAAGAGCGGAATGAAAATGTTTAATGTTAAATATAGACTCTCCCGATATAGACTGTACAACACATATCAATGCTTAATGGTTTAATAGCATAGTCCATTGTATGGATCTCGCTTTCAATTGCCCATCTCGTCTTTGCTGTGCTGCACTTATTGTTGTTGCAATATGTCATCTTCGTACATCTGATTAAATATTTAAGAAACTTTTATTAAAGAGAAAATATAATTTTACATATATAAATTGTAACAATAAATTGTCATTACCTGTCAGAAGTGCATAGAGTGCGCCATTTGCATAAAGCCAGTACGAATCTCAATATTTTATTTTGGGCTTGTATCCGATATAGGAGGGTACCTGACAGGGTCTGTCGACATGTCAATGTTTTGAGGGGCCCACGGTGTCTTGCATATATAACAAAATAAATAAATTAGAATATGTGTATTAAAGACAAATTTATAGTAAATAAACATCTAGGAGAAAGTTAAGTAACATTACCGTTAATATCATGGCTGGATTGCTCTGTACATCAATCCCAAAAGGTAAGTGCATTATGGGCGAGTTGTTAATCGTAGGACTTTGCAGATGAACCTATTTTAATAAATCGGGAGGAGGGGCCAATATGGAAGACACATAATTATGTAAACAAATTAGTAAAATCGAACTATGAATCATATATTAAGACAATCAAATGAACATACAAAAAAGTATAAAATATTTACACTCTGTTGGGACGAGGCCGAGGGCGACGATGAGAAACGATTAAAGATTGAGCATTCACCATTATAAAACCTGTCCCTAGAATCTTCAGCCATCTATTTCAATAGAAAATAATATTTCAATTAATGTCGTCTACCGTAAATTATAAGCCAACAATAATCGACTTACGTACGTAAAGATATACCTGTTGCTTGTTGCCTTTCATCTTAAGCCGACGTACAATTTTATCTGTCATCGACTCCTTTCGTTTGCTTAGTGGGCGGCCTTTACTTCGAACTGACAGCGGGCTCTTTACTCTCTGGTCGTTACATCTAACATCTGAATCGTGTCTCATAGTAGAATGTATATTTTCGGTAAATTGGACATCATTGCTTCCCTTGGATGACGAAGTGTTCTCTAATTTTGTCTTCAAGTCTTGAAGTGTGCGTAGCGTTATTTCGCATTTGTCATCAGACTCAGCAGCTATGTCTGCAATGTCGTAAATACGACTACATACTAGCTCATATCGGCTAATTTCTGCATTGCTCCCTAAGCTTTTATGCCATGCTTTCACCCGAGTATACCTCCGTCTGACATCCTTCCTCCATCGTGTTAGTATGTAACAAGTTGGGACAATCATCCTCTTTCTATTAACTAGGATGGCAATAGAATGTCGGCATAAAATACCCTTACACTCAAAAGACGACAAATACAACTAACTCGGGAGCTAGACTCATCAAAATATACAGTGAATACTATGTCTTTGCCTCTTTCGCCATATTGTACATACTCGTTAACCCTATACTCATGCACGGTACCATTAGATGCTAGTAAAGATGTCTCATAATGCATTAAATCCTTTAACTCCGCTTGAAATTCTCGAAATTTATCAATTGTGTACACATCTTGAAATTGCTTCTCAAATGCATAACGACTTATGGATGGGATGACGGAGCTGAATGATTTGTAGTCTAATTGTGCCTCCTTTTCTGCTTTATTCTTTATAGCGCTTTCATACTGCTCCACAAATACTTTTAACGTCGTTTTCGAGTTCACGTACCCATCAAAAAATGAATTCATGCTTTCACTTCTCTGTGTCGTGGACATTCCATCCCAGAATGTATCCTTCACATAAACTGGCACCCACTTGCGTCTGTTCTCGTACAGTGCTGACAACCAATCATTCTTTTCAAGTCCATAACAAACTATCATTCTCTTCCATTTATCCTGAAATTCAAGTTCTGTTAGTGATTCATAAATAGCATCCATCATAATGCTCTTAATAGAATGATATTCACCATAACTTTTTAGCTTCTCGGGTATCTTTTTTGTTATGTGCCACAAGCACCATCGATGTTTGGCATCGGGGAATACCACTTCAATAGCATTTTGCATTGCTTTGTCTTGATCGGTGATTATTGCTTTGGAGACATGGTCGGACATACATGACAGCCAATTCCAAAAAAGCCATACAAACAAAGCTGTATCTTCAGCAGAGAGTAAGTCGCATCCAAACAAGATTGACTAACCATGATGATTAACACCCACAAATGAAGCAAACGGCATATCATACTTATTCGTTAGATATGTCGAGTCGAAAGTAATTGCATCTCCAAAACATTCATAGGCAGCTCTGCTTCTAGGATCTGCCCAGAATATATTGCGAATACGAGAATCATCGTCTAGATCGATGGAATAAAAGAAGTTTGCATTTCTCTCTTGCATGGTTCGAAAATAATTACAAATGGCTTCGCCATCACCTTCACCAAGTCGTAATTGGCGCATTTTATCAATATAATTACGGGCATCCTTCTCTCCAAATATCAAATTTTCATACCCACCAGCCTCAACAACAAAAGAATTAAAACTTTTATTCAATCTGATTCCGGCACGATCAATAAGATCAAGCCGCCTCTTAACACTACAATCTATAACTCGATTGCACAGAAAATATCGAGACTTGCAAGGACTTAATCCATAATTATGGTCAAGTTTGACCATACTTGTCACGCCCCGGGGGCGATACTGCGCCCCGGCTCGCCGACAGATCCGCCGCCCATACGGGAAGCCCCGTATAGGCGTAGCGACTAACCTGCAAAGAAACATCTACACTAGCAGATATCAGAGCTGAAAGAGAAAAAGCTGGAATAAAATACATAAAATAAAACTACAAGTCACAAATATACAGACCAACCTCACCAGAACACAAGAGTCTCTCAGAAAAGCAGGAAAGAAAGGTACAACTCAAAACCTCACTACAAAGTCACTCGACATAGCACACACCAAAATAGTACAGGGGTACATCTACTCACACACTGAAGATGACAGGAATGGAACTATCTCGCGACTCCCTTACCTCGGTCCGAAGGAGCTGGATCAGCAACAGGAGCTGCAGGAATCGGAGCAGAAGTCCCTAGGGAGAAGACACCACGACGGGTGTGAGAACTACATCCCACAGTAGTTCTCAGTGGGTGCCGCCAACAAGCCCGACGGTCTGCCCACTAAGTCTACCAGAGGCAAAAAGTAACATATGCAGTGCTGTATGGAAAGCTGGGAAAAGTAACTCTACAGCTACTATGCCTCTAACTAGATGCTCAAAAGTGGAACAGAAAGACATGATGCCACAACTAACTCTCCTCCCTAATCACCCAATCTAAACTGACTGCCTCATCGGGTCCAGTCAAACGTGCGCCAACCTACTGCCGTTACGTCCCGGAGGAGCGGACTTACGTAGGACGCCCATGGCTGCCAACAAAAGCACAGCCAGAGGGACAAATGCAACAACAAGTCGCGAAAGAACATCTCAAACTCACGCCGGTATAACAACCCGGTCTCGCCTACTCCGGAGTGGCACTCGAGGGGAGCGACC
Organism: Tillandsia leiboldiana; assembly: GCA_029204045.2. Classification (NCBI taxonomy): domain Eukaryota; kingdom Viridiplantae; phylum Streptophyta; class Magnoliopsida; order Poales; family Bromeliaceae; genus Tillandsia; species Tillandsia leiboldiana. The sequence continues at coordinate 38,845,898 of CM055071.1, read as the reverse complement.
CGCTCGAGTCAAAGTAACCCATAACAAGTATCTCTGTAAAGTATCTCTGTAAAGCTCAAATGTGGCTCATGCAGGCTATGATCCAAATCCTCGATCAACAAGATCGGCTAACCAACAAATCACTGACTCACTCACTGGCTGGAATCTACACAGCTGAGACTCACTGTCACTCTGACAGTTTCCAAGAACCCAGATCTACCATCACTATCACTCTCCCAAAGAAATCAGATCTACAGACTGCTATCAACTCCACTCGGTCCCCAGACACGAGTGCAAATGCATCCCACAACCACCCGACCTCTCGGCCCACAACTCGGGCGAGGAAAAGCTAAGTCCATAGTGAAATGAAGTATCGTGATGTGGAATGTCTAGAGCAATAAAAACCTAGCCCAAGTTGGAGTTTTCTACAGACTGGCTGAACATGATACATATGACAGGGGTGCTAGGTCAAGTTCCAAGATTTCACTACTTAACATAAAGTAGGAATCAAAAGATTCAACAACTGATATACAAGATACAACATACAGTTTTACACATGCTATTACTCCAATTTCTAACATGCATGATCCTACACACATAGAATTAGTACACAGTCCAGAGTTCTTGGAAGCAAGGTCACCCACCAGAAAGTGCTAACTGCCCGGAATCGTACAGCTGAGAAAGCCCAAAACAGTCAAATCACAAATCACACCAAGCCAACAACACGGTAGAAGTGCTCACAACCTCCTGGGTACAAACATACACCAAAATTACACTTTAATCCACAAAAATTCCACATTCCCAAAATCTGTGGTGAACAGTCCCATTAACACGAAATTTTCACATGAAAAACCTCCTCCAAAAATTCCAATAAAAATATGACGGCGATCCTCGCGAAGAGTAGATGTCGATAGAGTCCTGAAACGTCGAATTCTGATGTCCGGATGAGGAGATAAAAATCCGACAAGCAGGTGCTATCCAAATCAACCAACAGTCGCAAAGGGGGTTAAAAATGTACCCAGAACCCCAAGAAAAGCTCAGTTCCAGGAAAAGTGTCCAACATGGAAGTTGTAGATTTACCTCTTACGAAACCGTCACCGCAAAAATTGTCCAAAAATAACGTTGGGGTAGCCCGGTAGACCTCCCAGACTAAACTGCGACGGAAAAGGGACTCCAACAGTAAATCGTCACTCCGCACCCCGATGCAGAAGTCGCCGTCGTCGCGGCCTCCAAAAATCCTGAGCTTCCGCCAAAAGATGCACAAGAGGGAGAGAAACAACTTTGGTGAAGAACACAAGTGGAGAAACCCTCGGGAAAAGGCTCCAAGGCGAGGCCCAAGAGGCCTATTTATAGGCCTCACCCGGAAAAAGCCAAAAAAACAAGTCATTGGGCTTTTGGGCCCAACTTTCGGGCGCCCGGTACAATCGGGCGGCTACAGTGTTGGGCCGGCCCAACACTGTTCACGCCCGAAACCTCCTGGTGCCGCCACGTGGCCCGCCGAACAGCAAACAGCTGTTCGGGCCACTCCCAGGCTGCCACGTGGCCCGCCCCCGCACAAGAAGGCGGTTGGCGCCCGCCAATCAGGCGGTGACACGTGGCCACCCGGTTGACCCGCCAGCCGGTCGGCGGCCCCGCCGGGCGCGCGGCATGGCCCCGACGTGTGCACGCGCCCCGAGGCGCCAGCCCAGGCCCCGTGCACCGCGCACGATGCGCCCGCGAATCAGAAAGCGACACGTGTCCCCTACACCCGGTCCACGCATTCCACTTAGGAATTCCGTGGACCACGCCGCGTGCACCGACCAACCGGAGGCTGCCACGCGTCCCCACCTTGGTCCATGCACCGCCGCGCTCACCCGGTAGACCGCGCGCCTTGCGCCCGCCAATCAGGCGGTGCCACGTGTCCCTGCGCCGGGTCTGTGCACCCCGCCGCGCTGCTCTGTGGACCGCGCGCCGTAAACCGGCCAATGATAGGCCGCCACGTGGCATGCCGGCGGTCTACGGCCCCTCCCATGCACCAAAACCCACTAAAAACTTCCGGGAGTCCGTTTTTGGGCATCCGGACTCAGAATCCAACAAGAAAATAGCCGTTTTCAAGCGTTTTTCCGTGCTGAATCCATTTCCGACCTCTGTTGGGCCTAATTCTTTTCCGAAATTTTGGCAAACCCAGCCGAAGGCCAACACAGCTAAAATATCTCAAAGGGTCCATCTGTGGCATCCCATTGATGCACCATGGGCCAGATACACCAACACTAGGTGCTCCAACAATGGATTCATCAGAAGAACGTTGCATGGGAATCAGGGCCACTACATCCTCCCCCACTAAAAGGAAGTTTCGTCCTCGAAACAAAGTAAGGTAGAACAGGCGTACCTCAACCAGTAGTCTCGAACAGAAAAGGGTAGGCAGATCTCATCTCTGTCTCTAGCTCCCAAGTAGCCTCTCGCTCTTCGTGATTGCTCCATAAGATCTTCACATACGGGATGGCTCGGTTGCGCAATTCCCTCACCTCACGAGCAAGAATCCGCAACGGGCGCTCCTCATAAACCAGGTCCTCACCGATCTCCAAGGGAGTGAAGTCAACCACATGCGACGGATCAAAGACATATCTCCTCAGGGCTGAGACATGAAAAACATCGTGTACACCGGCCAAGCGTGGAGGAAGAGCAACTCTATAAGCCACAGGGCCTACCCTCTCAAGTACCTCAAAGGGTCCAACAAAACGGGGACTAAGCTTCCCACGCACTCCAAATCTCCGGACCCCTTTCGAAGGCGAGACCTTCAAGAATACATGGTCACCAATCTGAAACTCTAGGTCTCGCCGACGAGTGTCAGCATAACTCCTCTGACGACTCTGGGCTACCTCAAGGTGTCGACGAACAACTCTGACTTTCTCCTCAGCCTCCAAAAGAAGATCTGGTCCCAAAGTCCTCCTCTCACCCACGTCACTCCAATACAAGGGTGACCGACACTTGCGTCCATACAACGCCTCAAACGGAGCCATCTGAATGCTCGCCTGATAGCTGTTGTTGTACGCAAACTCAACCAAAGATAAGTGTCGGTACCACCCCCCTCCAAAATCCATAACGCACGCTCTCAGCATATCCTCGAGGGTCTGTATAGTGCGCTCAGACTGGCCATCAGCCTGTGGGTGGAAAGCAGTGCTGAAACTGAGCTGGGTCCCCAAAGCTGACTGTAAACTCCTCCAGAATCGTGACACAAACCTCGGATCCCGATCTGAAACAATCGACGCCGGTACACCGTGCAGCCTCACTATCTCGTCCAAATACAACTGTGCCAGACGCTCCAATGACCAAGTCATCTGAACAGGCAAGAAGTGTGCAGACTTGGTGAGTCTATCTACAATAACCCAAATCGCGTCGGCTCCACTCTGCGCTCTCGGCAGCCCTGTAACAAAGTCCATGGTGATGTGGTCCCACTTCCACTCGGGAATTGGAAGACTTTGTAACTTGCCAGCAGGAACCCGGTGCTCTGCTTTCACTTGTTGGCAAGTTAAACAGTGAGCCACAAATCTTCCAATGTCCCGCTTCATTCCGGACCACCAAAAATGTGCCTTGAGGTCCTTATACATCTTAGTACCACCAGGATGAATGGTATAAGGTGTATAATGGGCCTCTCTCAAAATCTGGTCTCTGATCTCTGGATCCGAAGGCACACAAACTCGGTCCCTGTACCGCAGTACTCCCGAGCTATCCACTGAAAAATCCCCTATCTGATCTGCATGTATCTGGGATCTGATCCTCTCCAAGTGGGGGTCCTCACTCTGCGTCTCCTTAATCCTGTCCAACAGAGTGGGCTGCAAGACCATAGACATCAGTCTAGCAAAGACCCCAGGGGATACAACCTCAATCTGGAGTCGCCTCAACTGCTCAATTAGTGGGGCCTGCTGTGTGACCAACATGCTCAAGCTCTGCACTGACCTCCGACTCAAAGCATCTGCTACCACATTGGCCTTGCCGGGATGATAGAGGATACTCACATCGTAATCCTTCAGTAACTCCAACCACCGGCGTTGCCTCAGGTTCAACTCCTTTTGAGTAAACAGATACTTTAAGCTCTTATGATCCGTGTAGATCTCACAATGCTCACCGTAGGGGTAATGCCGCCACAGCTTCAATGCAAACACCACAGCTGCCAGCTCTAAATCATGAGTAGGGTAATTCTTCTCATAATCCTTTAATTGCCGTGAAGCATAAGCAATTACCCTCCCATGCTGCATCAAGACACAACCCAAACCGCTGTGCGAGGCGTCACTGTAAATCACGTAGCCATCTCCCATCACTGGCAGTGTAAGAACTGGCGCTGAAATCAGTCTCCTCTTCAGCTCCTCAAAACTCTGCTGACACTGCTCAGTCCAAATAAACCTCATCCCCTTCCTAGTCAAATAGGTCAGGGGAGTAGAGAGCTTCGCAAAGCCCTCTACGAACCGACGGTAGTAGCCAGCCAAGCCCAGAAAGCTCCGGACCTCCGTAACCGTCGTCGGTCTCGGCCAATCCCGAACTGTGTCGATCTTCGTCGGGTCAACTGCCACTCCTGCGGCTGATACCATGTGGCCCAAAAATGCAACCTCCCGAAGCCAGAACTCGCACTTCTTGAGCTTGGCATACAGCTTCTTCTCACGTAGAAGCTGCAGCACTATCCTCAAGTGCTCCTCATGATCCACATCGCTCCGGGAGTAGATCAAGATGTCATCAATGAACACAACCACAAACAGGTCCAAGTACGGCTGAAATACCCGGTTCATAAATCTATGAATGCAGCTGGGGCATTAGTCAAACCAAACGGCATAACCGTAAACTCATAATGCCCATACCGGGATCGAGAAAGCCGTCTTGGGGATGTCCTCGGCCCTCACCCTCAACTGGTGGTAACCTGACTGAAGATCAATCTTCGAAAACACTGGTGGCTCCCTGCAACTGATCAAATAAATCATCTATCCGTGAAGGGGGTACTTGTTCCGGATGGTCACTTTATTCAACTCCCGATAATCCACACACAAACGAAGCGACCCATCCTTCTTCTTCACAAATAAAACTGGCGCTCCCCACGGAGAAACACTAGGCCTGACAAAGCCCCTGTCCATAAGATCCTGAAGCTGGGCCTTCACTCCCTCAACTCGGCAGGTGTCATCCTAAAAGGCGCCTTGAGATTGGTGCTGTTCCCGATACCACATCAATCACAAACTCCACCTCCCTCTCCGGCGGCATTAGTCGTCAACTCAGGGGGAAACACATCGGGAACTCGCGGACAACAGGAATATCCTCGAGTCCCAGTGCCGCCGTAGGCACCCTCCACAATCCGTCGCTAAGAAAGTGATGCAGCCCCTACTCATCATCCGCCTAGCCCTCGCCGAAGAAACAGTCATCGCAAAGAAGGTGCTCTGGCAGCCTCTGAAAACAAACTCCTCCTGTCCAGGCTCGCGGAGGGTCACCGTCCTCTCTCTGCAGTCTATAGTAGCATAGTACCTCGACAACCAATTCATACCGAGCACGACGTCGAAATCCTGGAGCTGCCGCAAGACAAGCAAGTCTGCCGGCAAAATCCAGGATCCCAACTGCACAGGGCAATCCCTACAATACTCCTCGACATGCAGACATGATCTGGTATCTGAACCTCTAATGCATGCGATAAAGAAACTACCTCTAAACCATGTAGGGATGCAAATGCTCTACTGATAAAAGAATGCGATTCACCGGTATCAAGAGAGTACGAGAACGAACTGCTGAAATCGAAATAATACCTTGCGACGACACGCTCTGCTGCCGTAGCATCCTCTACCTGAGCGGCATAGACTCGACCGCTCGGCGCCGGGGGATGTCGCTCTGGCTGTCGCGAGGACGATGAAGCAAAATCTGGCCTACCGGAGGCCGCCGAAGGTCCTGCTGACTGACGAGGACCAAGGATGCTGAAACAGAAGAATGAGCTGGATAACCTGCCCTGGGGCACGCCCTCGCGAAGTGACGCGTTCTGCCCGCAACGGAAGCAGCGGCCCTGACTCTTGCGGGCACAGGTGTCGGTGGGTGCAGTCCTCCACAAATGACACAACGATCAGGGCACGCTGCCGCGAAGTCTGCTGCTGTTGCGAAGACTGCTGCTGTCGAGGTGGTCGACGCTGCTGCTGCTGGAACTGACGAGATGCCCCAGATCTCTGCCGCCCCTGATACCCCCGTCCCCTGAGAGTGGAAACGGGGAGGTCCTCGGGGGTCCCTGTCTACTCGACTTGCCCCTCCTCAACAGCGCCGGGCGCTTTGCCCCAGGAGTCACTACGGGGGCTGGAAGCCACCTCTGCCTCACTACCTCACCACTCTCCACATAAAGTGCCTGCTCCATCGAGGCCTCCAAAGTCTGTAATCTGCGGGAGCGGACCAACGGATAAATGTCCCGACGCAAACCCTCTCTCGAACATGTAGATCCGGTGGGTCTCATCTCTGGCCACGTGGGGCATACAAGCTAACAGCCGATTGAAATCGGCTATGTACACGTGACGGGCCTATCTCCCTGGCGGAGATTCCTCAGCTGCACCTCCAAACTCTGTCGAACACTCTCAGGAAAGAAGGCCCCAAGAAGCAAACCGCGAAACTCTGCCCATGAGATAAACTGGGTCCCAGGCGGACCTGGCGGGTCGTACACGCCGCCACCATGCCTCGGCGTTGCGCTCCAGAAAATGAGTAGCCAACAGAACTCGAAACCTCTCATCAATAAAAAGGCTCTCGAAATGGCGCTCCATGCCGTAAACCCAAGACTCAGCCGCCCACGGCTCAGCACTCATACCCGAAAGCGGGGTGGATCAAACTTGCGAAACCTCATCAAAAGATCCACCATCACCCGCTGCTCTGCCAAAGTCAAAGATCCCGTCGTCCCAGACGGTGGCCTACTGGAAACTGGCCTCAGCCGGAACTGCTGGTGCAGGCTGCACAACCGAGGGTGCAACAACAGGGGAAGAAGGCACCGTGAACTCTCAGGGGGTGCTACGCCGGCTGCGCTCTTGCTCCAACAAGAGTGTCAACCGACTCCAGCCTCCTCCTGGCGTCGAGACGCCTCAGCAACTGTGCCATCTGGGCACGGAGCTCCAGACCCGCTCTGCTGTCATGCCCCGAGTCCTCCTGCTCGGGCTCAGCGGACGACGGCTTGCGAACGCGTCACCATCGAGCGTCGAGGAGGCATCACCACCTGACGGGACAAGGCAAACAGTCAAAACCAAATCACTCTCTCGACCCCATCTAGCGAAAGTCAAAAGGCAGGTCCCCCCTTCCAGTAGTACTATGTTGTCTGCAGCCAACATAGTTGCCACCGAAGGACGACATGTCAATCACTCATCCCGAACCGCTCGGGAGTTAGAAATCCAATCAGGACTCTCGCTAAATCACGGCTCTCACGCGAGTCATCTAGGGTCCAACCACAGCCTAGGTTCCTACATTCTCTAAGACTACATCCTAGGCTCTGATACCACTCTAATCTGTCACGCCCGGGGCGATACTGCGCCCAGCTCGCCGACAGATCCGCCGCCCATACGGGAAGACCCGTATAGGCGTAGCGACTAACCTGCAAAGAAACCTCTACACTAGCAGATATCAGAGCTGAAAGAGAAAAAGTGGAATAAATACATAAATAAAACTACAACTCACAAACATACAGACAAACCTCACCAGACAACAAAGAGTTCTCTCAGAAAAGCAGGAAAGGAAAGGTACAACTCAAAACCTCACTTACAAAGTCACCGACATAGCACACACCAAAATGTAAGGGGTATCATCAACTCACCACTGAAGATGCAGGAGGGAACTATCTCGCGACTCCTACCTCGGTGATCGAGGGCGATCCAGCAACAGGAGCTGCAGGAACGGAGCAGAAGTCCCTGGGGAGAAGACACCACGAGGTGT
>CM055071.1:38781679-38837923 GCA_029204045.2 Tillandsia leiboldiana | reverse complement strand
TTCATCTTTCCACCTTCTGCCTACACATGTTATACAGTTGTACATCAAGCATATTAAAAATCAATGTCAAATCTAAGCATGTTTCCCTTTTGTAAGAATGATGGAAGGAAAGGAAAGAAGGACGTATTTTATCTGCAAAGCTATAATGTTAAAACCAGGAGATACAGGCAGGTGTCAAAGATATTCTAGCATACTGCTAATTCATACCTGAAGCCGAGCCAATCACTTTCTTTTCGGGTAAATTCTTGCATTTAGCAGCCTTTGTAGCTTACCTTTTGAGTCCTCCTTTTCTCTTTGGCATCAAAGATGATCTAATCCAGTTTAACAAAAAGAATTAACAATAAATTATAAAAGGTTGCAAACCTATCAAAAAAGATGAAATGGCATTTCTAAAACACTGATCTGATGAACATTAGACTTGAAAATTAGGCGGAACCAGAGAAGAGTTACATAATGCTTTTCCACAAGTCAATGGACAACGATCATCATGGGCTAGCAAAAACATTTATATAAAAAAGAATGAACTTGACGGTTAACGCAATAGATAGGACAACTAACTCTAAAGCAACCATTTTAAAAGCAGTTCCAAGGCCACACTTAAACAAGCCTTTAATTTGAACTCCTTTATAAACTAGATCTTACCAAAGGACTCAAAAACTTAAATGATCTGATTTTAGCCCAGAAAATATGAAACAAAGGAAGCCAGCCAAAACATCTACCGACCATCCTTTAGACATGGGAGTTCTAGCTTTTTGTAGAGTCCTGTTTTGACCCGGCATGTTAAGTGGACCGGTTACTTCTTTGGGACCAAACCAGATAATTATTTACTTGCAAGTTAATTCAAACTGATTTTAGATAAATACAGTTTGATTTTTAACTTTAAAGTATAGAGGATTTCAATATATGTTAATACAAAAAAAAATGAACAATACTGCTGTAACAGCTCAAGTTTTAGCGTTTGAGTAGTGCTCCAAGAAATTCTGTCTCAGTAGTTTTGGCAATTTCTACAGTTTCGAGTTTCATTTTTAGGCAGTCAGTTCAGAAGTGTTAGAATATGTCAAAAGGACCAAAAAGAGACATTGGAAATAATCTAAAACAGTTAGACATAATGAACATGTCTAAATTTGAAGCTATGATCTATCAAATATATTAAAGTACCATAAAATATGTAATATAAAAAAATTTCTAGATGAACCAAATTTGTCCCTAAAAGTTGCAGATATTCCAACAAAAACATTCTTTGACTCACTATAACTAAATCAGGCTTATCTTCATTATGGAAGTTTCGGATTTGGAGAGATACTGATCTAAACCTAACGACTGGTTTTAGTTACAAAGTTTCACACAAAACATAAATTGTGAACAGAAGTGTATCTCCTAGATGTAGTAGCCAATTGGAAGCCACAATGCAATATTTCCTTCACACTTCATGATTCCTAGTAACAATACCTGGCGGCATCAAGGTTGTAAATAGTGGATAGCGGGTACCTAGTGTTTGTAGGGTATCAAAGCAGATAGCGGGCGCCATAGCGGCCGCTATGAACCCATAGCGGGATTCATAATAGATTATTTAAATGCTTATATTCTTAATTGCATTCGTATTTAAAATGACATCAATAACCTTGTAGTTCCAAATACCAAAAGTATAGCACTCCTAATTTCTCTACATTTATATTTCAAGTAGTGTTTCTACTTAGTATAGTGATCCTTCGTAACCACGGTGATCCTTAATGGCCACCAATAACTTTTATTGTTGTCATACTGCTTTTCTCCCCATAAGAATAAAATCATAATTTCCCTCATTAGTTTCTCATTAGAAATATAATTGAATAGTTCCTCGGTACCCACTAAGTACTTTATTTCTTCTATTAGGATAATTTTTTAAAATTTTAGTGATTTTAGAACTTCACCAACCAATTGAATCATAAAAAATTGAGATTTAAATTGAACCTGCTTTTTATCCCGCTACAGCGGCCGCCATAATGGCTGCTATGATCCCAGTTCGCTATAATATGTTTTTAATAGTATAGCGTAGCGTTTATCCATTAAAACCGCTATAGCGGCCACTGAACACTAGGCTCCACTATGGTAGATGTGAGGGCAATAGCTACCTTTAATGTTATTCTTTGTTTATTAGAACAGCAAAGCAGGGCCGACTAAACTAAGAATTTGGCTTGTAAAGATTTAAGTGCTAGAATAAACTGCCTGGGAAACTGCCTTTCACATTAATCTGGTGTTAAGAGACAACTAGCTCTAAGTCAAGTTAGTTGAACTATGTTACAAATATTAATGAAATAGAGGCAGACCATTCGAACCGCCCAAGCCAGCTAGGCTAATTAACTGATAGGTTTTCTCAAAACCCAAGAGTTCTGGCTGACAGGTCTGTCGATTTTATAGACAAGCACCAAGGATAACTTCCTAATATAGCTACCCTAGTTTCTGCCAGAACTCTTGTTTCCCTGTATTAAAATTATCTTAGCATTGGACTAAGTTCGAAGAATGAATGAATGGTTAAACTAGTTTAATGCCATGGTATAAGGACAATCTCTTTCTCATAGCAGCATCTTTGCCATAGAAAAGGAGAGATGCCCTTTAAGGGAGAGTTTAGCAAAAGAAAATGGTACCAAAGACAAATTGGTATTATTCCGTAGATCTAGTTTATGAAGATTCTTCCACCTAGATTTTGATCCAGATTCTTAATTATTATAGAAAGAGCTTAACTCTTAACTAACCTTAAAACTAAAAGTAGAGAATACAAATACGTAAGCTGAGTCCTAGCATATTCATCATGCAAGTATTCGTTTGCCATGAGAGTACCTAAGCAACAATAGTAAGAAGCCTTAACAAAAGGCTATAGAATCTGAAGAATCTTTTGTCTACTGCTCCTAACAATCTTTAGAAACTCTACCAAAGTTCAATAAAGATGCTAGGACTCTCCCTAAAAACTAATTTCATTAATATGCATTAGTAGCAAGTAATCTTACCTATGATGCCGGAAAAATATGAAATCTCTCTGGTTATGAAAGGTAACAACTCGACGACCACGGAAATCAGGTTCTTGAGGAAAAAGTGACTGTATTAACCTACAAGAAGAAAAAAAGATCAAAATAGAAATAGTTACCAAAGAACAGGAAAACAAAGCAAAGAATATATATATATATATATATATATATATATATATATATATATATATATATATATATATATATATATAGAGAGAGAGAGAGAGAGAGAGGAGAGAGAGAGAGAGAACTTGTGTGCTTTTAGAAGCATGGAGCCCACCGTGCTCCCAAGTTGTTTTTAATGTTGGGACTTCCGAATGGACGATCGGCTCCGTTAAACTTGATCTAGAATATTTGAAGTATCTAGAAAATAAATTTTGAGATTTTTCGATATCATTTACCTAATGATCGAAAGAGTTCAAAATCAACGGCTGAAAATAAAAATCTCACAAAATGTGATGATATGATACTAAAATTTTAGATCAAAGATATTGATCTTGTTCTACATAGTATAAAGAATTTTCTATCAAAATTTTACGTGATTTGGATATTTCTACACCGTTAAACACCACGACTATTAAAATTGTTGATTATGAACCACTTTGATCACTAGGCTAATGATATCGAAAATTCGTGAAATTTAATTTCTAGACCTTTTAAATACTCTAGATCAAGTTTACAGAGCCGATTGTCCATTCGGAAGTCCCAAAAAGCTCACAAGAGTAGCTCGCTCGCTATATATATATATATATATATATATATATATATATATATATATATATATATATATGAGTTCAGCTACTATCCTCTCCCAAGAGGATAGAGGCCTTTGTCCTATCAAGTCATTTTGGATGATGGAGACTCCAAATTGATTATCGGTACCGTTCAAACTGATATGCACTATTAAAAATACTTCGAAATTGAATTTTATAATTTTTAAATATCATTACGAAGTCCATTAAAGAATCGAAATATGAACGGCCAAAATGAATAACCTTATGAAAATAGAGTTTAGACATTCTCAATTCATGATCGGAGTAATCAAACGTTATCTAAATAGTATAAAAAATTTCTATCAAAAATTCAAGCGGTTTGGATTGCTCAACACTATTAAACGAGCAAACGGCTCATACAGGCCGTCAAAAACTATCGATTTTGCGATTTTTTTATCACTATGTAAATAATTTCTAAAAATTATGAAATTTAGTTTCTAGACACTTTAAATACTCTAGATCAACTTCCGATCATCAATTCGGGATCCCTATCGTCAAAAACGACTAAATAGGATGAAGGGCTCCATCCTTCTAAAAGGATAGTAGATAGATTCTATATATGTGTGTGTGCGTGTGTGTGTGTACATATATATATATATATATATATATATATATATATATATATATATATGAATCCCCAATGTCTATAGCTGACTTGGCACATTCTCCTTTTTTGAGATTTGTTTTTTTTTTTTTTCACTAAGCCATCCCTTTATCTTCTCCATTCTCTTTCTCAACCTCCCCCTCTATGACTCCCCCTCTCCTCTTTGTGCTCCTCCTCTCTGGCAATATGATTTTTCATATTTCCTCCACTAAACTTTTAATTACAATTAATCTATCACGACCCTTCCCTTTCACCTTCCCCTTCATCCTCACTAACAATTAACCCTTCTCCTTCCTCCCACTAAACTTCCAATTAATATCCAAACAATTCTACTACGATTTATAATTCTCACATTTATATATCAAATTAATTCATCATGACATTTTTCCTTCCTTCTCTCTCACTAATGCGCGCCCACCTCCCCCTTCGCCGCGGTCGAAGGATTGTTGTCACCATCACTATCGCCGTCGTCGAAGAAGGCATCGTCGGGCCCATTCCCGCCGCCAATAATAAAGAACTTTTGATAGATGTGACAAATAAGGTACACAAAAAAATATTTAATATTTTTTTATTATTAATTATTTATATAGTTTCTACCCGCTGCGAAGTGCGGGCCCTTCACTAGTGTATATATATATATATAAAAGACAATATTGTCCTAACAACTAAAACATTAAACTGCTGACTAGGAGTTCTCAGAATCACCTTCCAATTCGATTGCCAAGGCGTGTCGTGAAGTTGTTCAACACTAACTCAGGCTTATGACTTGTAGGATTTCCATGATTCTGCATGTTTAGCCAAAAGATGGAAAAAGAGAACAAATAGCTTTATACTGCAAAAACACCAAGACTATGCAAACAAACTATTAAAAAAAATCCAAAAATCGAAAATACAGAGCAAATTTGGCATTAATATGCTACTACTACATCCAATCTGCATTTCAAGCTGCCATTCTTTTCAGCATCGATTCCACTAATCGGAAACATTTTTTGGAAGGAGAGAAGCAAGAATCAAGATTTAAGAGTGGATGGAAGATGTAAGAGGTACAAGTGAAATCACTTCACCAACTTATGGAAGTGAATTACATTCACTTTCTAACATTCAGCGAAACTAATTCATGAAAAAGCAAATGTAAGAAAGCACCACCAGGGAATTATACTTTTCCTAATATTTATACAAAAAATAAAATTAAACCAGAAAAGAAGAGATCGTATTTGCACCCTCAATGAATCAAAGTTTGGCCTTCAATGTACTCTTTTGAAGCAAATTAACTTATGCAAGTCTTACTCCTTGTACCAAATGAAATTACCAGCCATACTACAGCAACCAAAAATAAAAAGAAGGTACAAGAGAGAAGGTATGATTAAGAATATACTCAAGGTTAGTTATAGAGGAACATGTAGAAGTCTAAAAGTGTAAACCAACTATCATTGGTGAACTTAACAGCACCAGAGACATATTAGCCAAAAAAATTAAGTCATTCGTGTGTCTCTAATGAAGATAATGCTATTGTACACCTTACCTTGTGGGCCCTAATAATCCCACGTCGGTTGAAAATAGGGTTGTAATTGGATATAAAAGAGATCATAAACCCTACTAATAATAATTGGGTTTTAAGTATTTTGGGCCGGTGGTTTGGACCCAACAAGTTATTATTGCTAGTGGACCGGGTTGTTACATTTGGTATAAGAGCCGATTCACTAGCCGAAAGTATGAGGTGGGCCTCACATCGTCTGATGATCTTGAGTTGCGTGTGTGATCAAAAACTGACGAGGACGTCAGAGCCTAAACGGAAGGAGTCTGTGGCACCCCAATAATCCCACATCGGTTAGGAACAAGGTTGTGATTAGGTATATAAGAGACAATGGACCCTAATAATAATTGGGCTTAAATATTTTCGGCTGGTGGTTTGGGCCCAACGAGTTATTATTGCTAGTGGGCCGAATCGTTACATGCCTACTTAAAAATCAGAAATCTAGAAACCAAACTTAAGATACAACAGAAACAGGATTGCTAATAAACAATTTCAGTAATTAGTACATAAATAAATTTCTTGTTTTTAGTTTGCATGCCAAATATTGTGTAAGTTTAGCTTACAAGGACCTTAATGTCATCCTAGCGAGGAGAACCAGATAGATAATAAAAATAATGATAACTCTTAACAAACTACAACACATCTCAAGATGAACACATGTTTAAACTTTAAAGCCAGGAATTATGATCTCTTGGTGAAAGGCCAACAAATTTTTGATGACTTAAAATGCACAGAAGTTTTCTAAAATACTAGTCAGAAAAATCAAGAGAAGGAATATTCAGCTTGTGTAGGGAATGAAATCAGCAGTTGTTATAACACATGTTCATACAAGTAAACCTGTGACTAAACATAAAATAGAATGCTAGGAAAAAAGAGAAAGTACCTTGATATCCTTGCGCAGGACAAGATTAGATAGTTTGAAATGTGCAGTTGGTCCATCAGGTAACTTAATGATATACAATCCATCTGCAAAAGTCAGAAAAATTTAAATAGTTTAAATGTGCAGTTGGTCCATCAGGAAAGTTAATGATTACTGGTGCATCTGCAAACCAAAAAAATAGAAAGATCACATACTAAGTAGAAATTATTATTTTTTGGCCTGGTCAGCCATTAAGTAAACATTTACCGGGTTCTCTTCTATTTGTATGGACATTTATAATGGCTGTAAAGTCCTTTCTCTTAGCATATTCCACAATCTGCTAGAAAGTTCCAAACTTATAAGCTATACTAAAAGGAAGTAACAAAAACTAAAACGAGGGGAACAGACAAATCGAACCTTTTTCAGCTCATATGTTCCTCTGCCATAGTCATGGGCATTAGGGATCACTGATTTCAGCTCTTCAATTAAGGCAAGACCTCTCTAGAACCAAATGAAAGTAAAATAGACAACTTTAGCAAGTTGAAAATATTCTGGCAAATACAGAATAGCATTTTGAAGAAAGTCAACAGAGTCCAGAGAGTGATAAAATACTGAAACAAGAATACAATGCAGAAAAGATAATAGGAAAGGACGAATGGCAAACTCACAGAAGAATGAAAACGGCAAGAGGTGATCAATATCTTTGGAGTGACTCCCAAATTTAGAACTGCACCAAATTCATCAGCATTGTTGCCAGCAAACAACTGTGTCAACAAACAAAAGAAAAAACAATTTCGAATGCATGTAAAAAATCATGAAAACCCCAATGTTCGTTAAACAATTTTAATGGCAAAAGGACAAATCGCATGTGCATTTTCTTCTATCAAACAGAACTGATTCAACATTAAACAATTCGGAATTATGCCAAATCTGCAAATAAAACCAACCTCAAACTGAGGCATGACAAAATAGCCTTAGCAACAGCCTACACATTTCAAACTATTTAAATATTTAACTGTGCCAATGATACCTCAAAATGTTTTAGGCACCAGCATGCATTTACACACTAATCACTGACACTATGAAGAAAAAAAAAAGACACCTGCTTCAGAAATGGCAGTAACAAAGAATAGTATCTTACAAATTCAGTGCATGCAGAACTTATAATTGGTCTGGAGTACAATAAAACCATGAGACCATTATATGATATGAAGTACCTTAACAAACTTTTCTTTATGCCTGTACAACTCAATTCAACCAATTCTCTTTCATAAACTAAATAAATTCTATTTCTCCTTTTCTACTCATCCAGAAACGATCTTCAACTACCCAATCTTTCTTTTAATTATATTATAAGTAAAGTTTATCTCATCTAAGTCAAACTAGAAAACATAGTTTGTCAATAGCTCATCCTGCTATTCCTAGGAAATTCCATGTCTAGAAGTTCAACTCCCAAGATTTAGCAAAGTCCCCTTTTCCCTCAAGAACCGGAACCCAGCAAAAATCTTATATCAGCATCATAAGTCCTTCAGTGGTCGGCGTACTATCTCTTATATTAGCATAGCAAAAGTTGATAAAAGATTCCTCTCCTCATTATGTAACTGTCAACAAATACTTAGGGAAGATCCCAGCATCTGAAATGTAAAGTTGATGACATTCAACTTACTTTTCCACTTTTCCTAATTGTACATGGCACAAATTTTTGCATTATTCTTTTGTACTCTGGTTACGAGATATTATACCAACCTCACATCAATCAATGCTCAATTTGCAAAAAAAAATTCTCCCTGAGATGTGGTTGGATACGCAGGAATTTCTCAGATGGATGTCAAATGCCTCGCACGAATACTGCATATCTAAAAACTTTTCAACAGACGATTACTAAACTAAATGAAGACAAAATATATCATCTCTGCTCCAACTAATTTTTTCTCTATCGTTCATTTCCTACCACAAATCAAGTTGCGAAAGATGAATATCTAGTCGTCCTCATAAATCTCATCCTGATTTAGCCCAACAACACCCAACATCAGTTCAGATTATAACAACTTACAGCCCGGAGGTTGTTGTCCCAGTCACTAAGAGAGGCCACTAGTTTTCCAATAAATCATCTCAAAAGCAACAATCTTCAGAGTTCTTCACTCTGAAATTTCAAGATACAAACATACAATGATTTCATCAATGGCGCAATGCTTTAGTCACGAGAGAAATAAGTTTCTTCTCTTTCGATAATACACTATCAACTACAGTGCATAGGCAAAAGTGAAATAAACCCTTCGTTCTGTTCTCTTGCAGTGTATACTGTATACTCCTTACGAAGCTTTCAAAAGAATAACATTTAAATCACATGAAACTTGATACAAACTTCACAGGCTAACTGAATTAAACCTTTCTCTTAGCAAATACTGCATTAATTCTTTCTCTTAATGGCCAAACATCACACCCTTTAACAAGCAAAATAAGATAAACCCTTCATCTTACATATATAGCCAACAAATTCCTCATATTTAACCAAACTACCAGATGAAGAATTTAATGTTCAATTAATCTTTCCAGTGAAATTTCAAAAACTATTAAAACCCATGCAGCATCTCCCAACTTATTCACAAAACAAGAAAATACATTAAGTCCCTGTTTGGATGAAGTAATTGGAAGTGTGATCAAATATCTAGAATAGAATAGCATATTCTTTTTTCCAGAACAAGATAAATCAAGATACCTTTCAGGAAGCAAAAATTAAACTACTGGATTCCAAAGAACAAAAAAAAAAAAAAAAAGGTTCTCATACCGAATAAGTTATCATTGGATTACTTATTTCGACGTCCAAACAGGGTTTAAAATAACACAAAAACACGAACCTCTTCATCGTCCGGTCGGCAGACGGTCTCGTCGGGCTCCCTCGTGTTCTCGATCGTGCGGGGCACCTTCTTCTCCGGAGGCTACAGTTCCCGAATAACAAAATCATCGGAAAATCACATACCGAGCAACAAAAGCAAACCAAAAAAACCTAGAATTAGATACATTATTATACAAAGATTTCACCTCTGCGCCGAGCTCGATGGCCTTCTTGTAGGCGGCATCGCGGGCCTTGGCCTGCTTCCGCTTCAGGATCTTCTTCTCGCGCTTGAGCTTCGCGTGCACGGCGCTCCGCTTCTCCTTGTTCTTTATCTCCGAGGGGGCCGTACGGCTCTTCTTCGTCTTCTCCTTTCCTCCTCCTCCGCGCTCTGTTACTACTCCCTCCGCCGCCGCCGCTTCCGCTTCGGTTTCGAACGAACCCTTCCTCTTCTTCTCCTTCCCCATTCCCCGTCTCTCGCCTTTGCCCTTCGGTCGCTCCGCCTCTCGAAGTTTGAGTTAGGGTTTACGAAAGAAGGAGAGAGATAACTTTAGCTTGTCTCCTGCTCTACGCACAGGCCAAAGAAAAACGAAGAAGAGAAGGTTCTTTTTATAATTTGGGCTGGGAAGCAGGAAAGCTCGGGAGCAAAGGAGTTAGGGTTGGGATTTGGGATTTGGAAAAAGGGTTTGGAATAATTATGGGTTTTTGAGAAGATGTACGAATTAGGAATTAGGAGGGGGGGGGGGGGGGGGGGGGTTGGGATTTGGGCAAATTAAAGGGTTTGGGATGTATTTCCCTTTTTCCTGAGATATTGCTTCGAATTAATTAGAGGGGGTTTGGGATTTTTTTTTTCTTGCCCGCGACGTCAAATTTAGTTCCCCGCGCGAGCCCTTTTATTTTCTGATGTTTGTTTATAAAAATTTTAAAATAATCATACGAATTAAAAATAAAAAATATAAATATAAATTTTATTAAGGGCATTTATTGAAAAATGACACTAAAAGATAATTTTTGCTGGTTTTTTTTTATAAAAGTCATCCCAAAAGTGCCACTAAAAATCAATTTTATTAAGGGAACTTGTTAATGCCGGTAATAATTTTAAAATTATAATTTTTATTTAAATATTCCGACAAAAAAAAGTACTAGCAAATAAAAAAAAGTGCCAGTAAATAAATTTTTATCCCAACATAAAAAAGTACTAGCAAAAAGGAAAAATTTTAGTGCAATAATAATAAAATGATGATTTAGTTAGCCAAAATAATTATCTCATATCGATACAAATTTTTTTTTTTCTCTGCGTGCGCGAAGTGAAAAATAGTGGCGAAAAATTTTCACCCACTTATTACCCGGCAGTTTTTTTTGTAAAATTTTAAAATAACAGCACAAATTTTTAAGTATTAAAATAAATATTTAAAATAAATTTTATTTAGGGCATTTATTTAAAAATGGCACCAATATTTACTTTTTGCTGGCCTTTTCTTTATAAAAGCCACCCCAAAAGTGCCACTAAAAGTTTATTTTTGTGTAGTGCAGCAGACTAAAATCAGACCCAAAATAATAAAAATACAGCAGTCTAAATAAATGGTACAATAATATGACTATCTCAGTCTTTCTCATTCTGGTAGGAGATCTATCTACTCATTGATCCCCTTACCTCGATCGGCTGTCGACGGACCAACAACTGCCGCAGAAGACTATAAAACAAAGGGAAGAAAAATGGGGGAAGAGCAGCAACGGATGTAAGAACTACTACTAATAAAACCAGTAGTTCTCAGTGGGTAAATCCTCAAACTCCGACATATCCACCGAGTCTACAGCAGGCAAGGAAAGAAATAAGGTGGTAAAGCTGAAAGTAAACTGTTGGTAAAAGAAACTACCACTAATATGGCTCTAATGCTATAATAAATGATAACTGTATATGCATGCATTAGTAAACGATAACTGCCGAAATAAACCCAATCTAGTGGACCTGTATCAAATCCGATCCTGCCTGCACTGTCAACACCATCGGTCACACTAACTATCGTGTATCGCCGAGACGGAATCGAACCCAAGTATTAATATCATAGACCTGTATAAAACCCGGCCTCGGACCTGTATAAACCCGGTCCCGCCTACTCCGGAGTGGCACTCGAGGGAAGCTACCCGCACGAGGGAAGCTACCAGCACGAGGGAAGTAACCATGTCGCGTGTATCAATAAAGTAGGCGAAAATCATAACTATGCTAAACGTGGATAACTCTATCCACTAATGAAATCTCGGCCCCAACCTGATGCAAAATCAACAACCGTTCAACCGCCCAATATCTGCGGTTGCCAAAACATCCCACGAGTCAATAATCCGGTGATATCCCACCCGACTCGATAATCTCAACTACACTATCCCCAAACCCATACTCATAACCCCAAGTTACATATATGTGACATTCAAGGAGATTAGAAATGAAATAGTAAGTTTCCTCCTAAGTCAATTCCAACATGATAGTGTAGCAAAATGAAAGTGGCCTATCTAGATTTCCATGCAAGCATGCATTTGTTCTCACATGGAATAGGTTAAGGTTTATCAACAATAATTATTCTCATATGAACTAGATTAGAAATCATTGATAATACTCATTTTCACATAGATAGGCTAAGAATCAACAACCACAATAATCTCACATATTGTTGTCTAAGGATCAACAACCATAATCATTCTCACATAGCATAGACTTAAGGATTATCACTTATAATCAACCTCACATGTGATGACCTGGATCTCCGCAGAGCTGTTGCAGTGCGTTGGGTGGCTTATGGAGGCTTACGTGGTGTGTCGGTGGTGTTTGTGCACAATTTGAACACAAGTGTTGGACTATGGGCTTAAATGGACCACGTGGGGGATCGGTTGACTCCGTCGGATTTTTAGAGGTGGTTTCGCGCGAAACGAATATTAAAATTGGGCTCAGCGCGAAGTTTGGACAAAGGAACGACTTTCCGGATGCATTCGGCAAATTTTATGAATGGAATTTGGCAAATCGGACACCGGATTTGGACTCAACGCGCGAAAACGATCAAAATGGGCTATTTACTTGCATTTTTCGGAGTTTTGAACAATAAAGTTACTGTTTCCGGCCGGAACAGTGTTTCCGGCGACCGGCCGGCAGCGCGGCGGTGGCGGAGGGCGCAGGGCAGGCTCGGGCAGGCGGCGCGCGGCCGCGGGCAGGCGCTCAGGGGCGCGGGCAGGCGCGCGGTCCACGCGGCCGGCGTGCACCAAGGGAGGCCACGTGGCGGTTGGTGATTGGAGGGTTCTGGCGGCGCGGTTCACGGAGGTTTTGAGGGTGCACGGTGGACCTGTGTGGGACACGTGGCAGCTTGTGATTCGCGGGTGTTGTGGACCCGGTCCACGGAACAGGAGCTGGTTGCCTCGGGATGCGTGCGCGGCATGGGCGCGGCAGCGGCGACGTGCGCGCACGTGGGCACGAATCCCGAGGCGGTGGCGCGCGGGGCAGCGGCGCGGGTGAGGCCACGTGTCGCGCAGGGAGTGGGCTTTTCGGCTGTGCGCTGTGCGGGTGCCACGTGGCGCTCAGGGGTTGGCCGAAATTGGTTTTTCCTGTTCGGAGGACACAACGGGTATTATCTGAATTGTTTGTTTTGGATTTGCTCTATAAGCAATCCGAGGGAGCTTCACTGGGGGATATCGACCCCTTAGAGCCCTCAGCTCGAAGGGGGCTGAGAAGGAGATTTGATCTCCATGAAGAGAGGAATACACCTGCTAAGTTTCGGATTTTTTGGCGGCCCGCATTTCGAGATTTCTATTTTACCGGCGCGGCCGGCGCGGCACGACGTTTCTTCTTCGGTGTTTTTCTCCGTCGCATTTCAGTGCATGAGCTCCCCCGGCCTACTCCGACCACCTTTTTTAGTGATTTTTGCGCCGTTGACTTCATGACAGGTAGGGCTTCATCTTTCGTGTTGATCGCGCACTCCCGTTTCGAGGTTTTGGCATGGCTCCCGAGGTGCCTTTGTGACCCCCTTTTTCTGTGTGGTTTTTGGGACACTACTGGAGTATTTTGGCGATATCTTCGCGCACGAGCATCGGATTGGAACGTGCTTGTACAAGTTTTTCATCTATACATCACGAGGAACATGCTCGTATTTTCCTTGGATTTTTCTGAGTTTTTATTGGAGGTGAAAAATCCCTTTTCCCTGTAAACAGTGCTACAGTTTTTGGTACAGAATTCTTTGGAGTGGTTCACCTTGCCGATTTTGTATCTTGGCCTACAGGTGTCGGATTTTGACGTGCGAGTACTCGTTTCGATCGGCTCGACGCGACGAACGCAGCAGTTATTTTCTCGGATTTTTCTGAGGTAATCTCGCAGGTGAAAATAGGGCATCTTTGGGACTAAATTCTGGACAGCATGTATTTGGATACATGTATGCTTATCTGTGTGTATGTTGGGGATATTGTTGTGCAGTGATCGCGGCGGTTGATCTTTTGGGCCAGAGCACTATTCGGACTTGGATTTAGCGATCGAGGTAGGTGGTTGCTATACTCCTCATTTTCTGACATACCCCTAGGAATATTAGAGAGATCCTCTCATTGGTTACATTGAATGATCAACTATGGACATGCATGCGTAAATTAAAATAATTGTGAGCCTATCATATGGAAATTACAATTGTGGAAATCTGATAAGTGGTTGGGATTTATACATGTTTGTATGGATATAGTATTGGCACTTAACCTTGCATGTGGAATTTACTTTCATGTTGGGATAAAATGAAATGTCTTGTGGGAGGATACCACTTGAGGATCTTTTGGGACATGCATAGGTGGATGATTTAGGTGAGGGAAAATTGTGGATTTTAGACATGTGTGGATGGATAATGATTTTAGCATGATGGTTATATCTATGCGGAGCTATTAATCGATACACATGTGGAACCACTATTTGGCACACTTTCTTTATCTTTTATGAGGACATATGCATGCTTGTTTGGACATCTAGATAGGCCATCTTTTATCGCTACACTTTCATGTTGGAACTTGACTTAGGAGAAACCATGTTTGTTTCCTTTCTCCTTTTCGTTGTTAGGTGGTTATTGTTGCTCGGGTTTGAGCAGGGGTACGGGATAGTGTAGCCGGGACCTTGGGGTCGGGGACAGGTGGTATTTGATTGTGGGTTGTGGGGTATTGCGGCTACCGCGGATAGTAGGCGGTTGACCGGATACAGATTATTTCACCCGATTATGGGTTGTGGGGTATAGCGGCTACCGCGGACGGTAGGCGGTTGACCGGATGTCGGATGTGGAACATGTTTGTGATTATGGGTTATTCCGGCGACCGCGGATATTGGGCGGTTGACCAGAGGTCGGTTGTGAGACCTGGTTGTGGATTGTGAGGTATTGCGGCGATCGCGAATTTTGGGCGATTGACCGGATGTTCATTTGTGCATCAGATTGGGGATCAGTATTCTTTTTGTGGAGGGGTGTGTTCCACTGGGGCTTTATAGTTGTGATCCAGTCCTGCTTTTGATACTTATCACACCGGCGCGGTTATTGCCCGGTGATGCTTTCCTCGTGTGGGTCGCTCCCCTCGAGTTCCCCTCCGGAGGCCGGGGCCAGACAGTTATTGACAGTTTTGCTATCACATCGGCGCGGCTGATGTGCCCGATGATGAGGGCGGCAGCAGGAGTTTTGCTATCACATCGGCGCGGCTTACTTGCCCGATGATGAGGGCGGTACAGATTGGGTTCATCTGGGACGGTTGGCTACTGTTATATATTGTTATTCCAGTCTAGGACTGCATTTAGAGGCATAGCAGTGGTAGTTTCCTTTCTTCAACAGTATTATTGCTTACCACACTTCTTTCCCTTTTTGCCTCTGGTAGACCTAGTGGGGGTGTCAGAGTTTGAGGTTTTACCCACTAGGGCAGGCTACTGGTTTACTAGTAGTTCTCACCCCCATTCTTCTTTCCTTTTTTCTTCTCCCTTGTTTTGCAGTGTCTTCTGCGGGTGCTGCTGGGCTTTCAGCGGCGGGTCGAGGAGAGAGGACGGCTGAGTAGATAGATACCGAGGCAGGATGAGCGAGTTAGCTGGATTGTTGATGTACCCATGTTTCCTCAGACGGTTGTACTTTTACTTTTGGGACTGGCTTTTGCCAGCAGGTTGTATTTATTTTTGGTGAGCTGGGAGAGACTGATGTATCATTTATACAAATGTATTGTATTTTATTTCCAGCTTCAGTCTGAGATGTATTAGTTTTAGTTCAGCTCTATTTTTATTGCTCTTTTATTATTATCTCTTATATCTGAGCAGGTTTGGCGCTTCGTGTACGCGGGAAATACCGTGTGCACGGCGGATCTGTAGACGGGCCCGGGTTCTGGTTTACACCCGGGGCGTGACATCACATGAGATAGGGTAAGATCAACGAAACTAATTATTCTCACATAGATAGGCTAAGGATCATTAAACATAACCATTCAAGCATGATTCACATAGGGATAAGGAAACAACAATCAAACTAAGTCATGCGGAATTCTAATAGCCTAAGTAGATAAATCACAGATTTGAGGTGCTCAACAACCCACCTGGAAACTCGACGATCCAAAGTCCGATCGTGTTGAAAATCGGTGTGCACGATCCCCTGCCTCTTACGAATCCAACACAGCAAAGATCACCCCAAGATCATTGCTGGATTGAGCACAATCATCAAATCATTAACTACTGCGCAGAATTCTCAAAAAAATCCAGCAAATAACAACTTTGAAGATAGGATTAATTTCTGCTCAATATACCTCAAAAGAAAGCTCCAACCAGCATTTCTAAGTCCTCCTCTATCCAAGGATCATCCACAAAGTCTCAAAAGTCTATCTTAATGTCCCCTTAGTTATCCATTTAACCAGAGTGTTCAATGTTATCCATAATTATATTGAAATTTCAGCATGTATTACAATGAAGTATGGAGACCAAACCAAAAGGAATTTTTAACTGAAACCAAAAGAGGAATTGCTCACCTTGATCTTAAAAAGATACTCAAACTTTAAAATTCCGAAAATAACCAAGAATCACACTAAAATCTACATCCCGAAAGTCCATACATTAAAACAACACCAAAACAGAATTCTACTGCAAACTTTATCACAAGGTCTGAAAGATCAATAAAGTTATCTGGGCATACGAACTTCAAATCCAGCAAGAAGGAGACCAATGCGTTTCTCTACGAGAGTAGATGCAAATCAAGCCTTGAAACTCCAAAATCCATGCACAAATCACCGAGAAAACCCATAAATACTATGTGTTGTCCAAAACTCTACTCTATGCACGAAGGCTCCAAAGATGGAATAAAAACCTCATGAATACTCAAGATCTGGGATGAGTGATCAGTATCAAAATTGTAGGACTACCTCTCGTGAAGATCCCTTCCAAATTTTAGCCATCGATTCCAAGTGGTTTGTCCTGGGGAGGCTTTGCGCTAAACTGCAATGGAGTTGGCTGAAAACAGCAACAATGGTGGAGCTCTCCAACTTAAGGAAGAAGATGATGTTGAAGCTTCCTTGGGTCCTCCAATGGTGGGGAAGATGAAGAAGCGGTTAAGGGTAACTCCTCTGCAAGAGCTCTCCAAAAGCCAGATGTCCAAAAGCTTCAAAATGAAGGAGAATAGACCTATTTATAGCCTAAGAAATGCACCAACTTTCAGCTTTTTCTCGCAGTTTCGGGCGCCCAAATCTCCCCACGGTCGGCCCGCGACGAGCGCCCGGACACGTGTCGGCAATCCGCGCTGCGCCTGAATCCCAGATCTGCGGCTCCAAAGCGCGCCACGCGTTGCCGCGTGGTAGGTAGGCGCTAGCCACTCAGCGCGCGACGCGTGTCCCCGCCTGGGGACGCTGCGCGCCGCTTGACACGCACGCGCGCCGCGCCAATAGGTGCATGACGCGTGTCACCCTGTCGGCGAACCAGTGCCCGCCGCGTGTCCTCCCGAAGGCTTCGTGGTTGCGGTGCACCACTATTCCCTACACCGGCATTTCAGGCGCCCAGAACTTGGATTTGGGCACCCAAATCTGGCCTAAAATATAGAAAAACATGTATTTTGATCGTTTTGTCGCAATGAGTCTGTTTCTCGCATCCGTTTGACGTGCAACGCAGTCGACACACCAAATAGAGGTGTTTTCACACCGCCGACCACACAGCTAAGTATTACAGAGATTCGGGTCACCACACCTTTCCTAATATCAGCTCGGATATGATAAAAATCACAAAGCTGAGGATGCGGTCATGGACAGCGAGGGTGACGAGAATGTCACAAAATTTGAGGATGGAATAGGTAAAGGTTAAAACTAGGTTATAGAAATGTAGAATTGATCGACCGTCCCTAACGCAAGTGGTAAAGGATTTGATGGTTGGTATCCAATGTCCCGAGTTCAGAGCCTGGTCACAAGTGGCAAAGGGCTTGGTGGTTAGCATCTGAGGTTTTGAGTTCGAAACCTAATTGCTTTACATTTCTGCTAAGTTAATTTTTTTAAAAAAATTAAACGAAACGGGTAGCATGCTACATTTCTTTCAAAAAAAAATGCAGAACTAATATATAAAAAGATTTAAATAATTGAGTAACAAACTCAAAACTTTGGTTCAGTTTAGAGAATTACACCTGACATCGAGAAATTCATAATTTATTGATTTATATAAATTATAAAAAATCATCACAAAATGAAATACCGTAAAAATAGCTCAGATCTTTGAAATTTTTTTTCTACAAACAGTCATTAGAAGACAACGAGGCAACCTTGAGTAATACTATAAAAGTAGCTCAGACCTTTCAAGAAAATTTGAACAAACAACCATTAGAAGGCAATGAAGAACTTTGAGCAAGCAATTATTTTCTTCCATCTTTGCAAATAACTAAGAGCAAACAACACCATGAATTTTAGGGTGCGTTTGGTTTGTATTATCTTTTTAAGATTCCCGATAACTTAATAGGAATAAAAAAAATATGATGGTGTTTGACTAAATGCACTAAATAATTTAGTCAATAATGCTAGATACACTTGAGAATGAGATTCATCCTAAATACTAATCTCATTCTTTTGAAAGAGGATAGGTATCCTCACATTAATAAATAGGACTAATCATAAAATTTTTAATCCTTCTCACTTTTTTTTTTTCATCCACACCTGCCAGGTAGTCAGTATTGTTTTTCTTTACTCTTAAATCTCATATCTCTCCCTGTAACATTATCTTTCTCTCTATAAACTTAAATATTTTTTTCTCTCTCTAACTATATCTCTGTCTTTTCTACATCACGACAATATCTCTCTTCCTATTTTTTAAGTTATGCTCTCTCTCTCACATATACTCTCTCACTACAAGAAAAAGCAGATGTAGAGGCGACTGTATAGAGATGATTTCTCCAACCGTCTCTACGCTGTAATTTAGAAATCGCTTCTAAATCTGGCAAAGATAAAAAAAAAAACTTCTAAATCCTAGAAATAAGGTTTTTCCATCAAACTCTTCTGAAAGGTAAAAAAAAAAAAAAAAATCTAAATCCTAGAAATGAAATTTTCCATCGATCACTCCTTCCCTTTTTACCCATGAGTCACCTAACCCTAACCTGGCCCCAAACCTTTCTGTGCAGGCCACTCCCACCTTGGTGCTTGCTCCTTCTAGCGAGATCGGCATCGACTTCAATCGATCAATGAGTGGTTCGGAGGCAATGGATCTCGATAAGGCGGAGATGTCGCCGGAGGGAAAGGCGATGGCCTCCGCATGCTCAATCTGCCTCGAGCTCGTGCTGGATCGAGGCGACAGATCCATTGCCAAGCTCCATTGCGGCCACGAATTCCATCTAGGTAATCAATTTCTCTCCCCGCTGCAATCCCATGACTTATCTCGCATAATTTTTCTGCTTTTAGCATGTTTTATAGTTTTGTTAGTTTGAATACGATTTGTTTTTTTTGTTTTTTGTTTTTTTTGGCACCGTAAATCGTGCTTTCAGTAGATCTGTAGATACATTGTTAATCGAGGTTAATTGTTCCCATTTCGAGCAAAGTTCCCACCTTTCTGAAAACTTTTACATTTTTTTGCGATAAATTTTGCATTTTTTTACTTCTGCAGTTTTATGATTTTATATTTATTGTGGAGGACTTGCTTGTAGATTTGCAAAGTAATGCTGGTTAGTTGCAAAAGATTCATAAGGAACTGATTAGTAGTTTGTGCGAGCAAGGTTTGTTGCAAAACTAGTGCAGGAGTTGATTTACCTGGATGATATGAAAATTTCTAGATAAGGATGCAGGTGGGAATAAAATTGCTAGATAGGGTGAAATCTCTTCTGTATAAAGGGATGAATGAGATTTAATAGGATTTGGGCTTTTTGCAATTGAAATCTGAAAACTAGTCGGTTTATGCCAACTAATCTTCAAATAACTGATGCGAGTAATGAATTTACCAATGAGCAAAAAAAAATTAAAGTGGAAGCTTTGAGATTTTGTTGCAAACCAGCTCCATGCAACAAATTTTCCTTCTAAATGCTGGAGTTAGAATGTTGTTGTTGTTTTCTTCTCCTTTTTTTTTTCCTTCCTACTTATCTTGTTGTTACTTATTATGAAAGTAAAATCAGCAAAGGCAGCTGTGGCATTATTGGAAATTGAGGAACGAAATGGCAACCTAAGAAGGGGGGGTGAATTAGGTTTCTTAAATAAAATTGCAAATTAATCAAGCAAATTAAAAATGCCAAATCAAATAAAATAAGCTAGAGTAAGAGAAATGCAAACTCGAAAAGCACACGATCGATTTGTTTCGAGGTTCGGCACTTTGCCTACATCCCCGCCAACTTCTCAACACAAGAGAGCGTTGGATTACCACTAGATGATATTTTTACGGGCAAGCACCAAGCCTTTACACCAACACTTTCTTCTATCTCTCTTACGCAAAACTGTATCTTACTACAAATTTCACTCAAGCTTAAAGAGAAAGAGAGTAGAGCTAAAGGAAGTATTACACTTAAATTTTTAAGCTTAGCACAGCGGTTGATTTGTTTCGAGGTTCGGCACTTTGCCTACGTCCCCGCCAACTTCTCAACACAAGGGAATGTTGGATTACCACTAGATGATACTTTTACGGGCAAGCACCAAGCCTTTACACCAACACTTTCTTTTTTCTCTCTTACACAAAACTGTATCTTACTACAAATTTCACTCAAGCTTAAAGAGAAAGAGAGTAGAGCTAAAAAAAGTATTACACTTAAATTTTTGAGCTTAGAAGCTCACAGCGGTTGATCTCAAAGTCCCTCAACATCTCTCTATTTATAACCACGAAAATCAAATGAAGCAGACTTCATTCGGATGCAGTCCATAATTTCGGCGTCCATTAATTCATAGCATATTCTAATTACATGTGCATAGTCCCGAGACAGCATAGTTGAAGACATCCGGATTCCTCGCTGCAGCCCAAATCTTATCAGCAGCCCAAATCTTCAATTAGCCAAAATGCTTGCTTCACATTAACACGCAACGGTTTGAAAGAGGAAAGGAAAGATTCAATAAAAATAGATTTTGGGCGCCCTAAATAGGTTTCGAGTGCCTTGAAATCAATTAGGGCGCCTAAAACACAATTAGGACACCCAGATCCCATTTAGGGCGCCCAGATCTTTGGGAAGCCCAGATCATGTTTAGAAGACCCAGAACTTTAGGAAGCCTAAAACATATTTAGAAATCTCAAATCGTGTTTAGGGCGCCCATATCCCATTTAGGGCACCCAAATTCTATTTTTGGCGGTAATTCAAAAAGTTTCTTTTTGAATTAATTTTTGATTTTCTCTCAAATTTTTTTTTAATTTTTGATGTCTTATATATTTATGAAAAAGTTTTAGCATAATTTTATTAGCACAAATTTAATTAAAAGAAGATTTAGTTCAAATGTGTTTTTAATCAATAAAAGTGTTTAATTTTTAACTTAAAATTTTCTCTTTAATCAAGAGTGATTATTAAACAATTTAATGTATGGAGAGAAGAGAATTGATCTTTTTGAGCTTAGAAGTAAAGATAGCTTCAAGAGATGAAGCTTGGTGCTCGCAAAATATCTGTCTTGAGTTCCTTTTCAAGATTTGAATATTATTATCATAAAACTCAAAATGAAATGATTAGTTCAATTATTTATTATCATCAAAATCTAATTGTGAATTATCGTCACTAGGCCAACAGAAACATTGTTGGCTAGAACCAAACAGCTAAATTTCACATGCAATATTCCTTATCCTTAAAGACATTGATAAAAAATAAATAAATAAAAAAAAAAATGCTACACATTCTTGAATAGTTTAAAACTTCTTTTAAATGGCTTAGGTGAATTAGAATCTTTCAGTGGCATCTACGTTCTATTTATGTTTTTTTTTTTTATTTTGATTATTTTCTTACTTCTTGACATATGCTCCTTAAGCTCCATATAAATCACCGTCTATGGAACATCTAGTTTGATTAGTATATATCTTATTAAGTATTTTTTGTGTGTCCAGATTGCATTGGCTCAACATTTAATGGAAAAAGAGCAATGCAGTGCTCACATTGTAGGAAAGCTGAGAAAGGTTGATGGCTTTATGAAAATGGACATCGATCATCTGCTGACTTGAACTTTGATGGCTGGATGAGCAAAGAGATTTAGATCTCACCTATTCTGAGCTGGTAAATAATCAATCTAGATACCATGACTTGTATCATGGAATATTTTGTTATACACTTGAGTTACATATGTAGGCAACTATTAAATTGTACAATAGCTTAAATAGAATGTGTTATACCATGTCTTGTATCATCATAATCAGTATTGCTGCTAGGTTGATGCTGCCTAGAATTTTCAGTGTTGATGTCATGTTAACAACTCTTTAAAAAAATTATTCTAGTTTTTCTTTTTTTGTTGTTGTTGGTTTTTCTTTCTTCCTTTGTGGCAGTGACTTCTTACGGCGACAAAGAAGGTAGCAGCTCGGCTTCCTGAGGTCCGAGGAGCTCCGCTTCAAAATAAGGTTGCCTCGTCTTGATCTAGATCTGAATGTATTCTCTTAATGAGTTTTTGTTGTTTGCATATTCAATTTCTTATTTTGACACTTTTACTATACTTAGTTGATTTATATATTTGATCCCACACTCTCTCTCAAGTCTCAATTCTCTCTATCCTCAAATATTTCTCTAAGCTGAATTCTCCCTCACTTTTTATCTTTCCACATCTCTAACCTAAAAAAATTTTCCTTTCTATTTCAACACTCTTCCTTTAATCTCAAATTTCAAATTTCTCTCTCTCTATTCTAAGCTCTCTAGAAAATTTATATGTTAGCCGACTATATTTATTTATTACTATTTGCACATTAATATCCTATCTAGTTTTTTCTAAAAAAATATTGGCATTTTTGTAGCATCTGAAATTAATTAACGAAATAAATATATTAATTATATATTTTTTACAATCTTAAATAATATGATTGTGCGAACCAAATATGAAAATACCGCATTCTTAGTAATATAATGTAAAAATTGCCAAAATTTAGATATGAAATTAAGTTTCGCGAACGAAACTTCTTATAAGAAGTGAGTGATGTAATAACTGTGAAATTCAAATTTGAAAATTTTAAATTTTAAATTCGAATTTCGAATTCAGAGGGGTTTAGCTCGAGAAACGGCTAACTCTACGAAACTCTAGATCCGATTCTGATGAAACAAAATCGCTACCTAAATAGTCGAATCTAAATAGTCGAATCGTGTTGAACGTCGTGGTGAAGTCCGATTTTGATTTAAGTGAAGCAAAACCACAGAAAAATGTGAAATAATGCATTTTTCATCAGTTTTAATAGAAAATGTGCGGTATTTTATGTATTGTTTTGTGTGAAACTCGACGGAAAGGTACCTACACACGAAATATGCATGTTGTGAAGGGCCTAGTGGAAAATATTAAGAAAATAGGGACTTACATGCAATTTTACTTGTGTGTATATATGCCTATGCATAGAGTAGGAACCCTAGCTCTCTCTTCTCTTAACCTCTCAGCCCCAGCCGCCAGGGGAGACACCTCCCATCTTCGGCGCAAACCCCTGGCCTCCGGCGATCCCCTTCTGGCCATCTGAACCCTAGGCAAGCTCGAGTTTTTTCTTATTTTCTCTCTCATGCATGGGTGGCCCAAGCTCTTTCTAGATGGTCGCGCCGTCTTTGGACCGTCGCTGCCGTCTTCTGGAACTCCAACGACGTGACCCTGGCCAGCCCAATGCACCCATGATGCCCCGAGCCCATACAGAGCAAGATGAGCCCGCTTCGGTTAAGGCTCGGGATGCACGCATGCTCAGCCACTACTGCCGCTCCCCACCTTCATGATTGGTCTCTGGCGACCCTAGGGAGCCTCCCCGACCTTCCCCGACCGCCGTTATGACTCGGGCTCAAGCTGAACCCAACGCCACCATGCTTGCCGTCGCCCCCTGACGTCGCTGCTGTGCTCCTAGGACCCGAAGACACCCTACCGGCACTGCTCTGGCGCCCTTGGCCACCGTCGAGCTCGGGCTCAAGATGGAGCCCACGGGCTACGGGCTTCCCTTCACCGTCGCCACCACCTCCGGCCGTCAACAACCATCTCCTCCGGCACCTTCCCGTCAGCTCTGACCTTCCCCAGCCGGCGGCGCCCTGCCTCGGTCGCTCGAGACTCAAGTAAACTTCTACTGCTCCAAAATTACCGCAGGCTGATGTTGAGATGACCGTGACTCCTGTTCTAGCCAACCAGCACGTCGGCGACTCTCCAACAATGACTCATGTTCTAGCATGTAATCATTTTACCCAACAATTATTAACTAGTACTATTATGCATCATCCTACATAAATAAATAAATAAATAAATATGTCCCCCACGATATCATGCATATATCTCGATCAATCAATAAGTCACAAACTCTACCATGCATGTATCTCAATTAACATATCTATCATGCATGTCCACTACAAGATAGAATTAGAAAACAGTCCGTCAATTTGGAAGAAAATCCAACACACCTGAAACTTGTCGCTCTGCTGCTCGATCAAGTTGAATTTTGGCGTGAGTAATCCTTATCCTCTTAGAACTCCGATGCCGCGATCATCATCCAATTCCACCACACGGATTGGACGAAATCACTGAAACAATGTACGCTATGCGATTATAATTCAAAATTTCAGCAAGTAAGACTAAGCTAAATAAGATACAAGTGCAGCCCCAAATACCTCAAGATAAAGTCCCCAACAGTAAAACAAAGATGCCCTCTTTCATACAAACATCTCAAAGTCTTCAAAAATCCACCATTAATTCCCCTTAAAATTCAAATGAAGCAAGCATCATATTCCCGTCCCAAATTTCCACCAATTTCCAACATTAACTTACAAAATTAAAGAGAACAATCCATAAGGAATTTTAAGCTGAAACTAAAAGGAGAAATCTTCACCTTAATCTTAATAAGATGTCCAAACTTCAAAATCCCGAAATTAACCAAGAATTACATCATTTGCTGCATTCCCAATGTCCAAGTATCAGAATAATGCTAACTCTGAAATCTGTTGTAACCCTTAAAACAAAGCTAAGAAGATCAATAATGTTACCTAGTCAAACGTGCCCCAAATTCAGCAAGAGAGGTACCATTGGATTCCTTGTCGAAAGTAGATGTGAATCAAGCTAAAGAACCCCAAATTCCGTGCTCGGATGAAGAAGAAAACCCATAATTACTTTAGATTATCCAAATCTCATTCTAACAGTCTAAAACTCAAACCAGAACACTAGAGTTCCAAAGATAATAATTATACTCCATGTAAATCTCAGACCTAGGGGAAATAATACATACTAATGTTGTAGATCTTCGAGTCCTGAAAATTTTCCTACAAAAATCATCCTAAAACTCCCATCCTACTGTCCAGAGCAGCCAAAACACTGATGACTGTCCAAAAACCTAGGCTAAAACAAAGGGCCCCAAAGATGGCTTAAAAACTCTATAAAATCTCATGATCTAAAGGGGGAGTTGAATACCAAAGTTGTAGGCCTACCTCTTGTGAAGACGCAAAACCAAAAATCAGGTCAAAACTCCTACTGGTTAGCTCTGTGGAATTTTTGCACCGAAACGCGACGAAGTGGGCTGAGAGTGCAACAATGGTGATGTCCTCCAAGTTGATGAAGAAGGTGATCAAAATGGTCTCTAAAAATCTCCCAAAAATCCAGTGTTGTAGTGGGAAAGTAGATGAACCACCGGTAAAAATCCCTCTGAAGAAACACAAGCCAAAGGAGGAAAAATGGAGGAAGAAAGCTTACTAAAAAAGCCATGGAGGAGAAGAAGAGGAAGAAGAAATCCCTGCTGCTACAGTAACGGGCCGGCCCGTCACCGCGCCTTGGGCCGCCACGCGTCGCGCATCCACGCGCGCCCGCCACGTGCTGGCGCCCCGATCCGGCTGCCATGTGTCGCGCCCCGATAGGGCGATCCGCGCCGCTAATGGGCGCGCGACATGTGGAGCCCTTTATCCACGCCCGGGCGCTGCCCGCGCGCCTGCCCACACCGGCCCACGTGCCTGCCCGCGCTGCCTGTGTGGATCAAGTCTGTTGCGCCGGCCCAACCACGTGCCGCCACGTGGCACCCTGCGGTCCACGGCTCCTCCATGCACCTGAAAATAGAAAAAAACTTTCGGTTGCCCGTTTTTGTGCGTCCGGACTCAGGAAAATACATCTAAATAGTCGATTTTCATCGTTTTTCCGCGCTGAATCCAAATCCGCAATCCGTTTCGCCAAAATCCACTTTTATAATTTCAGCGAAAGCATCCGAAAGGTAAACTTGATTCGTTTTTTGTGCGGGGTCCATTCCTTGAGTCCGATTCGCGCACAGACACCTCCAACACACATAGTAGACCTCCAGAAGCCACTGCTCACACTGTTAAACCTCTGCGGAAAACCGGGTCATCACATCATCACAGGCAACGAATGGCACACAGTTGAGCAACAGCATGAACTCCCTCAAGTACTACTGAACAGTGCGATATCCCTACTCGATATTCTCCAAGTCCTCTTCGAGTTTCTGCTTTACACTATTTGAAAAATAGGCCCCTGCACAACATCCCGTGAAACTCGGTCCAAGAAATCTGTCGCCCACCAGATCCGACTCTCTGCCACCAGATATTCACATCTCTCTCCAAACAGTGCATATCCATATGTACCATCTCGTCATCCGAAATAAACAAATCCTCATATAACTTCTCCATTGCTGTCATATCTCACCCCGAGATTCGAAGAAAATCCAATCTATGAAACCTGGCCAGCCGCTCATAGATTTACTCATGCTCAACTGAGGTCAAAGGTTGGGCTGAACTCTATGCTCCGCCACTGCTAGAAGGTACTGCCAAGGCCTCCGTAACTCGTTGTGCTGGCTCGCTCCTCTACGCTAACAACAGCGCCAAAGGCTCCTCCTGTCTACGGTTCCTTTCCTCCCGACGAGTCATATGAGCTCACAACTCATCCATCTCTGCAGACCTCTCCTGCCCAATCTCCGCAGAGGATGCCGGAGTGGAACGCGTAGGAACACGTCTCCCAAGAGCCATCCCGCCAAAGCACTTAGAACACAGAGTCAGAATATCAGACAAATTTTGACAGGAAAGGAGAAAGGAAAGGATGGGGGGTGACTTATCATAGCCATCATTGTAGATTGTCATGAAGATCAATCCCATCAGCGATGGCCGGAGAAGAATCGGGCAATTAGGGGAAGATGAAACAACGGGTTAGGAAAATTCATAGGCTTAACAATAAGGAAGAAGCAATAAAGATCATCATAGCAAACAATCCTATAAACAACTTTTGTTGATTACCGACCGACAACAGGAAAAATCATCACAAACACTCCCATCACCAAGTAAGTGGCACTGTTCGCGGTCAGGCAAGAGATGGATTAGGGTCTAAGTAATATCTCTCAAAGCCTAAAAATAGGGATGGAGCTATTAACCAACGAAGGCTAGTGCGAAAGGACAGGTAACAGGAAGGGCGACAGTGAGAAAAAAAGTGAACGGAAGAGTGGGGTGGGAGAGGTAGAAATTGGAAAGATAGGGTTACAGATCTATAGAAAAAGAAAGTAATAGGTCTATAAGTCTAAAGAAGGAATTAGAGGGTTAGAGTTATAGACCTACAAAAAAAAAAGAATAAGTTTATATGTCTATAAAAAAAATAGAGGAAAAAGAGTAAGAGTAAGGTTTATTTAGCGGTCAACACGTGGCACCGACAAACTTTCAATTTATATATTTGTATAGGTGTAGTCATGTAGGGCTACCTATTTAAAAAAGAGCAATGCTACATGTACACCCCGAAGGGGTGTACATCATATATCTCCACCATTTTAATGGTGGCGATATTTTTTACGGGTCACATCAAGTGACCAATCATCACACCCCCACTCTTAGATGGGTGGGGGTGTGAGATGTACACCCCTTACGGGTGTGCACATAGCATTTTCTTTTAAAAAATGTAGAGGGCTCAACTATTCATCAATTTAAAATAGGTATTCCGACTTTAACTTTTTTGATAGAAATATATAGAGATCTTTCAATGATAAGCCAAAGTTAATAACATTTTTAGTTATTCGATCATCATTAATTTGTATATTTTTATTTTAATTTAATAAATACGGATGTATATTTTCTATAAATCTACGAATCTATTTGGAAGCGCCAACACTTAAGGGGCTATTTGGATTTTCAAAAAAATCATGAAAAATCATGAAAATAAAATTTTCAAGACGGAAGTTTTACATATATATATATATATATATATATATATATATATATATATATATATATATATATATGTAAAACTTTCGTCTTGAAAATTTTATTTTCATGATTTTTTTGAAAATCCAAATAGCCCCTTAAGTGTTGGCGCTTCCAAATAGATTCGTAGATTTATAGAAAATATACATCCGTATTTATTAAATTAAAATAAAAATATACAAATTAATGATGATCGAATAACTAAAAAAGTTATTAACTTTGGCCTATCATTGAAAGATATATATATATATATATATATAGGCTGGAATATTATTAATAGTACCAAGTCATTGGTATTATTAAGTTTTTAACCGTTGAATTAAAAGATATGTGATTGAGATGATAGTGGGCCCCTTGGGTTTAATGGGTGGTTGGGAAAATAGTAAAATCTAACGGGTAAAAATAATTAAAGGGCTTGATCTAACGTAGAAAATTTGATAGCACCAAACATTTGATACTATCGATAGTATAATAGCCGGACTCTCTCTCTTTCTCTCTCTCTCTCTCTCTATATTCAGTTTTTTGTCTGTCTGATTTTAAGAAAACTAGTTTTTTTTTGGGAAAGCTTCTTTTCAATTTTTATGAAAAACTACTTTTTTCTTTCATTTTTTTAAAAAATTTGAAAAATAAAGATATCGATTTACCATAAAGTTTGAAAAATAAAATTTTAAAAATACTAAAAATTTTTAAACCAAACAAACAAAAAATTTTTAAAAAATTTCATAAAAAATAATTTTTTTTTTCCTACATGAGAAGCAAACATCCTCTTAGGCTTGTTTATTCTAGATTTTAAAAAAGTGATTTCTACATAATTAATTTTAGTTTGAAAAATTAATTTTAGTTAAAAGTTGTAGAGCGTTTGGCTGAGTTTAGATAGAAAGCGATTTTTCTAAATAGATTTTATAAAATAATTTGGTAAAATTTGTTCGCAGTTTATATGTGATGACCTGGTTTTTCCGCAAAGGTCTTTCGGAGTGAATTGTGGCTTCTGGAGGCCTATGATGTGTGTTGGAGATGGTTGCGCGCAAATCGGACCTCAGAATTGAACCCAACGCAAAATTTGAATTTAAGAATACCTATCTGGATACCTTCGACAAATTTTAGAAGTGAAATTTGACAAAACGGACATCGGATTTGGACTCAGCGCGCGAAAACGATGAAAATGGACTACTTGTATTTTTCGGAGCCCGGATGTCAAAACATGGATTTCGAGGCATGGTTTACTGTTCCGGCAGGCTAGGATAGCGCCGGCGGCGACGGGGGCGCGGGCAGGCGCGTGCGCGGCGGCGGGCAGGGCAGTCCATAGGTTTTGGCGTGCACTGGGACCAGCCAACGGTGGGCGTGCCACGTGTCGCGCGCTGAGTGGGCGGTCAACGCACGCGCGACAGCACGCCGGGCGCGGTGCACCGTGGACCGTTAAGGATTTTGTTTTGGCGTATTTCGTGAAGTGGTAAAAGTCTTGAAGATTGAAGATGAAGAATTGTGGATCAATTACACCAATCTAAAAAAAAATGGATTCGGAATTGTAAGATTCGTGAAATTTAAATTCGAAACAAATGAAAGAAAAGAATGGAGTCAAGATGACTCAGAATTAGAAGAGCACAAATAGCGCAATTGACCTTTTTCTACTGTGTAAATTGCACAGTTTACGAGACAGAAATATTGCCTTTCAAATCCGAGCCAAATCTCGAAAATCCGAGATGACCATTGCGATCGTCTCGTCGAAACATGAAAGGTTCATATTCACTTGTCGACGATCGGACGGTCGGATCTTTCGTAAAACCGCGAAGAAGAAACGGGTCCCACAACTTAAGTTGTGAATAGTTACCCCTATTTTAAATCCCTTTTTGACCTCTAACGGCCGTTTCGCCGTCTAGACCCCGAACCTAGCAACATGAGTAGTCGATTCTAACTAATTTTGACGCTCTGAACGCAATGGCGCTGTCGGATTTCGCGTTTGGCGATCCGGGTGCATCGAAGTGCGTGCGCCAATCCGCGACCTAATAGAACATTATGGCTCGAGATTTTATTTAAACACCAAATTAGTCGAGCAAAGGCTCTACTTGACAGGTCTCGACGAGCCGGACGTCGTGGCGAAATCCATTTCGCAATTTGACGAGCCGTTGTCTCGAAATGCGTGATAAGCACCGAAAAAGGGGGTATTTTGGATGAAACTTTAAATTTGGTGGACCAAAAAAAAATTAAAAGGCATTTAGGATAAGGTCCTGTCAGCCTAAGCTACCCACAGGAGGGACCTAAGGGCTTAGGGTTTATTGTGTGGGGTTTTTTTTTTGAAAGTTTGCAAAATAATGCAAAAGATCTCGGGAGGCAGTTGGGGCTTCATCGTGGGTGGTTACACGAGGAGGGCTTTTGAAATTTCAAACTCCCAAGAGTATTCCTCATAACCCCGGGTACCGTGGAGGTCGTGGACACAACCCTTTGGAGGA
The DNA here is from genome assembly GCA_029204045.2 of Tillandsia leiboldiana. Lineage (NCBI taxonomy): Eukaryota > Viridiplantae > Streptophyta > Magnoliopsida > Poales > Bromeliaceae > Tillandsia > Tillandsia leiboldiana. Next base: position 38,807,119 of record CM055071.1, on the reverse strand, counting down.
AAACCGAGAGAGAGAGAGAGAGGAAGGAGAAGTTGGAACCAAACCTTTCCAAAGTGGGATCTGGAGTTCCTGAGGTGTTTCCCTGTACCTGAGGATCTTCTGGGTGCTTGCCGAGGTCGCGCGAAGAAGGAGAAGTGATTCCGGCTTCTTCCTCATCTTCACCAACTCCGGCAAGGTGAGTTCCTTTAAAACAATGGTTCTCTGCACCCCTGACCCTTAGCAGTAGCCTAATTAGGACCTAGGCATGCCTCATGCCAAGCCCCGAGCCCCCATGCTCGTTGGTTGGCCGGCGGGGGAAAACTATTGCCGGAAACCTAGATATTGCTCCGCCTCTTTACAGCCCCGCAACCGATGGACCAAAAAGGCTCAAACTTGGTAGGTAGAAACTGTAGGACCCACATATTAATTCTGCAAAGTTTGAACCAAGATGGTTAAGTATTTAGAGAGAAAATCGAAACCCTAAATTTCGGATTTTATGTACTTCGGCCGAGCTCTTTGCTCCGGCGCCGGCGAGCCACCCCACCGCCGGCCACCTGCCCAGAACACTTTCTGGGACCAAGGGGATCCCAGCCATGCTATTGCATGGCTTCCATGCAGCTTGAAATCCAAGGTGCCATGGATAACCCGAAAATGGACCAAAACGCGGCCGCCGGCGTTCCGGCCAACTCCGGCCGGGGAGAGTTGGTCGGGAAGCTTCGTGTGAACCAGAGGAACAACTGCATCCAAGTTGGAAGGCTTCATATGGCCTCTGGAAAATTTCGCCATTAATGGGTTGAAGCTCCAAACCGAGCTTTGCTCCCCGCCGCCGCCGCCGCACCCCGTCGCCGGGCACGGGTTCAGGTAAGTTTGGGATGTGTTTTAGCATCAAATTGTGCAAATGGTATGATCCCAGACCCCTTGGTTGAGTGGTCACGAATTTCTATGATAAACACATCATCTTCTTCCCCGAGCTCCGGCCAACCGTGGGTTTGGGCTTGCTCCAAGTTGCTGGAAAAGCTCCTGCAATTTGGAGGAGCATTTCCCTCCAAGAAATGTTGGCCCAGGTGCTGTGGTTGCAGAGAACAAATCCAAGCTTGGGCTATGTGAATGTTGTATATTTTGTGCCCTTAAGGTGTTTGTGGAAATGCCTGAATGAAGAAAAAATTGGAATTTGGGTTTGATGTAAAAATGAAAAATGCTCCAAATGATCCCCTGAGCTTGATGCTCACTTCAGATCAAGTCAGATCTGTGTGGAATAGTGTTTGGGGCATTATGTATGTTGTTAGTAAGCAAGATGTTGGATCTTGTTGATCCATCAATGCAGGGCTGCAAATAGGGCAAGCCCTGTGCTTTTTAAGGCATTTTGAACATAAAACTAAAGCAGATTTTAGAGTGGATTAATAAAAGTTAAGTTATAGAGAAATCAACCTCTAAGTGAATAGTTTAGCCCAAAGTTGATTCCGGGCTGTTTGCAAAGCCGCGACAGTGAGCTCCTGGCTAATTTGGGGTCACTGAACGCGATGCTCGCGTTTAATTTAAGTTTTGATCAGCCGCAGAAACAAAAATGCAATTAGGCTATGTTAGAATGGTATTTTATGGCCCGAAGTTTTCCTCGGGTTTCGTGCTGCCGCAAATGTGTGAGCACGGTGTTCAGCAAGTTAAAAGTCACCTGCTGGAAGTGACGGATCGTGAAAATGAGTTTCCAGTTGAAAGAACGAGCGAAAACAGTGCTCAAAAGTCACAAAAAGTGCGATTTTCGGAAACTCTAGGGGTCTAAATGCAGAAATGACATTGTATAAAGTTAAAAATAGTATGTTGGTCTAGATGTTGTCGTTAAACATTGTTAAAAGATTTAAGTTGATTGGGATAGTTTAGGTTAAGTTAGAATTAAACTAAGTTCCTGAACTATGTTTGATTCAGGTTGATTCAGTTGACTCTGGTTCTGAGCATACAGTCGATTTGGTTTAGTCGCCTGCGATTTATCAGGTGGGTTATCTTCGGTCCGGGCTTTATCTTTTCGGCCCTCTGGTTGCTTTAGTCCAGTCGGACACTTGTTCTTGATTAGTTATGATGATTTTATCTATATGACACATGATCTTGCCTAATAGACCTTGATCTCCTTAGACATATCATGTATACCTACTCGTCAGCTTTGATATCTTAGTACATAGATTTTCATGATATGATCATGCTTGTTGATTCTTGTCACTTGTTATATTTGCTTCCATATTTCAGATATGCATGATAGACCTATGATTGATATACAGACATATGCATCCCTATCGGGATTTTGATCAGACATACATATTTCTTGTATTCCAGACTGCATGACATGAGATATGATTGATATACAGACATATGCATCCCTGTCGGGATTTTGCTCAGATATACATACTTTTTGTATTCCAGACTGCATGATATGAGATATTATTGAGATATTCAGATACCCGCATCCCTGTTGGGATTTTCTTCGGCTTGTTGCCGACTACCCGGTCGTTGGACCGCGAGCTTGAGCATAGCACTATGATCGCCACGCACCGCTGTACTTCACGAACATCAGGGGAGTCATGACCCGTGTGGATGTTCTTTATCGGTAAAGTGGTCTAGAGGAAAGACCCGTGAGCCCCAGATAGCACTTATGGGTGCGGGGTTATGTCAGTCTGATAGGTGCAAGATAGTGGTATGAGCCTGAGGTCCCCGTGACCAATAATGGCATTGATTGGGTACTTGATATTCTTGTGATTGATGCATAGATTCTATATTTCCATGTTCTAGCATACTTTTCAGTACCTAATTCTGCTCTGTTATATTTGATTGATTCTGGTATTTTTCGTACCTGGATATGCACAGTAGTACGATCATGATAGATTCGCTTATTATCTCTTGTGGATTTCATTTACAGGATTTTCGGATTTGTCAGTTATAGCTTGATTAGCATCAATTATAGCACTCATTATGTACAGTCACTTGATTATGCTTCATGCCAGTTTATTTCACATACCAGCTTTTGATTGATGCCTGCGTATACAGTTACTCTGTATCCTTATTTCAGTACCGGTTATTACTTGAATATTCATATTCAGCTTTACCCCTTGATCTATTACTATCCGCAGATTTTAGTACCCAGTAGGTACGATTAGCTATTTCTCGGCTCGTCGTGCCCACTGGGATACACTCCGGTGTGTCTCACACCCTCGGGTGACTGTTTTTCAGGTCGAGCGGGTGTTGGGATGTCGGGACGAATTGGCGAGGTATCGATATAGAGGTTGACCCTGGACAGCCGAAAAGTTATGTATTAGATGTTTGAGAGAAAGGAAATTGTATTTCAGTTGTAAAGTTTACTTGTTGTTGTTGTGGTAGTACGTAGTTAATACTTTGATGTTGTTACCAAGCTAGCCGTGCATATATAGAAAAGGCTCAATTCCATAGGGGATTGGGACTCTTCTATATATGTGGCGGTCTGTCATTGCCCTGGCTGTTTTTGCAACTCTGATTTAAAAAAAAAAAAAAATTTATACACTGGTTTTTGAACTCGGGGCGTGACAGGAATGATCAGGTACGTTTAACTAAATAATTTTGGTGATCCGAATACATTTGTGTAGTTTAGAAACACTTGAATAAGTTTTATTGCATAAAAATAAAAAACTGGACAAGTTGGATGTTCAGGATCTGGATCAGACCATTCCAGTCCGGACCCCGAACATAGTTTAGTTCATGTGGAATTCCAGTCCGGACCTCCCTTGTTTCAGTCCGGACCCCGAACTATGTGTTTGCTGAAATCGCATGAATAGTCCGGATCAGAAAATTTCTGTCTGGACCCCGAACCGTTCTTTCAGGAAAATTGCTGAAGATAGACGACAGTCTGGATCAGGCAAATCCAGTCCGGACCACCGTGCGGGAAAAATTCTGTTAAGTCAGTTTTTGATGCTTATATCTTTCCAAAGGTTTCTAACCTATAAATAGACCCTACATTCATCTTTTAGGATTAATCGAGAAACCGAGAATCGAGATAATCGATAAATTATAGAAAAATCCACAAATATAGAGAAGAAAGGAAAACATGATTAAATTCATGTTTCTTCATCTATATTGTTCAATTTGATTCTAGGGTTTCAAAACTCCTATTTCTTGTAGAATCAAATTAAAGAATACTTAGATGGTATTTTCTTGTCTATCTTTGATTTAAGTATTCGGCGGATTATCATCACCAAACAAAACAACGATTTTACCAAGAATCGGCGCGAGGATTCGCGTGGTCTTGTGGATTCAAGGTGCTACCGCTCTCGTGGATTCGGAGCAGGGCGCGTTCGTGTGATCGAGACGTGCCGCATTGGTGAAGACCGAGGATTCGATTGGACGTCGTGGATTCGACGTTGAACGTCGTGGATTCGGCGTTGGGACGCAAATCGTGGATTCGAGGAGCGTTTGGAGCGAGCGAAGAAGATCAACTAGGAGCGTATTGAAAAGGTTGAGTCGTAGGGTTACGGTAAATCACCTTGTACGTGTTTAATCTTAGTGGATTTCGCCGCGTTATCGGTCCCGTGGTTTTTTACTCATGTGACGGAGTTTTCCACGTAAATCTTGTGTACTTTATTTATTTTCCGCAATGGGGTATTTTTTACGCAACGATTTGGTGTGTTTATTATTTTCACCTATTCACCCCCCTCTAGGTGGTTTTTCCCTATTCAGATCCATATTATCCATAACCCACATGGACCCCGCCAGGCCACGTGTCGCCCGCTCATTGGCGGGCGCAGCGACCAGGCTGGGCCGCCGTGAACCGCGGCCCACGGTTCCCGCCGTGGACCGCGTCGCCACGCGGCGCGTCGCGATTGGCGGGCGCGCGGGGCGCAGAGCGGGTGACGTGGTGCGCCGAGAGGAATTCGGGCGCGCACAGTGTTGGGCTTGGGCCGGATTCGGGCGCCCGAATCCGGCGCCCGAATCCGAACCCCTTCATTGGTGGGCTTGGGCTATAAATAGCCTTTCACCTTGGATTTTTGGGCTTTTCCCGAGCTCCTCTGCGACTGAGCCCTAAGCAACTTGGTTCCTCATCTTGTGCTGCATCTCTCGAGGGATTTTCGAAATTTTTGGAGGGCACGACATTGACGGCTTCGGCGATTCGGCGCAGTGCGACGTTTCTTCTTCGGTGGCCCATTTCCGTCGCGTTTCGGTCCACGAGGTCCACAGAGCTACTCCGACGAAATTTTTGGATCATTTTTACGGCATCGGTTTTATGAGAGGTAGGCCTTCGATTTTTGTGTTGATCACCTTGCTTTATTTTGAGTTCTTGGCACGATTTACGAGGCATCTTTCAACCCCTTTTCTGCCGATAGTTTTTCTGGACAGCGGAAGCTTGTCGCATTTTTATCTCTACACTCGGGTATCGGATTTCGACATGTGAGGACTCGATCAACATATACTCTTCGCGAGGATCGCCGTCGTATTTTTATTGAAATTTTTGGAGATTATCTCGCAGGTGGTATTTAACCATTTTCTGGACTGATTTGACAGCAGCTTGTGTTTGTGGGAATATTTGCTTATTGCAATGTTTGGACCTTATCTTTGTACCCAGGAGGTGTTTTTGGGTGATTTTGGACCCGTTGGAATCGTGGGAATCCGAGGATTTGTCCCCGTTCAGTTTCAGCCTTTTTGAATCTTGGATTGACGCGCGCTTCAGGTGGGTTGCTTCGTCTCCAAAATCGGTGGACTATTCATTAATTCTATCGTGTAGTAAATCATACATGATTATTAGATGTGTTAGGAAGCATGTTAGATATAGAGCGGATGTTCTCGCGTTGTTATCATGATCATGTTGATGTATGCTTCCTATCTGTGTTAACTTAAGTACCACTATTGAAACTTGACCTAACACCCTGTCATATGTTGCATCTGTAACCAGACTAGTAGAAAACCCTCACTTGGGCTAGGTTCATTTATGCTCTAGACATCCACACTCTGTATTCTATTCCTGGACATAGTGATTTTTCTCGCCCGGGTAGTGGGCCGAGTGGTCATGATTTATTTTAGTGTGGGATGCATGTTACACTCGTGCTTGGGGGCAGAGTGGAGTCTGGTAGATATAGCTGGTATTATATCTGTGGCGGGAGCCGTTTGGGTAAACGGTGGTCCCGGGATGTCTGTTTCTCTGTTTTATGTGTCGCCACTGTGTTTGCAGTAGTGGTGTGTTAGTGATAGCAGGACCTTGAACCCAGAACCTTTTTGGACACACATGATTTTAGTCCACCAATGTTTTTCTTCCAAACATCGAAGGGTCGCCGGAGTCTGTTCTTGTCTGATTGGACGAAGGCATTAGCCCTTCGGGATTTGAGAATAAACTTGTTTTCTAACTGTTCTTCCTAAAAGAACAAAAAATCATTAAAAATGGGTTTTTCTCAAATTAAAATAGTTTTTAGTAATAAATGTCACATTTTCCTGTAAACTTCCTCACTCGAGAGGATTCGAGTGGTCTGGGTTCTAAGGGCTGCCTTTTCTTTGGGTCGAGAACAACGAGAGGCTATGCCTAGAGCCTGTTCTTGTTTGATTTGGGTTGTAGGTTCTAGTCTTTCGAGGTTCCCGGACCCTTCATTGTTGTCAGATGTGAAGTATATCCTGTTAGTGAGTTTGCATGTTGGGTTGATGTCCTGTTGTGGGAACCGTCGGGTTGACGGTGGTCCCGACTGTCGAGTATTTCCAGCCAGTGAGTTAGAGATGTGATTTGGATACTGTCGATCTTGTTGATCGTGGATTTGGACTATAGCCTGCATGAGCCATATTGAGCTCGACAGAGATGTGCGGATACTTTCCTCGGTGGGGTCGCGCCCCTCGAGTGCCGCTCCGGAGTTGGGCCTGTTACTTTGCTATCGCGACTTGTCGACGCAGTCCCTCTGGCTGGGCCAGTTTTGGCAGTCATGGATGCCCTACATAAGTCCAGTCCTCCGTGGATGTAATGGCAGTAGGTGGGCGCAGGTTTGACTGGACCCTATGTGGCAGTCACTGTGATTGGGTTGATTGAGTACTTGGGTTAGAGTCGATGCATCATTTTCATCTGTATCACCCTTTGAGCATTGTAGATAGAGGCATGATAGCTGTAGACTCTTTTCAGCTTATATTTTCATTATTACAGTTTTCCTGTTATCTTATGCCTCTAGTAGACTTAGTGGGCAAACCGTCGGGCATGGTAGCGGTACCCACTGAGAACTACTGTGGGATGTAGTTCTCACACCCGCTGTGGTGTCTTTCCCCAGGGACCCTTTCTCCAGTTCCTGCTGCTCCAATTGCTGATCCTTTTGTTGCTGATCGAGGTGAGGGAGTCGCGAGCTAGTTCCCTACCCGTCCTTGGAGTATAGCGGTACCCCTTTTTGGAGCTTAGTAGTACAGTCTGCTGGATTTTAGCAGTTAGTTACTTTTGATTGAGTTTTATTTTGATAGCCTTTTGTAGTGAGATTCAGACTTGTACTATTTGACAGTTGTATTATTTCTTATTTCAGTAGTTTACTTTTCAGCTCTGATATCTGTATAGCGATAGTATCCTTCTTTTTGCAGGTTAGACGGTTCGTCTATACGGGGCTTCCCGTATGGGCGGCAGATCTGTTGGCGGGCCCGGGTCGCAATTTCGAACCTGGGGCGTGACATTATAAATAATAATTTTTTACTAAATTTTATTTTAAAATAATATAAAATTTAAATTTTAAATTTGTACAAAAAATTTAAATTTGATATTTTAATTTAAAATATAAATTTGAAAATTTAAAATATAAAATATAAAATATAAAATTTAAAAACTAAATTTTAATTTTTAATTTTAAATCTAAATTTGGAATTTAAAATTTAAAATTAAAATTTTAAATTTTGGAATTTAAAATTTTAAATTTTAAATTTTAAATTAAAATTTAAAAAATTTAAATTTGAATTTTAAAAAGCAGGTTTTAACTTATTCTGATTTTGAATTTTGAAAATTAGAAATCTATCTTTAAAAATTAAAATTAAAATTTGAAAATAATATTAGCAAATATTCTATTAAATAAAAAATACTTTTTAGTCCATAATTATTTTTGAGTTGAAAATATTACTTGTACATCCGAAAAAGAATGTATATCTTGCATTCGTCCATTCTAAGATGAAGTAAAATTTACTAATCATTTTAAAATGACTACTAGTAAAACAACTCTTATTTTAAGATGAATAAAATGTTGGATTTTATGTAGTTTTGGTGATTTTAAACTTGTGTTTTTGGCCTTTGGGCTTTTCTGGGCGGCCAAATATATATAGGCTTTGCTTGGGAGCCCAAATCTATTTTCCCTCTACATGTGATGTTTTGTCCCACATTGGAAACTCATCACATGTAGAGTGGGTTTATTTACTCCATCACTTGTGCAGGCATTAGTTAGGAGAAAGTGAGAGCAAGGCTTCTCCTAAACACATGCACGACACAAGCATGAGTCGGGTTGGGCGGCGTGCGCGATCTTGATTTTGTTCGATTTTATTTTGACTTTTTTTTGCCTTCTTGGGAGGAAGTGCCTTACGGGCTAAGCTCTCTCGTTGGGCAATATTATTAAGCAAGAGAGTTGGTTAAGACATAAGCTAATATACGATTTTACAAAGTACTTCTACACTGAGATTGATAGCATTCTTCTTCTTCTCTTTCGAGTCTCTTTTTTTTGCTGGATCCTTGAAAGTCGTTGGGTTCGCTACGCACTATTTCGGACTCGTGCCGACGGGGTGGACCACGGACTCGGGTTCGCTACGCACCATTTCGGACTCGTGCCGACGGGGTGGACCGTGATCGTTGTATTGCTAGGGGTGATTGCCGGAGCCTCGCACGCAGAGGGGCAAATTTGCTTCTAGGACAGTTCTCACGCACACCTCGACATTCACAGGCTTCATCTAAACTTTACTATATATATATCTTATTTCAAATTTAAATTAAGTTTAAATTATTTAAAAAAATTAATTTGAAAAGATAAAATTTTCCAACATAAAATATATATTTTATATTTAAAATAAGGAAAACTCTACCTGTACACCCCGTTAAGGGGTGTAGATCCTACGCCCCTTAATGGAGGGTGTGGATTAACCTCCATATAGTCATTAAATAATTAGGTGATATTGTCACTCCATATTTTTTAGGGCACACTATTTCCTTCCATTTCTTCCCCTTCTGTACAGAGCCCTCTCTCTCTCCTCTCGCTCTCTCTCTCTCTCTCTTTCTCTCTCTCTCTTTCTTTCTCTCTCTCTCTCGCTTCGACGATCTACGACGCCTTCGCGAGGGCGACGCCCCCTATCAGGCCACGATCCCTTACGTCGACAAGCTCTGTGCATGCTTCCATTCCCGCGTCCCCTCGGCCCCTCGGCCCCTCGCCCCCTCTTTCTGTTGTTTCGACGATCTACGACGCCTTCGCGAGGGCGACGCCTTCGCGAGGGCGACGCCATATGTACATTTCAATCCCCTCATTTTATTCTCTATTTTTTTCCACAGTAATGCTATGGCTAAACCCCTGTTAGGGTGTCTTTTTTCATTCTCTCTTTTTTCCCAATCTCTCTATCAAGGCGAACACCTTGTACCGGTACCCAGGATGGAGTACCGGTACACATGGATTCTGGAACACCTTGTAATACTAGTGTACCATGTACTAGTGTACCGGTACACCATGTACCGGTATATCTTGTACCGGTACACTAGTATTACAATTTGTACCGGTACATGATGTTCCGGTACACAATCCTGCTCTATCATGGCGAACACCTTGTACCGGTACCCAGTATTTAGTACCGGTACACATGGGTTCCGGAACACCTTGTAATACTAGTGTACCATGTACTAGTGTACCGGTACAGCATGTACCGGTACATCTAGTACCGGTACACTAGTATTACAATGTGTACCGGTACATCTAGTACCGGTACACTAGTACTTTGACAAAGCTGTATAGCTTACACCCTTAAGAGGGGACTGGGATGAAAATGCTGAAGAGGAGACATTCTGAGTATGTACTATGTTTATATATATATATTTCAAATTAAGTCAAATTGCTTGAGAAAGGGATAGGAATCTTATTGACCTAAATGTAAAGTAATTTTCTAATGTTGGAAAAGTAAAAATGCTTGGAAAAGTAAAAATAGTGTAAAGTTGGCTTCTGTACAGTCATATATACAAAAGGGTACCCTTGTATGCAGTACAAATTGAAGTAGATATGTAAAGATAGGCAAAAGTTGGCGCTTTTAATTGGTGTAGCTTTTTTAAGAGAGGGATCACATCCATATCTAGATTTGTAAACATCTCCAGTCCAAATTCAAGTAGGAGCTGCCAATTGGTTTAGGGAACAGCCATAGATTTGTTCTGTACAGTCATATATTCAAAAGAGAACACTTGTAGGGTTTAGGGTTTAGGGTTTAGGGTTTAGGGCATCATTGTTTTATGCCCTGTGAGAGAGTGTGATACAAAGGAGAAATGATTATACCGTGTGAGAGAGTGTGATATAAATCCTGCTGCTCCATCCCGAGACAGAATACGGAGAGATTTTCTCTCTCCGTATTCTGTCTCGGGAAAATCTCTCCGTATTCTGTCTCGGGATGGAGCAGTAGGATTTATATCACACTCTCTCACACGGTATAATCATTTTTCTAGTAGTGCTACCTATACACCCTTGCTTGGAATCTATAGGCATGGTAGTCATCATTGCTTTAGTGGTACAGTCTATATATAGCTCTTATCATAGATGTGTAGAGATTTCAAGAAAGGCTCTAAGATGTAGGCATTGTAGCTTTTTCCATCGTGAGTACTGTTACCTGTACACCCCTGCTTGCGATGTATAGGTTACACCCTTAACAGAGAGGACTCGGATGGACATAAGTTATCTCTATTATCTTAGTTACCTTAGTTATTATACACCCTTAATAGAGGGCCCCCCAAATGTAAAGTAATTTTCCACTCTATTCAGTGTACGAAAAATTATTAATTGAAAAAATATTTGGAAAATTAAAAATAGTGTAAAGTTGGATTCTGTACACTCATATATACAAAAGGCTATCCTTGTAGGCAGTCCAAATTCAAGGAGATATGTAAATATAGTCAAAAGTTGGCGTTGTTAATTAGTGTAGCTTTGTTAACAGAGGGATCACATCCATATCTAGCTTTGTAAATATCTCTAGTCCAAATGCAAGTAGGAGCTGCCAATTGGTTTAGGGAACAGCCATAGATGGGTTCTGTACAGTCTTATATCAAAAGGGAACACTTGTTGGCATCATTGGTTTTGTGGTATAGTCTATATATACCTCTTATCATAGCTATGTAGAGATTTCAAGAAAGGGGCTAAGATGTAGGAATGGTAGCTTTTTTCTGTCCTGAGTACTGTTATCTGTACACCTCTACTTGCGATGTATGGGTTACACCCTTTACATAGGGGACTCGGATGGATATAAGTTATCTTTGTTATCATACAGTCCTGCTTGAGCTAGAATTAAAGACGAAAGAAGGTTTTTTTCTCTTGTACCGGGGTTTTTAGAACGCACATAGTTTATTAGATGAATTATGGAGCCGATTATCGCAGCGGAGACGTTGGATGAGAAGGCAGTGACGCCTCTTGACGAGCTGTGCTTTGATTTTACAAAGAATGCCGTGTTCAAGAACTGGCGAATGGGATAATACAAATGTCGGTAATGTGTTTGTGGACGGGGATCTCGTTGGGATTTGGTCCTCGGAGCAGAAAATGATTGCGAAGTGTAATGCGGCTGGGGACGCCCTGCATAACTTGTGGAATGTTAAAGACGAAGAGTTTTTGTAGCAGAATCTTAAAGACGAAGAGTTTTTGTAATATGGTTTGCAAACTCATAGATGTTGCATAAGTCATTAAGCTTTTGCTTACCTGCTGTATACTCGCCCTTCTTCACTACCAACTTGTGCACTTGTCAACAATTCCGATTAGAGTTCCCCAAGTTATGCAGGGCATCCCTAGCCGCATTACGCTTCGCAATCATTTTCTGCTCCGATGACCAAATCCCAACGAGATCCCCGTCCACAAACACATTAACGACATTTGTATTATCCCTCCTCCAGTACTTGAACATGACATTTTTTGTAAAATCAAAGCATAGCTCGTCAAGAGTCGTCACTGCCTGCTCATCCACCGTCTCCGCTGCGATAATCGGCTCCATAATCCCCTAATAAGCTATGTGCGTTCCCAAAACCCCCGGGACAAGAGCAAAAAACCTTCTTTCTTTGGTCTTTAAATAGAATGGCGTTGATTTGAAATAGCAGGTACAATGTAAAGTAGGGGCTAATATGTTGACTTTTGACCGATATAGGAGAGCGCCCATTAATGGTTTATTACAATATACTATATAATATGTAATAGGATGTTTTGACAATTACATTATATATAATATTATGTTAATAGTTTACGGTTTAGGGTTTAGTAGAACATGCAGATCATATAATGCTGCTTTGTAATTTGGTTAGTATTAACGTGGAACATGTATTAGCTGTAAGGATACATTTTGAGGGTATAGTAGAATAATGCCTTTACATATAAACTGTAAAAATACTAATCCTATATATACATTATATATAATTTTTCGTAAATTCCACAAATATTTTCTTCTTTAACCACTATTTCAAGTTTGTATTAGGACTAAATATGATGTGTTACAGGTCATAATTATTTTTAAATATCTAGACGCACTCATCATTATCAGTTGTTGAGTTTGAGATGGATGAAGAAAGAAACAATGAGGTCACAGACATATCCAATTTAGTACCAGAAGTTGGAATGCATTTTAATAATATGGAAACGGTTATGGGCTTCTATAAGAATTACGCACAACAATTAGGATTTGGGATTGTAAAGAGGTCTACTAAATTCAGTAACGGCATTCCTTCGTATGTAATCATCGCATGCTCTCGTCATGGAAAAGTAAATCGAACCGTGACTAATCTCCGGCCTCGTCCTTCGGCAGCGAAGACGGACTGTCCTGCTAGGATAAATGTGAAAATTAATTTGGATTTATCTTGTGTAATAAGTATTGTAGTGGCCCTGATTCCCATGCAACGTTCTTCCGATGAATCCATTATTGGAGCACCTAGTGTTGGTGTATCTGGCCCATGGTGCATCAATGGGATGCCACAGATGGACCCTTTGAGATATTTTAGCTGTGTTGGCCTTCGGCTGGGTTTGCCGAAATTTCGGAAAAGAATTAGGCCCAACAGAGGTCGGAAATGGATTCAGTACGGAAAAACGCTTGAAAACGGCTATTTGCTTGTTGGATTCTGAGTCCGGATGCCCAAAAAGGACTCCCGGAAGTTTTCAGTGGGTTTTGGTGCATGGGAGGGGCCGTAGACCGCCGGCATGCCACGTGGCGGCCTATCATTGGCCGGTTTACGGCGCGCGGTCCACAGAGCAGCGCGGCGGGGTGCACAGACCCGGCGCAGGGACACGTGGCACCGCCTGATTGGCGGGCGCAAGGCGCGCGGTCTACCGGGTGAGCGCGGCAGTGCATGGACCAAGGCGGGGACGCGTGGCAGCCTCCGGTTGGTCGGTGCACGCGGCGCGGTCCACGGAATTCCTAAGTGGAATGCGTGGACCGGGTGTAGGGGACACGTGTCGCTTTCTGATTCGCGGGCGCACTGTGCGCGGTGCACGGGGCCTGGGCTGGCGCCTCGTGGCGCGTGCGAACGTCGGGGCCATGCCGCGCGCCCGGCGGGGCCGCCGACCGGCTGGCGGGTCAACCGGGTGGCCACGTGTCACCGCCTGATTGGCGGACGCCAACCGCCTTCTTGTGCGGGGGCGGGCCACGTGGCAGCCTGGGAGTGGCCCGAATAGCTGTTTGCTGTTCGGCGGGCCACGTGGCGGCACCAGGAGGTTTCGGGCGTGAACAGTGTTGGGCCGGCCCAACACTGTAGCCGCCCGATTGTACCGGGCGCCCGAAAGTTGGGCCCAAAAGCCCAATGACTTGTTTTTTTGGCTTTTTCCGGGTGAGGCCTATAAATAGGCCTCTTGGGCCTCGCCTTGGAGCCTTTTCCCGAGGGTTTCTCCACTTGTGTTCTTCACCAAAGTTGTTTCTCTCCCTCTTGTGCATCTTTTGGCGAAAGCTCAGGATTTTTGGAGGCCGCGACGACGGCGACTTCTGCATCGGGGTGCGGAGCGACGATTTACTGTTGGAGTCCCTTTTCCGTCGCAGTTTAGTCTGGGAGGTCTACCGGGCTACCCCGACGTTATTTTTGGACGATTTTTGCAGTGTCGGTTTCGTAAGAGGTAAATCTACAACTTCCGTGTTGGACACTTTTTCTGGAACTGAGCTTTTCTTGGGGTTCTGGGTACATTTTTAACCCCCTTTGCGACTGTTGGTTGATTTGGACAGCACCTGCTTGTCGGATTTTTATCTCCTCATCCGGACATCGGAATTCGACGTTTCAGGACTATATCGACATCTACTCTTCGCGAGGATCGCCGCCATATTTTTACTGGAATTTTTGGAGGAGGTTTTTTAGGTGAAAATTTCGTGTTAATGGGACTGTTCACCACAGATTTTGGGAATGTGGAATTTTTGTGGATTAAAGTGTAATTTTGGTGTATGTTTGTACCCAGGAGGTTGTGAGCACTTCTACCGTGTTGTTGGCTTGGTGGGATTTGTGATTTGACTGTTTTGGGCTTTCTCAGCTGTACGATTCCGGGCAGTTAGCACTTTCTGGTGGGTGACCTTGCTTCCAAGAACTCTGGACTGTGTACTAATTCTATGTGTGTAGGATCATGCATGTTAGAAATTGGAGTAATAGCATGTGTAAAACTGTATGTTGTATCTTGTATATCAGTTGTTGAATCTTTTGATTCCTACTTTATGTTAAGTAGTGAAATCTTGGAACTTGACCTAGCACCCCTGTCATATGTATCATGTTCAGCCAGTCTGTAGAAAACTCCAACTTGGGCTAGGTTTTTATTGCTCTAGACATTCCACATCACGATACTTCATTTCACTATGGACTTAGCTTTTCCTCGCCCGAGTTGTGGGCCGAGAGGTCGGGTGGTTGTGGGATGCATTTGCACTCGTGTCTGGGGACCGAGTGGAGTTGATAGCAGTCTGTAGATCTGATTTCTTTGGGAGAGTGATAGTGATGGTAGATCTGGGTTCTTGGAAACTGTCAGAGTGACAGTGAGTCTCAGCTGTGTAGATTCCAGCCAGTGAGTGAGTCAGTGATTTGTTGGTTAGCCGATCTTGTTGATCGAGGATTTGGATCATAGCCTGCATGAGCCACATTTGAGCTTTACAGAGATACTTTACAGAGATACTTGTTATGGGTTACTTTGACTCGAGCGGGTCGCTCCCCTCGAGTGCCACTCCGGAGTAGGCGAGACCGGGTTGTTATACCGGCGTGAGTTTGAGATGTTCTTTCGCGACTTGTTGTTGCATTTGTCCCTCTGGCTGTGCTTTTGTTGGCAGCCATGGGCGTCCTACGTAAGTCCGCTCCTCCGGGACGTAACGGCAGTAGGTTGGCGCACGTTTGACTGGACCCGATGAGGCAGTCAGTTTAGATTGGGTGATCAGGGAGGAGAGTTAGTTGTGGCATCATGTCTTTCTGTTCCACTTTTGAGCATCTAGTTAGAGGCATAGTAGCTGTAGAGTTACTTTTCTCAGCTTTCCATACAGCACTGCATATGTTACTTTTTGCCTCTGGTAGACTTAGTGGGCAGACCGTCGGGCTTGTTGGCGGCACCCACTGAGAACTACTGTGGGATGTAGTTCTCACACCCGTCGTGGTGTCTTCTCCCCAGGGACTTCTGCTCCGGTTCCTGCAGCTCCTGTTGCTGATCCAGCTCCTTCGGACCGAGGTAAGGGAGTCGCGAGATAGTTCCCTTCCTGTCATCTTCAGTGTGTGAGTTGATGTACCCCTGTACTATTTTGGTGTGTGCTATGTCGAGTGACTTTGTAGTGAGGTTTTGAGTTGTACCTTTCTTTCCTGCTTTTCTGAGAGACTCTTGTGTTCTGGTGAGGTTGGTCTGTATATTTGTGAGTTGTAGTTTTATTTTATGTATTTTATTCCAGCTTTTTCTCTTTCAGCTCTGATATCTGCTAGTGTAGATGTTTCTTTGCAGGTTAGTCGCTACGCCTATACGGGGCTTCCCGTATGGGCGGCGGATCTGTCGGCGAGCTGGGGCGCAGTATCGCCCCCGGGGCGTGACAGATTAGAGTGGTATCAGAGCCTAGGATGTAGGTCTTAGAGGACTTAGGAACCCTAGGCTTGTGGTTGGACCCTAGGATGACTCGCGTGAGAGCCGTGATTTTAGCGAGAGTCCTGATTGGATTTCTAACTCTCCCGAGCGGTTCGGGATGAGTGATTGACATGTCTTCCTTCGGTGGCAACTATGTTGGCTGCAGACAACATAGTACTTCTGGAAGGGGGACATGCCTTTTGACTTTCGCTAGATTGGGTCGAGAGATGATTTGGGTTTTGACTGTTTGCCTTGTCCCTCAGGTGGGGATGCCTCCTCGACGCTCGATGGTGACGCGTTCGCAGCCTTCGTCCTCTGAGCCCGAGCAGGAGGACTCGGGGCAGGGACAGCAGAGCGAGGTTCTGGAGCTCCGTGCCCAGATGGCACAGTTGGCTGAGGCGTCTCGACGCCAGGAGGAGGCTGTGAGTCGGTTGACACTCTTGTTGGAGCAGAGAGCGCAGCCGGCGGTAGCACCCCCTGAGAGTTCACCGGTGCCTTCTTCCCCTGTTGTGGCACCCTCGGTTGTGCAGCCTGCACCAGCAGTTCCGGCTGAGCCAGTTTCCAGTAGGCCACCGTCTGGGACGACGGGATCTTTGACTTTGGCAGAGCAGCGGGTGATGGTGGATCTTTTGATGAGGTTTCGCAAGTTTGATCCACCCCGCTTTTCGGGTATGAGTGCTGAGCCGTGGGCGGCTGAGTCTTGGGTTACGGCCATGGAGCGCCATTTCGAGAGCCTTTTTATTGATGAGAGGTTTCGAGTTCTGTTGGCTACTCATTTTCTGGAGAGCAACGCCGAGGCATGGTGGCGGCGTGTACGACCCGCAGGTCCGCCTGGGACCCAGTTTATCTCATGGGCAGAGTTTCGCGGTTTGCTTCTTGGGGCCTTCTTTCCTGAGAGTGTTCGACAGAGTTTGGAGGTGCAGCTGAGGAATCTCCGCCAGGGAGATAGGCCCGTACACGTGTACATAGCCGATTTCAATCGGCTGTTAGCTTGTATGCCCCACGTGGCCAGAGATGAGACCCACCGGATCTACATGTTCGAGAGAGGGTTGCGTCGGGACATTTATCAGTTGGTCCGCTCCCGCAGATTACAGACTTTGGAGGCCTCGATGGAGCAGGCACTTTATGTGGAGAGTGGTGAGGTCGTGATGGCAGAGGTGGCTCCAGCCCCCGTAGTGACTCCTGGGGCAAAGCGCCCGGCGCTGTTTGAGGAGGGGCAGTCGAGTAGACAGGGACCCCCGAGACCTCCCCGTTTCCACTCTCAGGGACGGGGGTATCAGGGGCGGCAGAGATCTGGGGCATCTCGTCAGTTCCAGCAGCAGCAGCGTCGACCACCTCGACAGCAGCAGTCTTCGCAGCAGCAGCAGACTTCGCGGCAGCCGTGCCCTGATCGTTGTGTCATTTGTGGAGGACTGCACCCACCGACCCTGTGCCCGCAGAGTCAGGGCCGCTGCTTCCGTTGCGGGCAGACCGGTCACTTCGCGAGGGCGTGCCCCAGGGCAGGTTATCCAGCTCATTCTTCTGTTTCAGCATCCTTTGTTCCTCGTCAGTCAGCAGGACCTTCGGCGGCCTCCGGTAGGCCAGATTTTGCTTCATCGTCCTCGCGACAGCCAGAGCGACATCCCCCGGCGCCGAGCGGTCGAGTCTATGCCGCTCAGGTAGAGGATGCTACGGCAGCAGAGCGTGTCGTCGCAGGTATTATTTCGATTTCAGCAGTTCGTTCTCGTACTCTCTTTGATACCGGTGCATCGCATTCTTTTATCAGTAGAGCATTTGCATCCCTACATGGTTTAGAGGTAGTTTCTTTATCGCATGCATTAGAGGTTCAGATACCAGATCATGTCTTGCATGTCGAGGAGTATTGTAGGGATTGCCCTGTGCAGTTGGGATCCTGGATTTTGCCGGCAGACTTGCTTGTCTTGCGGCAGCTCCAGGATTTCGACGTCGTGCTCGGTATGAATTGGTTGTCGAGGTACTATGCTACTATAGACTGCAGAGAGAGGACGGTGACCCTCCGCGAGCCTGGACAGGAGGAGTTTGTTTTCAGAGGCTGCCAGAGCACCTTCTTTGCGATGACTGTTTCTTCGGCGAGGGCTAGGCGGATGATGAGTAGGGGCTGCATCACTTTCTTAGCGACGATTGTGGAGGTGCCTACGGCGGCACTGGGACTCGAGGATATTCCTGTTGTCCGCGAGTTCCCAGATGTGTTTCCCCCTGAGTTGACGACTATGCCGCCGGAGAGGGAGGTGGAGTTTGTGATTGATGTGGTATCGGGAACCGCACCAATCTCAAAGGCGCCTTTTAGGATGACACCTGCCGAGTTGAGGGAGTTGAAGGCCCAGCTTCAGGATCTTATGGACAGGGGCTTTGTCAGGCCTAGTGTTTCTCCGTGGGGAGCGCCAGTTTTATTTGTGAAGAAGAAGGATGGGTCGCTTCGTTTGTGTGTGGATTATCGGGAGTTGAATAAAGTGACCATCCGGAACAAGTACCCCCTTCCACGGATAGATGATTTATTTGATCAGTTGCAGGGAGCCACAGTGTTTTCGAAGATTGATCTTCAGTCAGGTTACCACCAGTTGAGGGTGAGGGCCGAGGACATCCCCAAGACGGCTTTTCGATCCCGGTATGGGCATTATGAGTTTACGGTTATGCCGTTTGGTTTGACTAATGCCCCAGCTGCATTCATAGATTTGATGAACCGGGTATTTCAGCCGTACTTGGACCTGTTTGTGGTTGTGTTCATTGATGACATCTTGATCTACTCCCGGAGCGATGTGGATCATGAGGAGCACTTGAGGATAGTGCTGCAGCTTCTACGTGAGAAGAAGCTGTATGCCAAGCTCAAGAAGTGCGAGTTCTGGCTTCGGGAGGTTGCATTTTTGGGCCACATGGTATCAGCCGCAGGAGTGGCAGTTGACCCGACGAAGATCGACACAGTTCGGGATTGGCCGAGACCGACGACGGTTACGGAGGTCCGGAGCTTTCTGGGCTTGGCTGGCTACTACCGTCGGTTCGTAGAGGGCTTTGCGAAGCTCTCTACTCCCCTGACCTATTTGACTAGGAAGGGGATGAGGTTTATTTGGACTGAGCAGTGTCAGCAGAGTTTTGAGGAGCTGAAGAGGAGACTGATTTCAGCGCCAGTTCTTACACTGCCAGTGATGGGAGATGGCTACGTGATTTACAGTGACGCCTCGCACAGCGGTTTGGGTTGTGTCTTGATGCAGCATGGGAGGGTAATTGCTTATGCTTCACGGCAATTAAAGGATTATGAGAAGAATTACCCTACTCATGATTTAGAGCTGGCAGCTGTGGTGTTTGCATTGAAGCTGTGGCGGCATTACCCCTACGGTGAGCATTGTGAGATCTACACGGATCATAAGAGCTTAAAGTATCTGTTTACTCAAAAGGAGTTGAACCTGAGGCAACGCCGGTGGTTGGAGTTACTGAAGGATTACGATGTGAGTATCCTCTATCATCCCGGCAAGGCCAATGTGGTAGCAGATGCTTTGAGTCGGAGGTCAGTGCAGAGCTTGAGCATGTTGGTCACACAGCAGGCCCCACTAATTGAGCAGTTGAGGCGACTCCAGATTGAGGTTGTATCCCCTGGGGTCTTTGCTAGACTGATGTCTATGGTCTTGCAGCCCACTCTGTTGGACAGGATTAAGGAGACGCAGAGTGAGGACCCCCACTTGGAGAGGATCAGATCCCAGATACATGCAGATCAGATAGGGGATTTTTCAGTGGATAGCTCGGGAGTACTGCGGTACAGGGACCGAGTTTGTGTGCCTTCGGATCCAGAGATCAGAGACCAGATTTTGAGAGAGGCCCATTATACACCTTATACCATTCATCCTGGTGGTACTAAGATGTATAAGGACCTCAAGGCACATTTTTGGTGGTCCGGAATGAAGCGGGACATTGGAAGATTTGTGGCTCACTGTTTAACTTGCCAACAAGTGAAAGCAGAGCACCGGGTTCCTGCTGGCAAGTTACAAAGTCTTCCAATTCCCGAGTGGAAGTGGGACCACATCACCATGGACTTTGTTACAGGGCTGCCGAGAGCGCAGAGTGGAGCCGACGCGATTTGGGTTATTGTAGATAGACTCACCAAGTCTGCACACTTCTTGCCTGTTCAGATGACTTGGTCATTGGAGCGTCTGGCACAGTTGTATTTGGACGAGATAGTGAGGCTGCACGGTGTACCGGCGTCGATTGTTTCAGATCGGGATCCGAGGTTTGTGTCACGATTCTGGAGGAGTTTACAGTCAGCTTTGGGGACCCAGCTCAGTTTCAGCACTGCTTTCCACCCACAGGCTGATGGCCAGTCTGAGCGCACTATACAGACCCTCGAGGATATGCTGAGAGCGTGCGTTATGGATTTTGGAGGGGGGTGGTACCGACACTTATCTTTGGTTGAGTTTGCGTACAACAACAGCTATCAGGCGAGCATTCAGATGGCTCCGTTTGAGGCGTTGTATGGACGCAAGTGTCGGTCACCCTTGTATTGGAGTGACGTGGGTGAGAGGAGGACTTTGGGACCAGATCTTCTTTTGGAGGCTGAGGAGAAAGTCAGAGTTGTTCGTCGACACCTTGAGGTAGCCCAGAGTCGTCAGAGGAGTTATGCTGACACTCGTCGGCGAGACCTAGAGTTTCAGATTGGTGACCATGTATTCTTGAAGGTCTCGCCTTCGAAAGGGGTCCGGAGATTTGGAGTGCGTGGGAAGCTTAGTCCCCGTTTTGTTGGACCCTTTGAGGTACTTGAGAGGGTAGGCCCTGTGGCTTATAGAGTTGCTCTTCCTCCACGCTTGGCCGGTGTACACGATGTTTTTCATGTCTCAGCCCTGAGGAGATATGTCTTTGATCCGTCGCATGTGGTTGACTTCACTCCCTTGGAGATCGGTGAGGACCTGGTTTATGAGGAGCGCCCGTTGCGGATTCTTGCTCGTGAGGTGAGGGAATTGCGCAACCGAGCCATCCCGTATGTGAAGATCTTATGGAGCAATCACGAAGAGCGAGAGGCTACTTGGGAGCTAGAGACAGAGATGAGATCTGCCTACCCTTTTCTGTTCGAGACTACTGGTTGAGGTACGCCTGTTCTACCTTACTTTGTTTCGAGGACGAAACTTCCTTTTAGTGGGGGGAGGATGTAGTGGCCCTGATTCCCATGCAACGTTCTTCTGATGAATCCATTGTTGGAGCACCTAGTGTTGGTGTATCTGGCCCATGGTGCATCAATGGGATGCCACAGATGGACCCTTGAGCTATTTTAGCTGTGTTGGCCTTCGGCTGGGTTTGCCAAAATTTCGGAAAAGAATTAGGCCCAACAGAGGTCGGGAAATGGATTCAGCACGGAAAAAACGCTTGAAAACGGCTATTTTCTTGTTGGATTCTGAGTCCGGATGCCCAAAAACGGACTCCCGGAAGTTTTTAGTGGGTTTTGGTGCATGGGAGGGGCCGTAGACCGCCGGCATGCCACGTGGCGGCCTATCATTGGCCGGTTTACGGCGCGCGGTCCACAGAGCAGCGCGGCGGGGTGCACAGACCCGGCGCAGGGACACGTGGCACCGCCTGATTGGCGGGCGCAAGGCGCGCGGTCTACCGGGTGAGCGCGGCGGTGCATGGACCAAGGTGGGGGACGCGTGGCAGCCTCCGGTTGGTCGGTGCACGCGGCGTGGTCCACGGAATTCCTAAGTGGAATGCGTGGACCGGGTGTAGGGGACACGTGTCGCTTTCTGATTCGCGGGCGCAATCGTGCGCGGTGCACAGGGGCCTGGGCTGGCGCCTCGGGGCGCGTGCACACGTCGGGGCCATGCCGCGCGCCCGGCTGGGCCGCCGACCGGCTGGCGGGTCAACCGGGTGGCCACGTGTCACCGCCTGATTGGCGGCGCCAACCGCCTTCTTGTGCGGGGGCGGGCCACGTGGCAGCCTGGGAGTGGGCCCGAACAGCTTGTTTGCTGTTCGGCGGCCACGTGGCGGCACCAGGAGGTTCGGGCGTGAACAGTGTTGGGCCGGCCCAACACTGTAGCCGCCCGATTGTACCGGGCGCCCGAAAAGTTGGGCCCAAAAGCCCAATGACTTGTTTTTTTGGCTTTTTCCGGGTGAGGCCTATAAATAGGCCTCTTGGGCCTCGCCTTGGAGCCTTTTCCAGAGGGTTTTCTCCACTTGTGTTCTTCACCAAAGTTGTTCTCTCCCTCTTGTGCATCTTTTGGCGGAAGCTCAGGATTTTTGGAGGCCGCGACGACGGCGACTTCTGCATCGGGGTGCGGAGTGACGATTTACTGTTGGAGTCCCTTTTCCGTCGCAGTTTAGTCTGGGAGGTCTACCGGGCTACCCCAACGTTATTTTTGGACAATTTTTGCGGTGACGGTTTCGTAAGAGGTAAATTCTACAACTTCCATGTTGGACACTTTTCCGGAACTGAGCTTTTTCTTGGGGTTCTGGGTACATTTTTTAACCCCCTTTGCGACTGTTGGTTTGATTTGGATAGCACCTGCTTGTCGGATTTTTATCTCCTCATCCGGACATCAGAATTCGACGTTTCAGGACTCTATCGACATCTACTCTTCGCGAGGATCGCCGTCATATTTTTATTGGAATTTTTGGAGGAGGTTTTTCATGTGAAAATTTCGTGTTAATGGGACTGTTCACCACAGATTTTGGGAATGTGGAATTTTTGTGGATTAAAGTGTAATTTTGGTGTATGTTTGTACCCAGGAGGTTGTGAGCACTTCTACCGTGTTGTTGGCTTGGTGTGATTTGTGATTTGACTGTTTTGGGCTTTCTCAGCTGTACGATTCCGGGCAGTTAGCACTTTCTGGTGGGTGACCTTGCTTCCAAGAACTCTGGACTGTGTACTAATTCTATGTGTGTAGGATCATGCATGTTAGAAATTGGAGTAATAGCATGTGTAAAACTGTATGTTGTATCTTGTATATCAGTTGTTGAATCTTTTTGATTCCTACTTTATGTTAAGTAGTGAAATCTTGGAACTTGACCTAGCACCCCTGTCATATGTATCATGTTCAGCCAGTCTGTAGAAAACTCCAACTTGGGCTAGGTTTTTATTGCTCTAGACATTCCACATCACGATACTTCATTTCACTATGGACTTAGCTTTTCCTCGCCCGAGTTGTGGGCCGAGAGGTCGGGTGGTTGTGGGATGCATTTGCACTCGTGTCTGGGGACCGAGTGGAGTTGATAGCAGTCTGTAGATCTGATTTCTTGGGAGAGTGATAGTGATGGTAGATCTGGGTTCTTGGAAAACTGTCAGAGTGACAGTGAGTCTCAGCTGTGTAGATTCCAGCCAGTGAGTGAGTCAGTGATTTGTTGGTTAGCCGATCTTGTTGATCGAGGATTTGGATCATAGCCTGCATGAGCCACATTTGAGCTTTACAGAGATACTTTACAGAGATACTGTTATGGGTTACTTTGACTCGAGCGGGTCGCTCCCCTCGAGTGCCACTCCGGAGTAGGCGAGACCGGGTTGTTATACCGGCGTGAGTTTGAGATGTTCTTTCGCGACTTGTTGTTGCATTTGTCCCTCTGGCTGTGCTTTTGTTGGCAGCCATGGGCGTCCTACGTAAGTCCGCTCCTCCGGGACGTAACGGCAGTAGGTTGGCGCACGTTTGACTGGACCCGATGAGGCAGTCAGTTTAGATTGGGTGATTAGGGAGGAGAGTAGTTGTGGCATCATGTCTTTCTGTCCACTTTTGAGCATCTAGTTAGAGGCATAGTAGCTGTAGAGTTACTTTTCCCAGCTTTCCATACAGCACTGCATATGTTACTTTTTGCCTCTGGTAGACTTAGTGGGCAGACCGTCGGGCTTGTTGGCGGCACCCACTGAGAACTACTGTGGGATGTAGTTCTCACACCCGTCGTGGTGTCTTCTCCCTAGGGACTTCTGCTCCGATTCCTGCAAGCTCCTGTTGCTGATCCAGCTCCTTCGGACGAGGTAAGGGAGTCGCGAGATAGTTCCATTCCTGTCATCTTCAGTGTGTGAGTAGATGTACCCCTGTACTATTTTGGTGTGTGCTATGTCGAGTGACTTTGTAGTGAGGTTTTGAGTTGTACCTTTCTTTCCTGCTTTTCTGAGAGACTCTTGTGTTCTGGTGAGGTTGGTCTGTATATTTGTGACTTGTAGTTTTATTTTATGTATTTTATTCCAGCTTTTTCTCTTTCAGCTCTGATATCTGCTAGTGTAGATGTTTCTTTGCAGGTTAGTCGCTACGCCTATACGGGGCTTCCCGTATGGGCGGCGGATCTGTCGGCGAGCCGGGGCGCAGTAGATCGCCCCCGGGGCGTGACAAGTATGGTCAAACTTGACCATAATTAGGATTAAGTCCTTGCAAGTCTCGATATTTCTGTGCAATCGAGTTATAGATTGTAGTGTTAAGAGGCGGCTTGATCTTATTGATCGTGCCGGAATCAGATTGAATAAAAGTTTTAATTCTTTTGTTGTTGAGGCTGGTGGGTATGAAAATTTGATATTTGGAGAGAAGGATGCCCGTAATTATATTGATAAAATGCGCCAATTACGACTTGGTGAAGTGATGGCGAAGCCATTTGTAATTATTTTCGAACCATGCAAGAGAGAAATGCAAACTTCTTTTATTCCATCGATCTAGACGATGATTCTCGTATTCGCAATATTCTGGGCAGATCCTAGAAGCAGAGCTGCCTATGAATGTTTTGGAATGCAATTACTTTCGACTCGACATATCTAACGGAATAAGATGATATGCCGTTTGCTTCCATTTGTGGGTGTTAATCATCATGGTTAGTCAATCTGTGTGGATGCGGACTTACTCTCTGCTGACGATACAGCCTTTGTTTGTTGGATTTTTTGGAATGGCTGTCAATGTATGTCCGACCATGTCTCCAAAGCATAATCACCGATCAAGACAAAGCAATGCAAAATGCTATTGAAGTGATGGTATTCCCCGATGCCAAACATCGATGGTGCTTGTGGAACATACAAAAAAGATACCGAGAAGCTAACAAGTTATGGGAATATCATTATATTAAGAGCATTATGATGGATGCTATTTATGACCCACTAACAGAACTTGATTTCAGGATAAATGGATAGAATGATAGTTTGTTATGGACTTGAAAAGAATGATTGGTTGTCAGCACTGTACGAGAACACCGCAAGGGTGGGTGCCAGTTATGGTGAAGGATCCTTCTGGGATGGAATGTCCACGACACAGAGAAGGGGAAGCATGATTCATTTTGATGGGTACGTGAACTCGAAAACGACGTA
>CM055071.1:38697151-38781579 GCA_029204045.2 Tillandsia leiboldiana | reverse complement strand
CCAGTAGTGTCCCAAAAACACACAGAAAAAGGGGGTCACAAAGGCACCTCGGGAGCCATGCCAAAACCTCGAAACGGGAGTGCGCGATCAACACGAAGATGAAGCCCTACCTGTCATGAAGTCAACGGCGCAAAATCACTAAAAAAGGTGGTCGGAGTAGGCCGGGGGAGCTCATGCACTGAAATGCGACGGAGAAAACACCGAAGAAGAAACGTCGTGCCGCGCCGGCCGCGCGGTAAAATAGAAATCTCGAAATGCGGGCCGCCAAAAATCCGAAACTTAGCAGGTGTATTCCTCTCTTCATGGAGATCAAATCTCCTTCTCAGCCCCCTTCGAGCTGAGGGCTCTAAGGGGTCGATATCCCCCAGTGAAGCTCCCTCGGATTGCTTATAGAGCAAATCCAAACAAACATTCAATAATACCCGTTGTGTCCTCCGAACAGAAAAACCAATTTCGGCCAACCCTGAGCGCCACGTGGCACCCGCACAGCGCACAGCCGAAAAGCCACCCACTCCGCGACACGTGGCCTCACCCGCGCCGCTGCCCCCGCGCGCCACCGCCTCGGGATTCGTGCCCACGTGCGCGCACGTCGCCGCTGCGCGCCGCGCCCCATGCCGCGCACGCATCCCGAGGCAACCAGCTCCTGTTTCCGTGGACCGGTCCACAACACCCGCGAATCACAAGCTGCCACGTGTCCACACAGGTCCACCGTGCACCCTCAAAACCTCCGTGAACGCGCCGCCAGAACCCTCCAATCACCAACCGCCACGTGGCCTCCCTTGGTGCACGCCCCGCGTGGACCGCGCGCCTGCCCGCGCCCCTGAGCGCCTGCCCGCGGCCGCGCGCCGCCTGCCCGAGCCTGCCCTGCGCCCTCCGCCACCGCCGCGCTGCCGGCCGGTCGCCGGAAACACTGTTCCGCCGGAAACAGTAACTTTATTGTTCAAAACTCCGAAAAATGCAAGTAAATAGCCATTTTGATCGTTTTCGCGCGTTTAGTCCAAATCCGTGTCCGATTTGCCAAATTCCATTCATAAAATTTGCCGAATGCATCCGGAAAGTCGTTCCTTTGTCCAAACTTCGCGCTGAGCCCAATTTTAATATTCGTTTCGCGCGAAACCACCTCTAAAAATCCGACGGAGTCACCGATCCCCCACGTGGTCCATTTAAGCCCATAGTCCAACACTTGTGTTCAAATTGTGCACAAACACCACCGACACCACACACGTAAGCCTCCATAAGCCACCCAACGCACTGCAACAGCTCTGCGGAGATCCAGGTCATCACATGTGAGGTTGATTATAAGTGATAATCCTTAAGTCTATGCTATGTGAGAATGATTATGGTTGTTGATCCTTAGACAACAATATGTGAGATTATTGTGGTTGTTGATTCTTAGCCTATCTATGTGAAATGAGTATTATCAATGATTTCTAATCTAGTTCATATGAGAATAATTATTGTTGATAAACCTTAACCTATTCCATGTGAGAACAAATGCATGCTTGCATGGAAATCTAGATAGGCCACTTTCATTTTGCTACACTATCATGTTGGAATTGACTTAGGAGGAAACTTACTATTTCATTTCTAATCTCCTTGAATGTCACATATATGTAACTTGGGGTTATGAGTATGGGTTTGGGGATAGTGTAGTTGAGATTATCGAGTCGGGTGGGATATCACCGGATTATTGACTCGTGGGATTTTTGGCAACCGCAGATATTGGGCGGTTGAACGGTTGTTGATTTTGCATCAGGTTGGGGCCGAGATTTCATTAGTGGATAGAGTTATCCACGTTTAGCATAGTTATGATTTTCGCCTACTTTATTGATACACGCGACATGGTTACTTCCCTCGTGCTGGTAGCTTCCCTCGTGCGGGTAGCTTCCCTCGAGTGCCACTCGGAGTAGGCGGGACCGGTTTATACAGGTCCGAGGCCGGGTTTTATACAGGTCTATGATATTAATACTTGGGTTCGATTCCGTCTCGGCGATACACGATAGTTAGTGTGACCGATGGTGTTGACAGTGCAGGCAGATCGGATTTGATACAGGTCCACTAGATTGGGTTTATTTCGGCAGTTATCGTTTACTAATGCATGCATATACAGTTATCATTTATTATAGCATTAGAGCCATATAGTGGTAGTTTCTTTTACCAACAGTTTACTTTCAGCTTTACCACCTTATTTCTTTCCTTGCCTGCTGTAGACTCGGTGGATATGTCGGAGTTTGAGGATTTACCCACTGAGAACTACTGGTTTTATTAGTAGTAGTTCTTACATCCGTTGCTGCTCTTCCCCCATTTTTCTTCCTTTGTTTTATAGTCTTCTGCGGCAGTTGTTGGTCCGTCGACAGCCGATCGAGGTAAGGGGATCAATGAGTAGATAGATCTCCTACCAGAATGAGAAAGACTGAGATAGTCATATTATTGTACCATTTATTTAGACTGCTGTATTTTTATTATTTTGGGTCTGATTTTAGTCTGCTGCACTACACAAAAATAAACTTTAAGTGGCACTTTTGGGTGGCTTTTATAAAGAAAAGGCCAGCAAAAAGTAAATATTGTGCCATTTTTAATAAATGCCCTAAATAAAATTTATTTTAAATATTTATTTTAATACTAAAAATTTGTGCTGTTATTTTAAAATTTTACAAAAAAAAACTGCCGGGTAATAAGTGGGTGAAAATTTTTCGGCCCACTATTTTTCACTTCCGCGCAGCGCAGAGAAAAAAAAAATTGTATCGATATGAGATAATTATTTTGGCTACTAAATCTCAGTTTTATTATGATGCACTAGAATTTTTCCTTTTGCTAGTACTTTTTTATGTGGGGATAAAAATTTATTTACTGGGCACTTTTTTTTATTTGCTAGTACTTTTTTGGTCGGAATATTTAAATAAAATTATAATTTTAAAATTATTACCGGCATTAACAAGTTCCCTTAATAAAATTGATTTTAGTGCACTTTGGGATGACTTTTTAAAAAAAAACCACAAAAATTATCTTTTAGTGTCATTTTTCATAAATGCCCTTAATAAAAGTTATATTTATAGTTTTATTTTTAATTCGTATGAGTATTTAAATTTTATAAACAAACATCAGAAAATAAAAGGGCGCGCGCGGGAACTAAAGTTTGACGTCGCGGGCAAGAAAAAAAAAATCCCAAACCCCCTCAATTAATTCGAAGCAATATCTCAGGAAAAAGGGAAATACATCCCAAACCTTAATTTGCCCAATCCCAACCCCCCCCCCCCCCCCCCCCCCTCCTAATTCCTAATTCGTACATCGTCTCAAAAACCAGAAGGATTCCAAACCCTTTTTCCAAATCCCAAATCCCAACCCTAACTGCCGTTGCTCCCGAGCTTCCTGCTTCCCAGCCCAAATTATAAAAAGAACCTTCTCTTCTTCGTTTTTCTTTGGCCTGTGCGTAGAGCAGAGACAAGCTAAAGTTATCTCTCTCCTTCTTTTCGTAAACCCTAACTCAAACTTCGAGAGGCGGGAGCGACCGGAGGGCAAAGGCGAGAGACGGGGAATGGGGAATGAGAAGAAAGAGGTAGGGTTCGTTCGAAACCGAAGCGGAAGCGGCGGCGGCGGAGGGAGTAGTAACAGATGCGCGGATGAGGAGGAAAGGAGAAGACGAAGAAGAGCCGTACGGCCCCCTCGGAGATAAAGAACAAGGAGAAGCGGAGCGCCGTGCACGCGAAGCTCAAGCGCGAGAAGAAGATCCTGAAGCGGAAGCAGGCAAAGGCCCGCGATGCCGCCTACAAGAAGGCCATCGAGCTCGGCGCAGAGGTGAAATCTTGTATAATAATGTATCTAATTCTAGGTTTTTTTGGTTTGCTTTTGTTGCTCGGTATGTGATTTTCCGATGATTTTGTTATTCGGGAACTGTAGCCTCCGGAAGAAGAGGGGCCCCGCACGATCGAGAACACGAGGGAGCCCGACGAGACCGCTGCCGACCGGACGATGAGAGGTTCGTGTTTTTGTGTTATTTTAAACCCTGTTTGGACGTCGAAATAAGTAATCCAATGATAACTTATTCGGTATGAGAACCTTTTTTTTTTTTTTTTTGTTCTTTGGAATCCAGTAGTTTAATTTTTGCTTCCTGAAAGGTATCTTGATTTATCTTGTTCTGGAAAAAAGAATATGCGATTCTATTCTAGATATTTGATCACACTTCCAATTACTTCATCCAAACAGGGACTTAATGTATTTCTTGTTTTGTGAATAAGTTGGGAGATGCTGCATGGGTTTTAATAGTTTTTGGAAATTTCACTGGAAAGATTAATTGAACATTAAATTCTTCATCTGGTAGTTTGGTTAAATATGAGGAATTTGTTGGCTATATATGTAAGATGAAGGGTTTATCTTATTTTGCTTGTTAAAGGGTGTGATGTTGGCCATTAAGAGAAAGAGATTAATGCAGTATTTGCTAAGAGAAAGGTTTAATTCAGTTAGCCTGTGAAGTTTGTATCAAGTTTCATGTGATTTAAATGTTATTCTTTTGAAAGCTTCGTAAGGAGTATACAGTATACACTGCAAGAGAACAGAACGAAGGGTTTATTTCACTTTTGCCTATGCACTGTATGTTGATAGTGTATTATCGAAAGAGAAGAAACTTATTTCTCTCGTGACTAAAGCATTGCGCCATTGATGAAATCATTGTATGTTTGTATCTTGAAATTTCAGAGTGAAGAACTCTGAAGAATTGTTGCTTTTGAGATGATTTATTGGAAAACTAGTGGCCTCTCATTAGTGACTGGGACATACAACCGCCGGGCTGTAAGTTGTTATAATCTGAACTGATGTTGGGTGTTGTTGGGCTAAATCAGGATGAGATTTATGAGGACGACTAGATATTCATCTTTCGCAACTTGATTTGTGGTAGGAAATGAACGATAGAGAAAAAATTAGTTGGAGCAGAGGATGATATATTTTGTCTTCATTTAGTTTAGTAATCGTCTGTTGAAAAGTTTTTAGATATGCAGTATTCGTGCGAGGCATTTGACATCCATCTGAGAAATTCCTGCGTAGCCACCACATCTCAGGGAGAATTTTTTTTTGCAAATTGAGCATTGATTGATGTGAGGTTGGTATAATATCTCGACCCAGAGTACAAAAGATAATGCAAAAATTGTGCCATGTACAATTAGGAAAAGTGGAAAAGTAAGTTGAATGTCATCAACTTTACATTCAGATGCTGGGATCTTCCCTAAGTATTTGTTGACAGTTACATAATGAGGAGAGGAATCTTTTATCAACTTTTGCTATGCTAATATAAGAGATAGTACGCCGACCACTGAAGGACTTATGATGCTGATATAAGATTTTGCTGGGTTCCGGGTTCTTGAGGGAAAAGGGACTTTGCTAAATCTTGGGAGTTGAACTTCTAGACATGGAATTTCCTAGGAATAGCAGGATGAGCTATTGACAAACTATGTTTTCTAGTTTGACTTAGATGAGATAAACTTTACTTATAATATAATTAAAAGAAAGATTGGGTAGTTGAAGATCGTTTCTGGATGAGTAGAAAAGGAGAAATAGAATTTATTTAGTTTATGAAAGAGAATTGGTTGAATTGAGTTGTACAGGCATAAAGAAAAGTTTGTTAAGGTACTTCATATCATATAATGGTCTCATGGTTTTATTGTACTCCAGACCAATTATAAGTTCCTGCATGCACTGAATTTGTAAGATACTATTCTTTGTTACTGCCATTTCTGAAGCAGGTGTCTTTTTTTTTTCTTCATAGTGTCAGTGATTAGTGTGTAAATGCATGCTGGTGCCTAAAACATTTTGAGGTATCATTGGCACAGTTAATATTTAAATAGTTTGAAATGTGTAGGCTGTTGCTAAGGCTATTTTGTCATGCCCTCAGTTGAGGTTGGTTTTATTTGCAGATTTGGCATAATTCCGAATTGTTTAAGTGTTGAATCAGTTCTGTTTGATAGAAGAACATGCACATGCGATTTGTCCTTTTGCCATTAAATTGTTTAACGAACATTGGGGTTTTCATGATTTTTACATGCATTCGAAATTGTTTTTTCTTTTGTTTGTTGACACAGTTGTTTGCTGGCAACAATGCTGATGAATTTGGTGCAGTTCTAAATTTGGGAGTCACTCCAAAGATATTGATCACCTCTTGCCGTTTTCATTCTTCTGTGAGTTTGCCATTCGTCCTTTCCTATTATCTTTTCTGCATTGTATTCTTGTTTCAGTATTTATCACTCTCTGGACTCTGTTGACTTTCTTCAAAATGCTATTCTGTATTTGCCAGAATATTTTCAACTTGCTAAAGTTGTCTATTTTACTTTCATTTGGTTCTAGAGAGGTCTTGCCTTAATTGAAGAGCTGAAATCAGTGATCCCTAATGCCCATGACTATGGCAGAGGAACATATGAGCTGAAAAAGGTTCGATTTGTCTGTTCCCCTCGTTTTAGTTTTTGTTACTTCCTTTTAGTATAGCTTATAAGTTTGGAACTTTCTAGCAGATTGTGGAATATGCTAAGAGAAAGGACTTTACAAGCCATTATAAATGTCCATACAAATAGAAGAGAACCCGGTAAATGTTTACTTAATGGCTGACCAGGCCAAAAAATAATAATTTCTACTTAGTATGTGATCTTTCTATTTTTTTGGTTTGCAGATGCACCAGTAATCATTAACTTTCCTGATGGACCAACTGCACATTTAAACTATTTAAATTTTTCTGACTTTTGCAGATGGATTGTATATCATTAAGTTACCTGATGGACCAACTGCACATTCAAACTATCTAATCTTGTCCTGCGCAAGGATATCAAGGTACTTTCCCTTTTTTCCTAGCATTCTATTTTATGTTTAGTCACAGGTTTACTTGTATGAACATGTGTTATAACAACTGCTGATTTCATTCCCTACACAAGCTGAATATTCCTTCTCTTGATTTTTCTGACTAGTATTTTAGAAAACTTCTGTGCATTTTAAGTCATCAAAATTTGTTGGCCTTTCACCAAGAGATCATAATTCCTGGCTTTAAAGTTTAAACATGTGTTCATCTTGAGATGTGTTGTAGTTTGTTAAGAGTTATCATTATTTTATTATCTATCTGGTTCTCCTCGCTAGGATGACATTAAGGTCCTTGTAAGCTAAACTTACACAATATTTGGCATGCAAACTAAAAACAAGAAATTTATTTATGTACTAATTACTGAAATTGTTTATTAGCAATCCTGTTTCTGTTGTATCTTAAGTTTGGTTTCTAGATTTCTGATTTTTAAGTAGGCATGTAACGATTCGGCCCACTAGCAATAATAACTCGTTGGGCCCAAACCACCAGCCGAAAATATTTAAGCCCAATTATTATTAGGGTCCATTGTCTCTTATATACCTAATCACAACCTTGTTCCTAACCGATGTGGGATTATTGGGGTGCCACAGACTCCTTCCGTTTAGGCTCTGACGTCCTCGTCAGTTTTTGATCACACACGCAACTCAAGATCATCAGACGATGTGAGGCCCACCTCATACTTTCGGCTAGTGAATCGGCTCTTATACCAAATGTAACAACCCGGTCCACTAGCAATAATAACTTGTTGGGTCCAAACCACCGGCCCAAAATACTTAAAACCCAATTATTATTAGTAGGGTTTATGATCTCTTTTATATCCAATTACAACCCTATTTTCAACCGACGTGGGATTATTAGGGCCCACAAGGTAAGGTGTACAATAGCATTATCTTCATTAGAGACACACGAATGACTTAATTTTTTTGGCTAATATGTCTCTGGTGCTGTTAAGTTCACCAATGATAGTTGGTTTACACTTTTAGACTTCTACATGTTCCTCTATAACTAACCTTGAGTATATTCTTAATCATACCTTCTCTCTTGTACCTTCTTTTTATTTTTGGTTGCTGTAGTATGGCTGGTAATTTCATTTGGTACAAGGAGTAAGACTTGCATAAGTTAATTTGCTTCAAAAGAGTACATTGAAGGCCAAACTTTGATTCATTGAGGGTGCAAATACGATCTCTTCTTTTCTGGTTTAATTTTATTTTTTGTATAAATATTAGGAAAAGTATAATTCCCTGGTGGTGCTTTCTTACATTTGCTTTTTCATGAATTAGTTTCGCTGAATGTTAGAAAGTGAATGTAATTCACTTCCATAAGTTGGTGAAGTGATTTCACTTGTACCTCTTACATCTTCCATCCACTCTTAAATCTTGATTCTTGCTTCTCTCCTTCCAAAAAATGTTTCCGATTAGTGGAATCGATGCTGAAAAGAATGGCAGCTTGAAATGCAGATTGGATGTAGTAGTAGCATATTAATGCCAAATTTGCTCTGTATTTTCGATTTTTGGATTTTTTTTAATAGTTTGTTTGCATAGTCTTGGTGTTTTTGCAGTATAAAGCTATTTGTTCTCTTTTTCCATCTTTTGGCTAAACATGCAGAATCATGGAAATCCTACAAGTCATAAGCCTGAGTTAGTGTTGAACAACTTCACGACACGCCTTGGCAATCGAATTGGAAGGTGATTCTGAGAACTCCTAGTCAGCAGTTTAATGTTTTAGTTGTTAGGACAATATTGTCTTTTATATATATATATATATACACTAGTGAAGGGCCCGCACTTCGCAGCGGGTAGAAACTATATAAATAATTAATAATAAAAAAATATTAAATATTTTTTTGTGTACCTTATTTGTCACATCTATCAAAAGTTCTTTATTATTGGCGGCGGGAATGGGCCCGACGATGCCTTCTTCGACGACGGCGATAGTGATGGTGACAACAATCCTTCGACCGCGGCGAAGGGGGAGGTGGGCGCGCATTAGTGAGAGAGAAGGAAGGAAAAATGTCATGATGAATTAATTTGATATATAAATGTGAGAATTATAAATCGTAGTAGAATTGTTTGGATATTAATTGGAAGTTTAGTGGGAGGAAGGAGAAGGGTTAATTGTTAGTGAGGATGAAGGGGAAGGTGAAAGGGAAGGGTCGTGATAGATTAATTGTAATTAAAAGTTTAGTGGAGGAAATATGAAAAATCATATTGCCAGAGAGGAGGAGCACAAAGAGGAGAGGGGGAGTCATAGAGGGGGAGGTTGAGAAAGAGAATGGAGAAGATAAAGGGATGGCTTAGTGAAAAAAAAAAAAAACAAATCTCAAAAAAAGGAGAATGTGCCAAGTCAGCTATAGACATTGGGGATTCATATATATATATATATATATATATATATATATATATATATATATGTACACACACACACGCACACACACATATATATAGAATCTATCTACTATCCTTTTAGAAGGATGGAGCCCTTCATCCTATTTAGTCGTTTTTGACGATAGGGATCCCGAATTGATGATCGGAAGTTGATCTAGAGTATTTAAAGTGTCTAGAAACTAAATTTCATAATTTTTAGAAATTATTTACATAGTGATAAAAAAATCGCAAAATCGATAGTTTTTGACGGCCTGTATGAGCCGTTTGCTCGTTTAATAGTGTTGAGCAATCCAAACCGCTTGAATTTTTGATAGAAATTTTTTATACTATTTAGATAACGTTTGATTACTCCGATCATGAATTGAGAATGTCTAAACTCTATTTTCATAAGGTTATTCATTTTTGGCCGTTCATATTTCGATTCTTTAATGGACTTCGTAATGATATTTAAAAATTATAAAATTCAATTTCGAAGTATTTTTAATAGTGCATATCAGTTTGAACGGTACCGATAATCAATTTGGAGTCTCCATCATCCAAAATGACTTGATAGGACAAAGGCCTCTATCCTCTTGGGAGAGGATAGTAGCTGAACTCATATATATATATATATATATATATATATATATATATATATATATATATATATAGCGAGCGAGCTACTCTTGTGAGCTTTTTGGGACTTCCGAATGGACAATCGGCTCTGTAAACTTGATCTAGAGTATTTAAAAGGTCTAGAAATTAAATTTCACGAATTTTCGATATCATTAGCCTAGTGATCAAAGTGGTTCATAATCAACAATTTTAATAGTCGTGGTGTTTAACGGTGTAGAAATATCCAAATCACGTAAAATTTTGATAGAAAATTCTTTATACTATGTAGAACAAGATCAATATCTTTGATCTAAAATTTTAGTATCATATCATCACATTTTGTGAGATTTTTATTTTCAGCCGTTGATTTTGAACTCTTTCGATCATTAGGTAAATGATATCGAAAAATCTCAAAATTTATTTTCTAGATACTTCAAATATTCTAGATCAAGTTTAACGGAGCCGATCGTCCATTCGGAAGTCCCAACATTAAAAACAACTTGGGAGCACGGTGGGCTCCATGCTTCTAAAAGCACACAAGTTCTCTCTCTCTCTCTCCTCTCTCTCTCTCTCTCTCTCTATATATATATATATATATATATATATATATATATATATATATATATATATATATATATATATATATATTCTTTGCTTTGTTTTCCTGTTCTTTGGTAACTATTTCTATTTTGATCTTTTTTTCTTCTTGTAGGTTAATACAGTCACTTTTTCCTCAAGAACCTGATTTCCGTGGTCGTCGAGTTGTTACCTTTCATAACCAGAGAGATTTCATATTTTTCCGGCATCATAGGTAAGATTACTTGCTACTAATGCATATTAATGAAATTAGTTTTTAGGGAGAGTCCTAGCATCTTTATTGAACTTTGGTAGAGTTTCTAAAGATTGTTAGGAGCAGTAGACAAAAGATTCTTCAGATTCTATAGCCTTTTTGTTAAGGCTTCTTACTATTGTTGCTTAGGTACTCTCATGGCAAACGAATACTTGCATGATGAATATGCTAGGACTCAGCTTACGTATTTGTATTCTCTACTTTTAGTTTTAAGGTTAGTTAAGAGTTAAGCTCTTTCTATAATAATTAAGAATCTGGATCAAAATCTAGGTGGAAGAATCTTCATAAACTAGATCTACGGAATAATACCAATTTGTCTTTGGTACCATTTTCTTTTGCTAAACTCTCCCTTAAAGGGCATCTCTCCTTTTCTATGGCAAAGATGCTGCTATGAGAAAGAGATTGTCCTTATACCATGGCATTAAACTAGTTTAACCATTCATTCATTCTTCGAACTTAGTCCAATGCTAAGATAATTTTAATACAGGGAAACAAGAGTTCTGGCAGAAACTAGGGTAGCTATATTAGGAAGTTATCCTTGGTGCTTGTCTATAAAATCGACAGACCTGTCAGCCAGAACTCTTGGGTTTTGAGAAAACCTATCAGTTAATTAGCCTAGCTGGCTTTGGGCGGTTCGAATGGTCTGCCTCTATTTCATTAATATTTGTAACATAGTTCAACTAACTTGACTTAGAGCTAGTTGTCTCTTAACACCAGATTAATGTGAAAGGCAGTTTCCCAGGCAGTTTATTCTAGCACTTAAATCTTTACAAGCCAAATTCTTAGTTTAGTCGGCCCTGCTTTGCTGTTCTAATAAACAAAGAATAAACATTAAAGGTAGCTATTGCCCTCACATCTACCATAGTGGAGCCTAGTGTTCAGTGGCCGCTATAGCGGTTTTAATGGATAAACGCTACGCTATACTATTAAAAACATATTATAGCGAACTGGGATCATAGCAGCCATTATGGCGGCCGCTGTAGCGGGATAAAAAGCAGGTTCAATTTAAATCTCAATTTTTTTATGATTCAATTGGTTGGTGAAGTTCTAAAATCACTAAAATTTTAAAAAATTATCCTAATAGAAGAAATAAAGTACTTAGTGGGTACCGGAGGAACTATTCAATTATATTTCTAATGAGAAACTAATGAGGAAATTATGATTTTATTCTTATGGGGAGAAAAGCAGTATGACAACAATAAAAGTTTATTGGTGGCCATTAAGGATCACCGTGGTTACGAAGGATCACTATACTAAGTAGAAACACTACTTGAAATATAAATGTAGAGAAATTAGGAGTGCTATACTTTTGTATTTGGAACTACAAGGTTATTGATGTCATTTTAAATACGAATGCAATTAAGAATATAAGCATTTAAATAATCTATTATGAATCCCGCTATGGGTTCATAGCGGCCGCTATGGCGCCCGCTATCTGCTTTGATACCCTACAAACACTAGGTACCCGCTATCCACTATTTACAACCTTGATGCCGCCAGGTATTGTTACTAGGAATCATGAAGTGTGAAGGAAATATGGCATTGTTGGCTTCAATTGGCTACTCATCTAGGAGATACACTTCTGTTCACAATTTATGTTTTGTGTGAAACTTTGTAACTAAAACCAGTCGTTTAGGTTTAGATCAGTATCTCTCCAAATCCGAAACTTCCATAATGAAGATAAGCCTGATTTAGTTATAGTGAGTCAAAGAATGTTTATTGTTGGAATATCTGCAACTTTTAGGGACAAATTTGGTTCATCTAGAAATTTTTTATATTACATATTTTATGGTACTTTAATATATTTGATAGATCATAGCTTCAAATTTAGACATGTTCATTATGTCTAACTGTTTTAGATTAATTTCCAATGTCTCTTTTTGGTCCTTTTGACATATTCTAACACTTCTGAACTGACTGCCTAAAATGAAACTCGAAACTGTAGAAATTGCCAAAACTACTGAGACAGAATTTCTTGGAGCACTACTCAAACGCTAAAACTTGAGCTGTTACAGCAGTATTGTTCATTTTTTTTTGTATTAACATATTATTTGAAATCCTCTATACTTTAAAGTTAAAAATCAAACTGTATTTATCTAAAATCAGTTTGAATTAACTTGCAAAGTAAATAATTAATCTGGTTGTGGTCCCAAAAGAAGTAACCGGTCCACTTAACATGCCGGTTCAAAACAGGACTCTACAGAAAAGCTAGACTCCCATGTCTAAAGGATGGTCGGTAGATGTTTGGCTGGCTTCCTTTGTTTCATATTTTCTGGGCTAAAATCAGATCATTTAAGTTTTTGAGTCTTTGGTAAGATCTAGTTTATAAAGGAGTTCAAATTAAAGGCTTGTTTAAGTGTGGCCTTGGAACTGCTTTTAAAATGGTTGCTTTAGAGTTAGTTGTCCTATCTATTGCGTTACCGTCAAGTTCATTCTTTTTTATATAAATGTTTTTGCTAGCCCATGATGATCGTTGTCCATTGACTTGTGGAAAAGCATCTAGTGTAACATTCTTCTCTGGTTCCGCCTAATTTTCAAGTCTAATGTTCATCAGATCAGTGTTTTAGAAATGCCATTTCATCTTTTTTGATAGGTTTGCAACCTTTTATAATTTATTGTTAATTTTTTTGTTAAAACTGGATTAGATACATCTTTGATGCCAAAGAGAAAAAGGAGGACTCAAAAGGTAAAGCTACAAAGGCTGCTAAAGGCAAGAATTTACCCGAAAAGAAAGTGATTGCTCGGCTTCAGGTATGAATTAGCAGTATGCTAGAATATCTTTGACACCTGCCATGTATCTCCTGTTTTTAACATTAATAGCTTTGCAGATAAAAATACGTCTTCTTTCCTTTCCCTTCATCATTCTTACAAAAGGGCAAACATGCTTAGATTTGACATTGATTTTATATGCGTTGAGTACAACTGTATAACATGTGTAGGGCAGAAGGTGGAAAAGATGAAATATAGCGTGTATTGCTGCATGCTTGCAACTCAGACGACATGCACTCGGGAAAATTTAACGTCTCATTTTCTTTTATCAGCCCTCATTAGTCTGTGTAATGGCTGTTTATCTCTAAGAATTCTCCAATTTGTGTAGCTTATCCACAAATTGAGATGCAGAAATGTTTCTCAGATAAGATTACTTTTATGATATGAAGACCATGTTGAGTCCTAAATTTGGAAAATAATGAAAATTGTAGAGTCATTTTCGAGAGGTAAAGATTGGACAAGTAATTTCAGAATGTGCTGCAAATTCATAATAAAATATCACAATTCTTCCTCTCATCCTACAGTGTAGTTCTTTTGGTGTAAGTTTTTTTCTCTAGGTTATCCCACTTCTCCAAGTATAACCAGATAACTGAGAACCAAGCTACGGGGGGTTCGCAGGGATCTTAATTTCATGTTGCCATTTTTTTGTGTGCTTACTACTGTCTTACATTCAATTGATGTAGGAGTGTGGACCTCGTTTTACATTGAAGTTAATCAGTTTGCAGCATGGAACATTTGATTCGAAAGGTGGAGAGCTTGAATGGGTCCATAAGGTATTGATCTTAGTTTGTAAAACAATTAATAGCCCTTCTAAAGATAGTAGCATATTCTTCTAACTTTTTTATTTTCTTTTTTGTTTAGCCTGAGATGGATACGAGCCGGAGGAGATTTTTCTTGTAGCTGCGAGGTTTTTGCTTCAGTCTTGCGAAAATATTCTTTTGGTAAAGGCTGTTTGTTGTGTAAGAGTATTTACAACTTGTGGCTGGTGGTAATCTTGCGCCATTTACATAGCGGCTTGTTTTTTATTTTATTTTATTCTAATAACAATCTGATGTTTAGAAAATCTCTTGTATGTTCAGAATTTCATTTTTTGACTGTGATCCTGTTTTTGTGTCACAAATCTCACAAATTTGATGCACTCATATATTTATTATCAACTAATAAATTCAACTTATGTAACTTGAGTGGCAAGTGGCAAGGAGCTACCATTTTATCCTGACTTTTAAGGGTTGTTTGGTGATTGCGATATCCATTTTTGTTCTTCAGTGATGATCTGTATGCTGTATTTTCCAAAAATTTAGCCCTATTTTCTAGATTTGTGCTTATCCTGCATTATGTGGGAAGAAAATGTTTGCAAGCTCTGGGTGTTTGTTGGGAGATTTGGGTACTGGAATTTGAGTTTGTATTGCTTGGTTGCTTGCATTTCCTATTTTGGTCACAGGTAATTTCTTTTCTTGTTTCTGTTTGGTCTCAACCATATATTACTTACCTGTAGGGATGCAAAAGGATCCGGGCTGGTGGAGCTTCCAACACGATCCGCCCCGCCCTGAATGGGGTGGTTGGTGTCGGCCAAAATTAAATAAAAAAATAATCTGCCTGAATTTGTCTGATCCGTTAAAAGTTTATTAAAATTCGCAATTCGCTAGTGATGAGTAGGGATTGCAGTGGCCAGCAGGGAAAAAGATGAGGATAAAAATCAATCCCCCCTCATCTGTTCCTCATGGATCCGCACCGTTTGCATTTTTTTTTTTTATTTTTTTATTTGGTGATTATTGAAATGTTCGATGTATGCATAAGAAATCAAATTTGTACCTGGGCTGTTACTATTTTTTTGAATGTTAGCGCTAGTCATATATTAAAAACTTCAAGCTATTAAGACAGAAAGTAAGTAATTCACTTAAAAACATGTTCGTGTCTTAAGTTATTAGACAAAAAGCAACTAATTCACTTAAAAATATATTTGTCTCATCGAAAATAGATTATTTAATTCCAACTTTTCAAAATATTATACTGACTTCGGTCCTCATTAAATTGAAGTTTTTTACTTAAAAAAAAAAAGAATGAAGAAAAAATAATAAAATATTAATGTGTGTGTGTGTGTGTGGATTCAATAATTTTTGGTGAAACAAATACAAAAAAGTAAAAAACTTCGGCTTTTATGTTATTAACTTTCTGCGAATAAATGGCAGAATTGGAGGTAACTTTAATTCTACGCTATAAAAACAAACAACAAAAAAATAATTTTTACTTGAATTCTAGTTCAGCCAAAAGTATAACTCAATCTAAAACTTTTCTTACGGTAAAAGATAAATAGGCACACAACGACTGCAGGCTTTTGATTATGGCTCGGCTCAATCCGACCTCCACTACAAGGTAAGATGTTGATCTGTTTAAACCTTACGGAAACTTTTGCCGATACCATTCGGGCCATTCGGCCCATCGAGAGGCCTACCCATTCTGATCGTGCCCTCGGATCCTTGAATATGGAGGCCTATTTCGTACCTCAATGGGTAAATTTTGTGCAACTCAATTCTAGTTTATTTTTGTATATATATATATATATATATATATATATATATATATATTTCACTCTTTCCCCTCAGGTTTCGTTTTGTTATCGCAATTTGAGAACGTGTGGTAAAAAACTAATTTGTTTGTTTAATTTTGATAAGTAATATCACTTGTACAAAATGTGCCCTTAATAAGTTGGTAAATATGTATAGGCTACGTGAAAATAAACCCTTTCATATTGACAACTTTTAACTTGTCTTATTAACAGTATTTTTTTAAAAGTAAATTGAGGATTAATGACCCTATGAGCTATCAACTATTAATAATATTTTTCATTGGATATTTAAATATTAGGTATCAACAATATCTGTTAAAGTTTTCAAGCCATAATTACCACAAAATAAAACTGAGAAGTTTCAATAAATTTTTTTTTTTTTTTTTTTTGGTGAACAATTAATGTCTTGTTTTAAGTTTTTGGCAATTTTTTTTAAATTTTTGATACATAATTCTATATGATTAAATGTGTTAGCTGATGCACTTCTCTGTTCTGATTATATTTGGTTGGCTTGCGAGGAATCTCAATTGAAAACAGAATGACAATATTTTATTTTTGAAATTGTTACAAAGATTGCCAGCAATCCACCGTTCGCTCCTACATTAATTTTAATACAATAATTCTATTAAAAAAATAATAATAAAAATACACCAAGAACACCAAATTAGGCCAAAGGCACACTTTTTTTTTTTTTTTTTGTTTGCTTGGATGATTTGTTGCAGAAAATTTAATGTAACGCTCCAATAGTTTCATAGGATGGAAAATGAGTTTTGATTAGATATATATAAGGCTACATACTCTAGTAATAATAATTAGGTTTAAGTAGTTTGGTAACGTCTCAATAATTTCATATCGGATGAAAAATGAATTCTAATTGAAAATATAAGAGATCAGACACGTTATTAATAATAACTAAGTTTAAGTATTTTGGGTCGGTGGTTTGAATCCAACGGAAAAATATTATTAGCGGGTCAGTGATTGATGGTTTGGACGTAACGAGTTATCGTTACAATTGCCATTAGAGACATATACCAATCGAAAGTGTGAGAGCTAAATGCTTAATACAAAAGAGAGAATCGTTTCAACAAGGTATTCATCTATTCTAAAGACTTTTGATCTA
Source organism: Tillandsia leiboldiana (assembly GCA_029204045.2). Classification (NCBI taxonomy): domain Eukaryota; kingdom Viridiplantae; phylum Streptophyta; class Magnoliopsida; order Poales; family Bromeliaceae; genus Tillandsia; species Tillandsia leiboldiana. The sequence continues at coordinate 38,764,464 of CM055071.1, read as the reverse complement.
TATAGTTCGAAGGAGAAAAATATTTGTTTTCAACCGAACGTTTGTCCAAAAAAAATAAAAATAAAATTCTGCAAGTAAGATGCTTAAGAACCTAATTGATTGGTAGTTAAAGAAAACAAATCAATCAGAAAAAAATAATTAGGTGTAACCAACAAATAATTAATTCAAATGAATTATGAGTAGTTACTTGATCTTAGATTTCATGGGAAGTGGTGTACAATGATTATCTTGTTTTGAGATTTTGAAGCATTACATATTTGAAACTACCTTAATCAATCTTCTAAAATTAATCATTGACAATAACATTATTTAAGCTACTAGTCATCTAATTTCAATCATTATATATCCAACCTAAAGCCTCAGTGTTTTTAAAATTACGAAAGTTTCCATATTTATAAATTATTTGCGATAATGGAACATCTAATTCGGTGATCGATTCCGATAGATATAATCTACAGTATTGAAATTATTTAAAAATTAAATTTTATATATTTTTTTGATTTCATTTGCTTAGCGAATGAGTAACTTAAACATAAACGGCTGAAAATAAAAATTTTTAAAAAATTAGTAATAAAAGACTTAAATTTTAAATCAAAAATACTGATTTTGCTCGTGACGTATTTGAATTATTTTATATCGTTGAACTTACAAATATATCACATTGACTGTTAAAATAATTATTTTTAATTTTTTTTTATCACTTAATAAATAATATTAAAAAATGTAAATTTTAAATAATTTTAATAACATAAATTATATTTAATAAAATTAATTATTAAATTAAATATTTTATTATTAAAAATAATTTATAAGTATCAAAATTTTCTTATTTGGAAAGTATCCTAATAACTAATGCATTACTTGCCTTGTATGTGACATGTAAACTTTTTGCTACAATGTCCAAAGTTTGGAGAATATGGAAGGGACACGTGGCATGAAATTATGGAGTGAACTTTATATGAAACAAGATGGAATATAAATCAATCATAGATTTAAGCATGATTGGGAAATGTTATCATGGTTGGGAAGCAGGATTTTTTATTTTTTATTTTATTTTTTTTTTGGAGTTGACACATAAATACATACAAAATTAAGAAATTACATATTTATTCATCTACATTTGGTATTAGCTTATTTATTCTTTAAATTCCACTAACACATTTGCTATGCCAAATATACATTATGTAGTTATTTGGTCATTTCAATGTGGAGACATTTATCTCAAATTTCATCCTAGCTGAAAAATATAAGAATTGATATTGTGAAAGAATTTTTTACTATTGTTAAAAAAAATAATTAAAGAAATATATCCCTATAAATTTAGGAATTTGCATATTTATTCCTTTAAATTTTGAAATATTATATATATATGCTCATGAGTTTTAAAAATTTATAAATTCATATTTTGACGGATTAAAATGCCACGTATTTTACTCAAAATATTATTTTATCCTTATCGACTTTATTTGCTGCCATTAAGTCTCTGGGCTTTCGGTCAAACCAAATTGAATGCGTTCATGATTGTATTCAATTTGATGGTTATTGTGTTATTTAATTGAAATAAATTTATTTCAATTTATTTTTGAAAGTTGAGATGTGTGATTTTCTAGTAATAAATTGACTACGCCTAATATTCTAACTTAACATTTGGAAAATTTAAAATTTCTACATGATGATTCTTTTGTGAGACAATATATATATATATATATATATATATATATATATATATATATATATATATATATGTACTGAAAAATTTTAAAAATTTGTGAGAAATTTATTTGCCATTTTGAGATAAGCAAAACTGGATCCTCCCTTAATTTATTGATTCTAAAAGATCATGAATGTTGGAGTATTGGCTTAACTTGTTCACACCTTAGTCTATTATGGGCTTGGAATGATAAAGGACCTTCATCCACGATTTGAGAACACAAGAATCAACCACTATGATCCAGGATTAATCGTGTGCGAAAAAAAATTTATGTACTAAACTTTTTCTACAAAAAAGGTACGTCCTAATGTGACACCCCAATAGTTTCATATCGGATAAAAATGGGTTGTGATTAAATTTATAAGAGACATAGACACTAGTAATAATAACTGGGCGTAACTATTTTGGACTGTGGTTTGGACTCAACGAGTTATTATTGTTAGTGGGCCGGGTCGTTACATTTGGTATCAGAGCTAGTCACTAGCCGGAAGTGTGTGACGAGTTTCGGTTGAGTCTGAGTCTAGATGACAGGGCTAACGAGACAAGTCTCACTTCGCCTGGTGATCTTGTGTTGTGTGTGTGTTTAGGCTGACGAGAACGTCAGGCCTAAACGAAAGGAGTTTGTGACGCTCCAATAGTCCCACATCGGATGGAAATGGGTTGTGATTGGATTTATATGAGAAGTGGACACTAGTAATAATAATCGGGCTTAAGTATTTTGGGCTGTGGTTTGGGTCCAACGAATTATTATTGCTAGCAGACTCTAAAGTCAACAATAAAAAAAAGTGTTGAATAAATTAAAGTAGATTAAATTGTTTTGATTTAGAAAAGCAATTATTCAAAGGAAAATAATGTTTTATTTCTTACAATGCCAAAAATGTGTTAACAACTTTAAATTCGAAAAAAAATATAGGCCTTAACATATAGCCTCTACTTTTTTGTGTTACATTTTATATTTTTTTTCTTACAATAGATACTTTTTTCTACCGTTTTAAAATATAGAATTTATAGTCCAAAATAAGATATTTTTGGTGAAAAATGAAAAGAAGATCCAATCTCTGTAAAAGGAAAAAGAAAAAATAATATAATGCCCTTTCAAATAATACATAAATGTAGTATTTTGAAATGGTGTACGCAGTACTAAGATGTGTCAATATTAAAATAAAATATATATAAGTAGACACTGTTTGGTTGGAAAATAAGATATTAAATAAGGTATTATTTCAGTCTTTATTTCCAAACGCGTTTGGTTATGCCTGGAACAAGCTAGTATAAGGCTGGAATTACTGTTCCAGTCTTTTTTCTGGAACAAAATTGTTCCCACTAAAAAAAACTTAATTAAAGTAAATATAATTTTAATTATTGTATTAACTTTTTAATTAATCTAATATTTTGACTAATATAATTATTTTATTAATTAATTATCTAACTATTGAATAATTAACTAATTAATTTATTAAATTATTAAATTATTTATAGTTAATTAAATTATTTATTAATAATACTCATTATTGTTAATTATTTTATAAATTAATAATTATGATTATTTAGCAATAGTTAATTAAATAAGTTAAATTATTATTTAATTAATATTTTATGTTAATTAATTATATAAAATATTACTATTTTAAAATTGTAATTGCTCTTATTTCTACTCTTCTAATCTAACTATTTAAATATCATTTTTTTTAAATTTTCGAAAGTAATTTAATTTTTATCCAAAAATAAAATTAATTTTAATTTTATTTATTCTTAAATATATAGTTATTTCTGAAATAATCAGTTCTACCTTATATTTGAACCAAACACACTCTACAAATTTTCAAGAGTTATCTAAAAAGAACCCTAGCTAATAGGATAGGCTATATATAAAGTCTAATTGATATACTATAAGAAAATCTCACTTCTAAGAATCATTTTTTTTCTTTTTTTAATGACATTTGAGAAAAAGTGTTTTCAAGCATTCCACTGTATAGCAAATATCGACTGTCACACCCCGAGTTTTAAAATTCAGTCTGAATTTTTTTTTTTTTTTTTTTTTTTAAATCAGAGTTCGCAAAACTGGGCGTAACAGACCGCCACACATATAAGAAATCCTCTATCCAAACGGACAGAGTCTTCCCTATACATGCACGGCTAGGCAAGTACAAAGTCAATCAATAAGAGATCCAATAAATATCTTAACTAAACCAAAACTAAGCATGATAATAGTAACTCTCTAACATCAGTTTAAATGTCATAATAAAACAAGAACTAAAGTACTACGATATCAGAATCCACTGCTAACAATCGAAATCTCGAATCACATATATATCATCAGGGGGACAGCTCTATCGTGACAGCCTCACTCGAACGTCCCGACATCCCTCCACCCGACGGACCTGAAAAATGGTCACCCAGGGGGTGTGAGATACATCGACAGTGTATCCCAGTGGGCACGACGAGCCGAAAAATAGCTAATTGTACCTACTGAATACTAAAATCTGCGGATAGTAATAAGTCATTGGATAAGGCTGAAATAAGCAGATAATGTCTACTGATGATCAAGCATAAGGGTAGGAGTATAACTGCAAATATCAATAAATGCTGAAAATCATGATATAATTGTAATAATCAAGCAAAAAGCTGAGCAGATATGGTACAGAATAGATAGCTACAGATGACAAAGTATGCTAACAATAGTTATGCGTCAAGAACAGAAACTCAAGTACCCAATCATATGCCACTATTGGTCTCACAGAACCTCAGGCAATGCCACTGATCCGCACCCCATCCGCTGACATAACCCTGCACTCACAGATGCAATCGGGGGCTCACGGGTCCTTCCACTAGACCACTTTACCGGTAAAAAACACTATAACGGTGGCCAAACCGTCAGTGTACGTGAAGTACCGCAGTGCGTGGCAAATCATAATGCTATGCTCAAGCTCACGATCTAATGACCGGGTAGTCGGCAACAAGCCGAGATCCCCTCAGATCAAGATCCGACCATCAGATCTCGGGGGTCCAAGGGGATTTAGAAATAGGGGTTACTATTTATTTTACTATTCACTTTAAGTCGGGGGTCCCGCCCGCTTCTTCGCTAATTTCTTGACGATCCGACCATCAGATCGAGAACATATGAATATTAATCTTTCTTGTTTCGACGGGACGGTCACAATAGTGATCTCGAATTTTTGAGATCAGGCTCCGATCAAAAGTCGGTATTTTCGGGCCACAATTGCCTTACTAATAATCCATTTTTGCTATTTAAATAATCCAGAAAATTATTTAAACTTAGATTTTGGATTTCAAAAATCATGGTTACTACATTGACTCTTCAAAAAATATTATCATATAAACATTAAAATTTTGATCTATAACGAATCTTTATTTGCTTATATTTTTATTGATATTTTCTCACGTAACAGTAGACTAATTTGGGTCGAGCTTTTAAATTAATTTGAAATATTTTTAAATATTATTATTATTATTAATTTTGTAACGTTGGAGAAGGAAGAGAAAAAATTTCAATGAAAGGATCCTTGATTTGTTTGTCTAAAATGGCTAGTTGTTAAATTTGCATCTATGTAACATATTTAATTTGTCACCTACTTTAAAGAGAGAGAGAGAGAGAGAGAGAGAGAGAGAGAGAGAGAGAGAGAGAGAAAAAAGAAGACTCCTTGTTTGGTGGATGATGTTTTAGTAGTGCATGTGGCTGTCCTTATTTAATTTCATTTATTATTATTATTATTATTATTATTATTATTATTATTAACAAAACTTTAATTTCCGTTAATTCTGGCTTTATAATATGCAGAAAATATTTGTTTGTACGTCTCAAATAATATATATATATATTTTATATTTTATTTATTTTAAAATTTGATGAATTTTATTAGTCATTTAAAAATAATCAGTAAATAAGTTTTCATCCTGAAATGAATAGAATGTAGATATCATACATCCAATTTTAAATGTACAGATTTTTTAGGAATAATTTCATATGTATTCTTACAAAATTTTAAATTACCAGATTTATCCCTTCAAATTTTTAATTACAAAATATAATTTTCTAAATCTTCAAAAGATGAAAATATATCCCTCTAGGTTGACCTCCATTAGTTAACCATTAAATTTTTACAGTATAAATAATTATGCTGTTGTGAAAATATAGGTTTTTTAATTCTTTTTATTTATAATTTATTATTCAAACAGAATGGCATAAAAATTATAATAAAAATATTAGAATTAATTAATAAATTACTTTAGACGTCACAAATACGGATAGAAAATATGGGACACCGCACGACTTGGTCACTACGATTCGACAATTTTGAAAAAAAAAATAGAATACATACATGACCTGCTAATAAATTATAATATTATAAATAAATAAATAAATAAATAAATATAAATATATGTATATATATATATATATATATATATATATATATATATATATATATATATATATATATATATATATATATATATATATATATAATATTAATTTTATTAAAATAATATTATATTTTTTATATGAATAAAAGTTAATAAAAATTTTTATTAATAATTCATATATTTTTTTATAAAATTCTCTGCTATACATAATATCGTTCAAAAAGAGTTCATATGAATTGTTAAAAATTCTAAATTTTTATCATCTTATATTATATATATAATTGTATAAAATAATGTAAAATAAAAAAATATTTTTAATAAGATATTTTATGGACGTGTATCGAGCGCGCTTCTATGGTACGTTTGCTTAGACATGCGTTTGGCATAAATATGCATGTGTTCAATACGGACATGCGAGTGTTTGACAAAAACACGCAAGGCTTATAGTCGTACCTGTAATACATAACTTTAAATATAATTTAAAAAATATTTATATATACATTATAATAAAATTAGATTATAGGGATATATTTTTATGACAATTTTATACAAGTGTCCTATTTATATTTCATTTATATCCAAAATTAAGTTATATGGACACATTTTTCGGACACATTACAATAATGTATCGTTATATACCCTAGTGACTGTACATATAGCGACATTAATAATAAGTGTCGGTATTTTTTATTAGCGACATTTTTTTCAAATTTTAGAAATACTTAAAAATATCGCTATAACATAATTTTATTATTGTAATAAAAAATAAAATTATTATTTTATAGAAGAAATATCATATTTAACTGGTTAATTAACTTTAAATATAATTAAAAAAATGTTTATACAAAAATAAAATTATTATTTTATAGAAAAAATATCATATTTAACCGGTTAATTAACTTTAAATATAGTTAAAAAAATATTTATACAAAAATAAAATTATTATTTTATAAAATAAATATCATATTTAACCGATCAATTAATAAAGAATAATATATTTATATGCCACCGGGACGACGAATGTGAACAATAAGTTTAACTTTATAGAAATCAATATATAATTGTATATTTTTATAAGAATATGTATTTAATTAATTTTATTTTTTTTTTGATTATATATATTTATATTTACAATATATTCTAGTGCAAACGAACGGTATGCATGTCCGGCCACAAGTACGTACTTGTAGTAGTTATAATTATGATATGAGTAAATTGGAGAAAGAATCTTTGTTTCTGGGGCTGTGATTGGAAGTTCATTTATTTAATTTAATTTAATCTTATTCTCTTTGATCAGGAGATGTGATTTGAAGTTTAAACTACCGTGCGTCTCTCTCTTTCTCCTAATTATTTGGTTTCCTTTCGCATGTGAAAGGAAACTAATCAGCAAGAACCTTGTTTTGTTTCTCCTGTAGATTTTTCAAGGTCATTGTACAATATCTATATATTTATTAATTGTTAATTAATTTTATGTTTGGTAAAAAAAGAGTATGATTAGAAACAATATATATATATATATATATATATATATATTATATATATATATTATATATATATATATATATATATGAAGTTATTGATGCTTATAGGTTGAAAAGATGTGTGGTTAAAATGATAGTGGGTTTCATGAATTTAGTGAGTGGTTAGTAGAATAACATAATCTAAAGGGTGCATCACTACAACAAAATTATGCTATAGTGACACTTTTAAAATTTTCTAAAATCTGAAAAAAGTGTCGTTGACAAAAATACTGCCACTTATTATTAGTATCGCTATATGTGCAGTCGTTAGGGTGTATAGCGATATATTATTATAATGTGTCCCAAAAATGTATTCCTATAATCTAATTTTGGATATAGATAGGATATAGATATGACACTTGTACAAAAGTGTCACAAAAATTTATCTCTATAATCAAATTTTGTTGTAGTGGTGAAATTAGCCAAATGAATAGATCTAACGGTAAAAAACTTACAAGTACCAATTACTTGATACTTTACAAGCACCAATTACTTGGTACTTTACAAGCATAGTAGCGGACTATATATATATATATATATATATATATATATATATATATATATATATATATATATATATATATATATATAGTCCGACAACTATACTATCAATAACACCAAACACTTGGTGCTACTAAGTTTTCCACCGTTAGATATATCTCTTTAACCATTTCCACCCCTTAAATCATACTATTCTACCAACCACCCACTAAACCCTATGGGACCACTGTCATCCTAACCACACATTTCTTAATCCAAAGGCTAAAAACCTAATAGCACTAATGACTTGGTGCTATCGATCGCATAGCAGCATAGTTATATATATATATTATATATATATATATATATATATATATATATATATATATATATATATATATATATAGTAGAGTTTATATATTTTAAAAACACAAATCCAACTATATTTATGAATTTTTTATCATAAGATTTGCATTGAAATTTGTGCCATTGTAAAGACAAATAAAGAGAGAGAAAGAGAAAGTACAATAGCACGTATCTCAATGCAAATCCAATGGTAAAAAATTCACAAGTATAGTTGGACTTATACTTTTGAAAATATATAAGCTCTACTAATATATATCTATATAACTAAGCTGCTATGGTATTAATTGCATATATAACATTTGCTAACTGCCTAGAACCAATCTTAAACTCTGATACCACTCTAATCTGTCATGCCCTAAGATCGCCTATTTGACCAATTCGGCACACCAACAGACCCATCAATCGGGCATTACCTCTGTATATCCGAAAGGAACGAAATAACCTTCTCAATCAATACAGTGTACAATGAGATAAAATATAAGAGTAAAAACTGCTAAACTCAAACGTTCAATTTTTAAGCAAAAAGTTTATAACAAATTAAAAGTAAAGTATACGAATGAAAATCTCAATCATAGTATAGTTATAATTTTCTATCAACATGTGCTATATGATAAATAGTTACATTTTTTTTTTTCTTCACAAAATACATAGTTCACTCACTCAAAATGCAAAATGGTAAAGCACTGCTAGACCCTCTAGGTCTTATACTGCTAGGCTCTTGTCCCTGTCGCGTGTCTCACCGCAGGTACCTGGATCTCTAAATGTGGAAACTAACGGGGTGTAAGAACTGCGAATAGTTCCTAGTGCGTTCATCCATCGAAAAACATATTCTACACCTCTTGGTCCAATGTAAGCAATAGTAGCAAGATAATAGAAAAACTGTAAATGCTATGCTAGTAAGCAAGTATAAAATTTCTACACTACTAGTTCATGCTTTATGTGTAGTATCATGACTTTTTCTATTCTCTTTCTTTTCCTTTTAATAAATTAGTTTGTTAGGAAAAATAAATTATCAGGTTTTCCTGGGTAGACCGTCGTGGGTGTGCGGATATTTTTCCATGATAGAGCCCGAGAAATGGTGAACGACAGGAGCGATCGGATCCGAAATCCGACTTACGGATCTCCCGGACGGAGTCTTTTGGGTTAACGAGTACGTTAGGATAAGTCGAACCCGTTAAGGTTTTGGTGCATCTAAATCCGTGCCGACGGGTTTTAGAATTCGGCTTAGGTGGGCACTCTTATCTAGAGGTTTGTTAGAGAATCCCGTTTATCGCTTTTAGGGATTTTCGGTACGTACGAGAGGGAATTAAAATAGTTATATTTTTTTTCAAAAAAGCGGAAACCCTAATCGGAGAGAAAAGAGAGAAAGAGAAAACCTTTTTCGGAGAGGAAATTCCATCTTCTTCGATCAACGTGCCGGAAGCCGGGATCGGAGCGTCACCGTCAACGGGGAGCGGATCCGGATTTCTTACTACCGCGAGGAACGAGATCGGGTCTCCAATTGATTGAGGTTAGCGGCGTTTATCTCTCCCGCAGTTTTCGTCGTTTCGTGTTTTAGTTTTGGGTTGCGCCGCTTTTTGGTCCGGGTCGCTTGTGCCGTTCGTCGCACCGCCGCCGCGATGCCCTAGAGCGCCGCCGCCGCGGTGTACGGACGCGCCGCCGCCGCCGCGAGACGCAGCCCGTGCTGCCGCCGCGCGGCTGGTTGTGGTGACCCAGATCTATGCAGGGCTTTTGCAGTGTGACCAGCAGCTTCTGGAGGCCTTTGTGGCATGTCGGCGGTGTTTGTGCACCAACTGGACATAAGTGATGGACTCAGGGCTTAAAATGGATAACGTGGGTATCGGAGGCCCCCGTCTATTGTTTAGAAGTGGTTTCACTGCGAATCAGGACATCAGAATTGGACTCAGCGCGAAATTTGGGTTAAGAACACTTATCTGGATGCCTTCGACAAATTTTGGAATTGGAATTTGGCAAAACGGACAGCGGATTTGGATTCAGCGCGCGAAAACGATCGAAATGGACTATTTACTTGTATTTTTCGGAGTCCGGATGCAAAAACACGAATTTCGAGGCAAGGGTTACTGTTTTCGGCAGCCGGGGCCAGCGCCGGCGCAGGCAGGAGCTTGAGCGGCGGCGGGCAGCGCGGTCCACGGAATATGGCGTGCACCGGGACCAGCCAACAGCGGGCGCGCCACGTGTCGCGCGTGGTTGGTGGGTCAATGCACGCGCGACAGTGCGCCGGGCGCGGCGCACCGTGGACCCCGCCAGGCCACGTGGAGCGCGTCGGTTGGCGGGCGCACGGACCCGGGTGGCCCGGCGTGAACCGCGGCCCACGGTTCCCGCCGTGGACCTCGGCGCCACGCGGCGCGCCGCGATTGGCGGGCGCACGTGCACCGAGCGCGCGGGGCGCGGATGGGCCGCGTGGCGGGCCGTGGTGTTTTCGGGCGCGCACAGTAACGGGCCGGCCCAGCACTGTAGCAGCCCGAAAATTTTCAGGCGCCCGGAATTGGGGACATGGTTGGTATTTTTGGATTTGTTCTGTTTTGGCTATAAATAGCCCCCTTTGGCAGCCATTTCGGGCCCTTTCCCGAGCCCATATGCGAAGGTGACCTTAAGGGTTTTTCTTCTTCATCTCGTGCTCCATCTTGTGAGGAAGTTTCAGATTTTTTGGAGGCATCGACATCCGCACTTTCTGCGACGGGGCGCACTGCGACGTTTCTTGGATTTTGGCTTCCTCCGTCACTTTTTGGTCCGCGAGGCACCCTGGATTACTCCGATGGTATTTTGAGCCAATTTTTGCGGCAGCGCGTTCATGAGAGGTATGCCTTCGATTTTTGTGTTGATAACTTCACCTCGTTTTGGGTTTTTGGCATGATTTCCGAGGCAAACTTTGACCCCTTGTTCTGCTGTGGGATTTGGGACAACGGTGGAGTATTGTTGGATTTTCTCAGTCTACGGGCATCGGAATGAGGCGTAGGACTCGATTGATATCTACGCTTCGAGAGGAACGCACCCGTATTTTTACTGGAATTTTCGAAGGACTATTTGAAGGTGATATTTATACTTCTTTCGGACTGGGTTCCTACAGATTTCTGTTTGTGATAATTCGGCATACCCGCGTTGTTGTATTTATATCTTGGCCTATAGGTATCGGAACGGGACGTATAAATACTCGTTTTGGATCTACTCGTCGCGAGGATCGCAACCGTGATTTTTCTGGGATTTTTGGAGGACTGTACACAGATGAAATTCCCCCTCTTCTCTGCTGGTTTGGAAAACAGCGTGTGTTGTTTGGGCATTTGGGGTATTTGATTGTTGTATGTGGTTGCGTTGTTGGTTGAGGCAGAGGCTTGTGCGACTGAGTACTAGGAGTGCAGTTTAGTGGTTTTTGGATTCACCGACTTCGGCTTTGCCTGCGGAAAGCGTTACAGGTGGGTTGCCTTATCCCCAGAACCGGTGGACGGTTCTTTAATTCTATATGTTAGAATGCATGCATGTGAGTACCCATACATGGTTGAAGGGTAAGCTTAGGAATGATAATTGTATCAGGGAATTACAAAATATTTATTCATGTTATGACTTGGGAACTAGCAAGTTTGGATATTCAAGTTGATGGTTGAGGAAAGCTTACATTCTCGGATTATTACTCTTTTGATTGCTAGCATGCAAGATTTAAGATACAACTAAACAAAATGAGATGTAAGCATGGAAATGGCCTTGATTATGTGATTGATGCTTACTCGACTATTGTACATGCTTCTAGTGGGTTGAGATCTAGCATACTGTAGATGACTATTTTCATTTCATACTAGATGATATAGAGATCATGCTTAATTAATCATTGGCCTATTTATGTGGGATTGACATTTATAGTAGCGATTTATTAGCATGCCATGTTAGCACATAGTCTTTCATGAGGATTAATCATTCAAGGGGACAGGATGTTACATCTATGTGCGGGTATTACTCTGAGGAGTTATTATGGATTATAGATCATGCATTATGAACAGGTGTGGTTCATTAGTGATTTTTGGCATGTTGTTTATATCTTGTAGAGCTACCAATTGACATGTTCTTACTTCTATATTTCTTGAGGACAATTTCATGCTGTATGGACACCTAGATAGGCCATCTTTTACTGCTACACTATCTTATTGGAATTTGACTTAGGAGAAACCATGTGTTGTTTCTTTTCTCCTTATTGGCTAGTCTTGTGGTTCATGTTGCTCGGGTTCGAGCAGGGGTTTGGGATAGTGTAGTTGAGACTTCGAGTCTGGGACAGGTTGGTCTTGATTGTGGACTTGTGGGGTGTTGCGGCGACCGCGGATATTGGACGGTTGACCGGATATGTCCTTGTGCATCAGATTGGGTATCGGGTTTCCCTTTAGTGGATGGAGTTTCCCACTTATTGTTTACCCTTGTATCAGTTTGGGGATCGGGTTTCCCTTTAGTGGATGGGTTTTCGAGAGTACTCCGACCATCGTGCGAGATGTTTGAGGATCTTGGGTCCTTCCGTTCTGAGAGTGAGCGTGGATTTTGACTATAGCCTGCAGGAGCCACTTTGAGCTCGACAGAGATGCGCGGATACCTTCTTCCTCAGTGGGGTCGCGCCCCTCGAGTGCCCCGTCCGGAGTGGGCCTGTTACTTTTGTATCGCGACTTGTCGATACTGTCCCTCTGGCTGGGCCTTTTTTAGGCAGTCAAGGATGTAGTCCCTCTGGCTGGGCCAGTTTTGGCAGTCACGGACGCCCTACGTAAGTCCGGTCCTCTTGTGGATGTGTGGCAGTAGGTAGGCGCATGCTTGACTGGACCCTATGAGGCAGTCAGTTCGATTGGGTCGATTGAGCACCTTGGGTGCGAGTAATTGCATATATTTTTATCTGTACCACTCATTGAGCATTTAGATAGAGGCATGGTAGCTGTAGAGTACCTCCAGCTTTTCTTGTTCAGTTTTTACTACATTGTTATCTTATGCCTCTAGTAGACTTAGTGGGCAGACCGTCGGGCCTGGTGGCGATACCCACTGAGAACTACGTGTTGATGTAGTTCTCACACCCATTGGGGGTTCTCCCCCTCCTATTTCTTTCCTCTCCTTTGTTTTGCAGAGTCATCTGTGGGAGATGCTGATTCTGCTATTGCTGTTCGAGGCGAGGGAGTCGCGAGCTAGATCCCTACCTGTCTTTGGAGAGTAGCTGTACCCCACATTGGAGATTTGTAGTACAGTCAGTAGATTAGTTTTATTTCTGCTTTTGAGAGATTATTGTAGTGAGGTTATGACTTGTACTGAGAGTCTGTACACTGGTGTTTTATTTCAGGTTTACCTCCCTTTTTAGTTCTGGGTTGTTGCATTTGAGGATATTGTATTATTATTTCCAGCTGTACAGATGGTGGGATTTTAGTATTTACAGCAGTTTTATTTTGTAGCTCTGATATCTGTTTAGTTGTAGTCCCTTTTCTTACAGGTTGGACGCTTCGCCTATGTGGGGCTTTGCATAGACGGCGGATCTGTTGGCGAGCCCGGGGTCGCAGTCTCGACCCCGGGGCGTGACAATTTTTTCTCTTCTATTTAGTTCTTTATACTTGAGCAGGTTACTAACACTTCATGTATGTGAAAAATTCCGCGTATACGGCGGATCTGTTGGCGAGCCCGGGTTTTGGTTTACACCCGGGGCATGACATAAACACACCAAGACCTTTTACTAGTTCCCTGGAATGTTTCAAGATATGTCATAGGTCTTAGTAGATCACCCATTGTCCCAAAACACCAATCTTTATGACATTGAGTTAGCCGCACAATAAGTTCGCCAAAACGAGATATTAGGATCACAAGATTCACCGATTTGGCTCTCGGATGCCCATTTCGGCACCGGAGCCTCCCGCAGCACTCTTATTGTGACCAAGGTTATCAGACCTTACTAAACGACCAGCAAACGAAGACCAAAGGCTGCTGCAAACAACATCAACCCGCGTGACAAAAGTCTGCGCCGGATATTGCCCAATTTAGCATTTTAAGGTTCGGTTCAACCCAGAAGTGTTTTGAAACACTCCGGACGTAATCCAACTACTCCCGCTGCCCCAAGACACACCCATTTGAGTGTCGGGATAGCCGCACGCCATGCAAGTGGCACAAGCCGGGTGCGTAAAATCCGAAATTCGCTCCGTCGGGTTGCCGAAAAGTGCCGATTTGGCACCGGGACCCACTGTAAGCCTATTCATCATCTCTGAACATCATGGAGGTGATACAACCTCAGCCAAAAATAGATCTCGGGCCTCCATAATGTTTCTACGTGAATTCCAATGCGAAATGGATCGATAATTTTATTGAAAATCGCACCGAAAGTCGATTATTGCTCCGTAAAAAGCATATGAACCTAGGGAAACTAGTCCGAAGGTCATACATTACTTGTGCATACTGCCCGAGGCAGCACATTTGCATATTTTGCATAAAAACCCAAGACCCATTCGCTAATTGCATAAAATATAATAAAATATAAGGTTTTTAGATCCCATACCCATGATTCTATGTATGGAATCAAACCAACTGCGCCAGTTCGAAGGTCTCGATGTTTTGGAAACCCATGTTTTTTGTCCGGAGCGAAGTTGAGCATCATAGAGCGTGTCGGGGCATGATATGTTGCGAATTTTGATATTTTTGGGGACGACAGCGGGAAATCAGCGAACATAGGCTGATCCGATCACAACGAAAGGGAGCACAACCATGCTCAAGCCCTCAGGAGGGTCGGGCGCCATTGTTGGAGAGTCGCCGACGTGCTGGTTGGCTAGAACAGGAGTCACGGTCATCTCAACATCAGCCTGCGGTAATTTTGGAGCAGTAGAAGTTTACTTGAGTCTCGAGCGACCGAGGCAGGGCGCCGCTGGCTGGGGAAGGTCAGAGCTAACGGGAAGGTGCCGGAGGAGATGGTTGTTGACGGCCGGAGGTGGTGGCGACGGTGAAGGGAAGCCCGTAGCCCGTGGGCTCCATCTTGAGCCCGAGCTCGACGGTGGCCAAGGGCGCCAGAGCAGTGCCGGTAGGGTGTCTTCGGGTCCTAGGAGCACAGCAGCGACGTCAGGGGGCGACGGCAAGCATGGTGGCGTTGGGTTCAGCTTGAGCCCGAGTCATAACGGCGGTCGGGGAAGGTCGGGGAGGCTCCCTAGGGTCGCCAGAGACCAATCATGAAGGTGGGGAGCGGCAGTAGTGGCTGAGCATGCGTGCAGCCCGAGCCTTAACCGAAGCGGGCTCATCTTGCTCTGTCTGGGCTCGGGGCATCATAGGTGCATTGGGCTGGCCAGGGTCACGTCGTTGGAGTTCCAGAAGACGGCAGCGACGGTCCAAAGACGGCGCGACCATCTTGTCACGGCCCGAGTTCGAAAAACAGCGTCTAAATTTTTTTTTTTTTTTTTAAATCAGAGTTTAAAACCAGCCAGAGCGCGACAGACCGCCACATATATAGAGAATTCCCAATTCCTCTTGGAATTGAGCCTTTTCTATATATGCACGGCTAAGCCTTTACAGCAATACCAGAGTAGTCTAACTACGTACAACTAAACAATTAAACAAATAAAATATTACAACAACTTATTACAAATTGAATTACATTTAACAAACTGATAAACATGATAAACGGCTGTCCAGGATCAAATCTATCGCGGCATCTCACCAACACGTCCCGACATCCCAACACCCGATCGACCTGAAAAATGGTCACCCAGGGGGTGTGAGATACATCAACAGTGTATCCCAGTGGGCACGACGAGCCGAGAAATAGCAAATCGTACCTACTGGCATACAATAACTAGCGGATAGTAAGAGTCATTAGGTAAGGCAGATATCATAAACAGATACTGGCAGGAAGCATAATCATAATTCTGAGCATAAATAGGTACTGAACTACTGAAGTAAAATCATGCTGATATAGATACTGAATCAAGAGACTGAGTAATCAACAGAGTACAATTACTAAGCATGCTAAGCAGGTAAACAATGCATCAATGGTAGAATAATCAAATACCCAATCAAAGCCACCAACCACAACCATACTAGATTCCACCTAGCCAAAGCTGAACAGCAACCCCGTACCATTGATATAGCCACGAGGATCCTCGTACCTAACGGTACAGCCAAGAGTTTCCTCATATCGGTACAGCAAAGGGGCTCCCCCGTACCCAGTGATACAGCAAAAGGGGGATAACTCACGGGTCAACCAGACCCTTTACCGGTAAAGAACGCAATGTGGGGGATCAATCCCACAGCGTACGCGAGCGAACAGCAGGTGCACAACGATCATAATGCTAATGCTCAAGCTCACGGTCCACAGACCGGGTAATCGGCAAAATGCCGGAAATCCCCACAGGGATGCAATAACTGAAAGCCAATCTGATCTCATCTCATGCAATACTAAATGCAAGGAACAATGACTGTCGGTACAAGAGTAATATCCAAGAAATACTGAGAAACATAATAATATCTGATAGCTAGCTAATGACCAATCAGGCATGGTAAAAGTCCAAGATATAAGATAGATGACCAATCCAACAAGAAAAGTGTCCAAGTATAAACTAGATGACCAATCAGGCATGATAAAAGTCCAAGATATAAGCTAGATGACCAATCCAACACGAAAAGTGTCCAAGTATAGACTAGATGACCAATCAGGCATGGCAACTGTCCAGGATAGAATCATAATATCTGATAGCAAGCTAAAGATCAATCGAGCATGGCAACATATAAGCTAGCAAGCTAAGGATCAATCAAGCATGACAACATATAGGCTGATAACTGATAGTGATCAATGAATCAAGTAGATATAGCAATATAGAAGTGATGCTGATCAAATAAAAGAGCAGGCTCAACAAGGAAATCTAGGCTATCACAAGAACAGGGGTCCGACCAATTACGATACCCCAGAGGGCCGAAATGATAAAGCCCGGACCGAAGATAAACCCACCTGTCTGCAGGCGATCTAACAACTCCAACGGAATGCTCGAAGACTAGAGCCAAACCGTGCCAACCTGAATCATAAACATTGCTAAACTCAACCTTTTTATTTAAGTATTGGTATAATTACCAAAATGCCAATCCCAAAAATTCTATTTGAATTTTCGGGAGACACGGGCTTTGACCCTTTGCCGCTGGCTCAACCAGATTCTACTGGGACTCAACAGACGGCTAGGCGGAACCGCCATAATTTTCCGAATTGCGCGATTGCCACCGGGGTGCCGTTAAACCGACGATTTTGCAGATTTACAGACCGATTACCAATTTCTGCTCAACGAGAGCCAACGGATCACTAGCAAAAAGCTTAAAGATTATATACACACTGCCCGAGACAATACATGAGGCTACAATTGCGTTTAGACCCCTAGGGTTGTAGTGGCCCTGGTTCCCATGCAACCATTTCCGGTGAATCCACTGTTAGAACACCTAGTGTTGGTGTATCTGGCCCATAGTGCATCAAAGGGATGCCGCAGATGGACCCTGTGAGTTATTTTTAGCTGTGTTGGCTTTCGGCTGCATTTGCCGAAATTTTTAAAAATATTTAGGCCAAATAGAGGTTGGAAATGGATTCAGCACGAAAAAATGCTTGAAAACGGCTATTTGCTTGTTTGCTATTTGCTTGTTTGGGATGCTCAAAAACGGACTCCCGGAAGTTTTTATTGGCTTTTGGTGCATGGGAGGGGCCGTAGACCGCCGACATGCCACGTGGCGGCCTATCATTGGCCGGTTTATAGCGTGCGGTCCACAGAGTAGCGCGGCTGGGTGCACAGACCCGGTGTAGGGACACGTGGCACCGCCTGATTGGCGGGCTCAAGGCGCGCGGTCTACCGGGCGAGCGCGGCGGTGCATGGACCAAGGCGGGGGACACGTGGCAGCCTCCGGTTGGTTGGTGCACGCGGCGCGGTCCACGGAATTCTAAAGTGGGATGCGTGGACCGGGTGTAGGGGACACGTGTCGCCTTGTGATTTGCAGGCGCAGCGGGCGCGGTGCACGGGGGACATGGCCGGCGCCTCGGGATGCGTGCGCATGTGGGAGCCACGCCGCGCAACCGGGGCAACCAGTCGGCGGGTCTTCCGGGCTGGACACGTGGCGCCCGCTCATTGGCGGGGGCCAACCGCCTTCCTGTGCGGGGAGGGGACACGTGGCCGATGCTGGTTGGCCCGCACAAGCTGTTTGCTATTTGGCGGGCCACGTGGCATCACCGGGAAGTTTCGGGCGTGAACAGTGTTGGGCCGGGCCCAACACTGTAGCAGCCCGAAACTTTCGGGCGCCCGGAAGTTGGGCCCAAAAGCCCAATGTGAGTTTTTTTGACTTTTTTCCGGTTTGAGGCCTATAAATAGGCCATTTGCTCTGCTATTTGAGGC
This sequence comes from Tillandsia leiboldiana, assembly GCA_029204045.2. Taxonomy (NCBI): domain Eukaryota; kingdom Viridiplantae; phylum Streptophyta; class Magnoliopsida; order Poales; family Bromeliaceae; genus Tillandsia; species Tillandsia leiboldiana. Next base: position 38,745,646 of record CM055071.1, on the reverse strand, counting down.
TTTTCCCGAGCTTGTTAGCCTGTGTGCCCTTCATCAAAGTTATTCCTCATCTTGTTGTGCATCTTACAGTGGAAGCCCAGAATTTTTGGAGGCCGCGGCGTTGACGATTTTTGCAGCGTAGCGCAGTGCGACGATTTTCAGCGGAGGCCCGTTTTTCATCGCTTTTCAGTCCATGGGGTACCTAGAGCTGCTCCAATAGTATTTTTGGGCGATTTCTACGGCGGTGGTTTCTCGAGAGGTATATCTACAAATTTCGTGTTGACCACATTTTTCAGATTTGATCTTTTATTGGGGTTTTGGGTACATTTTTAACCCCCTTTGCGGCTGGTGGACTTTTTGGACAGCACCTTCTTTTTGGATTTTTATCTCCGCATCCGGACATCGGAATTTGACATTTAAGGACTCTATCTACATCTACTCTTCGCGAGGATCGCCGTCATATTTTTATTGAAATTTTTGGAGTTCGTTTTACAGGTGAAAATTTCGCATTAAGGGGACTATTCCCAGCAGATTTGTGATACTTGGATTTTATGGAATTAAGTGTAACTTTGGGTTGTATTTTTGTACCCAGGATGTATTGTTCAGTGTTCCTGTACTGTTGGATTAGTGGGTGAGTAGAGATATCTGTTTCTGGGCATTCTCAGCTGTACGACTCCGGACAGTTAGCACCTTCAGGTGGGTGGCCTGTTTCCAAGATCCTCGGATTGCACATTAATTCTATATATGTAGGAACATGCATGATAGAAATAGTGGATTGTTAGCATGCTAGTCTGTGATAATTGTTATTCCTGTTAAATTCTAATGATCTTGTGATGCTTTATTTCCTACCACTTGTTAATTATTGATATCTTGGAACTTGACCTAGCACCCCCGCCATATGCAGCATATTCAGCCAGACTGTAGAAAACTTTAACTTGGGCTAGGTTTTTTATTGCTCTAGACATTCCCACATCACTATTCTATGTTTCATTCTAGACTTAGCTTTTCCTCACCCGGGTTGTGGGCTGAGAGGTCGGGTTGTTGTGGGATGCATTTACACTCGTGTCTGGGGACCGAGTGGAGTTTGATAGCAGTCTGTAGATCAGGGTTCTTTGGGAGCCGTCAGAGTGACAGTTGTAGGTTTTTATAGGATCCACAAGGATCTAAATAGGTACTATCAAACAACTAGAGGGGGGGTGAATAGGTGTAATACTTATAAAACCAAATCTCAGTGCAAAAATAAAAACCAATGCGGAAAATGAAAACAGCACACCGAGATATACGTGGAAACTCCAATCCAGGAGAAAAACCACGGGACCAACACGCAATAACAATCCACTAAGAATAGAAGAATAACAAGGTGATTACCGACTCCACGGACTCAACCCCTCCTTCAGCTTCTTCAGACCTTGCGCTGACCGGTTGGATATCCACGCAATAACAATCCCTAAGAAAAGAAGAATAACAAGGTGATTACCGTCTCCACGGATTTAACCCCTCCTTCAATTTCTTGGACCTCGCGCTCCACCGATTTTGCACGTCCACTGCACACGTTCGAATCCACGAACGCCACTCGAATCCACGAGCACACGTTTCGAATCCACGAAACGCCTTTAGCACACCGAATCCACGATGCCACGTCGAATCCACGACGCAAACTCAGTCGATAAGAATATTGACTTCGATGGTGATCCTTTGCTTAGATTCTCATTGAGAAACCGTAGAAGAAATCTCTAAGCAAAGATTAGATCAATTCGACAAAAGATATGTTCTTGAAAGAACCATCGAATTGACCTAAAAGAGGCTATAAAGAAGATCGATAAAAACCTAGTCTCTAGGGTTGCTCTCAAGAGTTTAATTAATTAATCGGTAGAGAACCCGCATTTTTGAGAAACCCTAAATGTCTATTTATAGTTTAGAAACCTTTGGAAAGAGATAAGAATCAAAAACATACCTTATCTGGAAATTTTCAGGACGGCGATCCGGATCGGATTTACTGCGATCCGGATCGTCGTAACGAGATTAACGATTCCAGAAAACCAAGGGTTCGGGATCCGGATTGCAAGGTCCGATCCGGATCGTTCATGCAATTCAGCAAAGTCCCATGTTCGGGATCCGGATCGGAATGGCCTAGGATCCGGATTGAAATTGCCAATGAACAAGTACCCTTCGGGATCCGGATTGCAAGGTCTGATCCGGATCCTGAACATGTCCCATGTCCAGTTTTTGATTTTTATGCAATTAAAAATTCTTCCAAGTGTTTCTACACTATAAGAAAGTATTCGGATCACCACAATTATTTAGTTAAACATACCTGATCCTCTTGAATACTTTCTTCTTGAGATTGATGTAACTGATCCACAATTCTTCAACTTCAATCTTCAAGACTCAAGACACTGCGTGTCAACTTGAGCTCTTGTTGAATCTTCTCTAAGTCTTTGATTGCTGATTGACAATTTGATCCCTTTAAGACTCCGACTCAACTCACAGACTTGACTCACGAAATATGCCAACACCAAAAGCCGTAACAATCTCCCCCTTTGGCAATTTCGTGACAAAACCCAAAAATACATAAAAGCGCTCAAGTCACTCATCTTAAACCAAAAAGTCGAAATTCAATGTTATCACCAAAACATTGATTTTCATTGCGTGAAAGATCCAATAAATACAAAATTACATTTGAACCAAACAATCCTAGAACATACTCTATGACTTAGGACTTGGAGTCTTAAAGTGATGTAATTCCTGCAAAACAAAACTCCAAACAAAATCAAACGTTAGTCGTTAGAAATTAAAATCCTACATTTGATTCGTCCTTTTGGTTCTTTTGTTTTTCGGCTCTTTCAATCTTTTCTTTATCTCCCCCTATCTTGAGCATCTCTAACATGTTCTCCATGTTCTCCCCCTTTCTTGATACGATCATTATTTTCTGTTCTCCCCCTTTTTTGTTTGTCCTATCTCCTCTCGATGATCTCATCTCCGTCATTTCTCTTCTCCCCCTTTTTGTCACAAATTGTCAAACAGTGAAATTAAAAGACAAAAGGAAATCTAACAATATTAGTTCATAGAGAAAGAGAGATAAAAGCTCAGTTCCGGTATATAACAAAAATGCAGATTGCGTACCTGTACCAGAAAGCAAAAATCAAATAATTTCTTGAAACAAATCCAGATTTTAGAATCTTTGAATTACCGATTTGTATTCCATCAAGAAAACAATTTAAGTGCTTGAGAATAATATGAGATCACATAGATGTCATTCAATCCAATTAATTTTACAAAAATTAAAAAGATTTACTCCAAAATCATGAAAAATAAAGGTAAAACATTATAAACCGTTTTTCATGTTATATTCATCAAACACAAGTCATCAAAAATAATCTTGAGATCCAAACTCTATCAAGATGTAACGGATTTACAAAGATGACTTACAGAGATTTCCAAATGACATCAATTTGATTTCTTACCCTTTCAAATTTGAGATAAGCACTAAAATACCTAAGGGTGGCTCTTTGAGCATCTTTCAACTATCCCACCTTATACCAACCAGGAGATTGTTCAAAATATAAGAACTTTGCATATAAATCTCCAAATGCTTCAACTAAAAATTTCAAGAAATATTTTTCAAGCATCAAAACATGTGGTAGCTTCACACACAGACCGGACGACCGGGGTGGCAGCTCTTTCCAACATGTGGTGGTAGTTTTCACACTCCTTTCGGATGTAACTCTTTCCACGTTTTTTGCAAATCATTTCAATACCCTTGTAAGAATGCAATCTCTTACGTGAAAGAATTAAATCCCAAATTTTAGCCTATCGGTTGTCTCACGTTTATCACAATGAATTCACACAACCGAGATAGATTAAGCATCTAAAGATCACACATGATTTCTAAAATTTGATGCTTATAATATCAAAAACTCCTATAATGAAGTATCTTCAAGATTTATGATTATGGAGTAAAGTTGATAATTCAAATAAAATTAAATTGGAGTGATTGAACGTGAAAACCCTTTTTATTCAATGCACTTGTTCGTTAAAATCCTTTTGTTTTAAAAAAACAAAACATACAAACGAAGAGCATTGAAAACATGTAATGCAAAAATTAAGAAAGATATGAAGGGAAAACCAATCAAAGCATTACATACAGTCATAAGCTATTTAGAACTTAAGACAAGGAAAGATATCACCTTTCCGAATCCAAAATCGCTGGATTTTGGGTTGTATTGATTCGTTGTGGTCGGGAGTTGATAGCTTGGACTGTTGATCCACCTTAGGTCTTTGCCTCGCAGTGATCCACTTGAATGATTGATGTTGTGGCTCGGACCTTTGGTGGGTTGAGTGAACTCCTTTGACTTGATGTGTCTTTTGATTCCGTTGAATTCGCTCTGTAGATGAAGTTGCCGAAGGACTCTTCTTTCTCTTTTTCGGGCAATTCTTCACCAAATGTCCTTCAAGTCCACATAAGTGACAAGTTCTTCCTTTCAATTTCATTGTGGAACTTGAAGCATGCACAGTTTGGTCCTTTTTGAATCCCAAACCAACCTTGCTTGTTTGACCTAAACCGGACATACACTCAAGTTTCTTGGAATCGGTTGAAATTGTTGGGTTATATGTAATACGGATCTAAATAGGGGAAAAAACACCTAGAGGGGGGTGAATAGGTGTAAACGTATAAACACTCAAAAAATCGTTGCGATAAAACTCAATGCGGAAATAAAAATAATACGCAAGATTTTTACGTGGAAAACTCCATCACCGGAGTAAAAAACCACGGGACCGATAACACGGCAGAAATCCACTAGAATTAAAACACGTACAAGGTGATTTACCGTACACACTTACGACTCAACCTTTTCCATACGCTCCTAGAGGATCTTCTCCGCTCGCTCCGCGACGCTTCTCGAATCCACGATCTGCGCCCAACGCCGAATCCACGGCGTCCAACGTCGAATCCACGACGTCCGACCGAATCCACGGTCTTCACCCAATAGCACCCTTCGAATCCATGAACGTGCCTCGCTCCGAATCCACGAGAGCGGTTGAACCTTGAATCCACAAGGACACGCGAATCCACGCGCCGATTTTTGGGGTAAATCGTTGTTTTGGGTGGTGATGATCCGCCGAATACTTAGATCAAAGATAGATCGGAAATACCATCTAAGTATTCATTAGTTTGATTCAACTCGAGATGTGAGTATGAAAACCTAGAATCAAACTAATCAATATAGATGAAGAAACATAGAGTGTTCTCTAATGATTTCCTTTCTTCTCTATATGTGGATCTATAGCCGTATAAAATGATATATGAAAATGACGGCTATTGACTATGTGGATTACCCCTAGAAAACGAGTCATAGGGTGTATTTATAGGTTAGAAACCCTAGGAAGGAGATAAGAATCAAAAACCTAACATTTCTGGAAATTTTACGGACGGCGATCCGGATCGGACTAGCTGTGATCCGGATCGTCGTAACGAGTCAGCCAGTTCCAGAAAAACGAAGGTTCGGGATCCGGATCGAAGTGCATGATCCGGATCGTTCATACAGTTTACCAAACATCAACGTTCGGGATCCGGATTGCGAAGCATGATCCGGATCGTTCAAGGAAAATGGTAAACTCACTGTTCGGGATCCGGATCAAGAGACTACGATCCGGATTGAACTGGTGTATGAACGAACCACCTTCGGGATCCGGATCGAACAACCTGATCCGGATCCTGAACATGTCCCAAGTCCAGTTTTTGATTTTTATGCAATGAAAGATTCTTCCAAGTGTTTCTACACTACAAGAAGTATTCGGATCACACAAAATCTTTAGTTAAACATACCTGATCCTTTTGAATTCTTCTTTCTTGAGATTGAGTTAAATGATCCAACTTTCTTCACCTTCAATCTTCAAGACTTGAGACTTTCACGAAACTACGCCAACTCAAATTCCGTAACAATCTCCCCCTTTGGCGGTTTCGTGACAAAACATAGATCCACTAAAGAAAATTCAAAAAGATATTTTTGTTGCTATCATCATACAACAAAAATTTACAATGGAGATCCAAAAATTTAAAAACATGAGATAAACTCCTAAAACAGACTCTAGACTTAGACATCTGTACTTTCTGCACAAAGAAATCATTCTTGACAAAAAGAGATCGTTAGATACCTCAAGAATATTTAGCATACAAAACCTAGTACAGAGATAGAGTTTATCTAATCATCATGACATTTGAGAATTCAGATATGTAAGAGAATCATAGTCAAAAACCAACATATCTTCTATGCAACTAAAAACCAAATGCCACAAAATGTTAGTCCAACATCAACTTGTTAGTTATATTACATGCCCAAATAGTTAGTCGAGACATGCAAACAATCACAAGATGAAAACCAAAGTTGAAGTTGAAAAGATACTTACCTTGATGTCTACAAAATCTTCATCATCAAGTTTCACAATCATTGTTCATTGTTCTAAACATTGTTCTAAACTCTCTCCCCCTTTTTGTCACAAATACAGCCAAAGATTACAGAAGTGGAGAGAATGGTTAACAGTTTAAGTTCGAGAACTAAAAACTCAAATTAAAACTTAAAAACCTGCACAACAGAAGGATTTAAACATATGCATAATAAACAGAAATTAGAAGGATACGGATTATTCAGACTCGTCTGAACTGATACAGCCGAGGATTTGGAAAATCTTCTTTATTCGCTTGTTCATTGCTGATTGATTTTTATTTACCTTCTTTATTTCTTCCTTTACCTCAATTAGTTCATTTGATATACGTTCTTGCTCGTTGGAGAGCCTTTGCTGTTCTTTATAGATTGAGGTAACAGATGCATCATCATCAGAAGTTGATTGTGGTGCTTCTTGTGCCGGAGGTGCTGGTTGAACTGGAGGAGCTGCTGCCGGTGCAGAGGTTGTTGCTTGTTGTCGTTGTTCTCGTTGCCGGTGAAGAGGTATGAAAGGTTCATCTGGCTTCGTCGAAAGAGACTTTACAATTGTTGTGTCATTGATCGTTCCTAGACTGTGCAGATAGGAACTCGCATTTGTGTCAGCTTTAAATTTGCGAAGAATGGGCATGATGATCATTGGAAAAGGTAGTCTCTCTGACGGATGAGCTTGCTCCACATATCGTGCCATCCTTGACCAGATGACGTAGCGAATGTTTAAGTTAGCTCCCATTGCTGCTGCGGGGTTTCCAAGTAGATAAAGGAATATCATTCTTTCCCACCGAAGAACCTTTGTGTTCATGTTTGGAATAATATTGTAACAAACAATGAGATTTAAGATGCGGTACTCTGGTCGTAGTTCTTTCGAGAAAACGGAGTTTCCTGTCGACCGAGTATCTGGAACACAGATTCCATCAACTACCACTCTCCAGGAGAAGGTGTTGAAGACTTGATTCTTCAGGTAATGAGTGCCATCGGCTCGGGCGTCCATCCCTAGTACTTCACCAATTAGCTGAGGCGTTACTTTGATTCTGACATTCTTGACTAATGTTTGAAAATCCCGACGCCCGCTTTCCTGATCAACTAGATAGCAGGCATTCTGATAAAACATCCTCACTGAGTGAAGACAATACCCAGTGGTCTCCGGGAAATTGCAAATGGAAGCAAGACCTCTCTGGTCAAACAAAGTCCCAAACGTCTGAGAACGCTGCTTTCAGGCTTTTACATCAACATGCCTTTCTCCAATGCATTCTCTGTTTTCAAAATCCTTTATTCTGGCCGAGCTGACAAAGTCTTGTGCAGGTGCTTGGCCAGTAGCTGGTTGCTCAATGGTGATTCCTCGAGCACTTCCTCTCTTGCGAGCAACACTTTTTCTTCTTGTCTTCCCAGAAGTTTCTTCCATTGGAGCTTTCCCTTTTTCAGCAGCAGTAGGCGGAGCCTTCGATGTTTCCGCAGACCCTTTTCCCTTTGAAGCAGTGGGAACAGTCGTTGCTTCAACTTGCAGTTCATCCCAATCAATTGATTCTGTTTCAGATTCTGTATCGGAATCATCTTTAGCTTTCTTCGCTTTCTTAGCCTTCTTAGCCCTCTTGGGCTTGACGGTGTCTCTTGTATGAACCATAGCCGCAAGTAGAAAGACAATCCAAGTGATCACCATTGCTAATGGTTTCTTGAGAAAAGGAATCCTGTGTAGACCAACTCAAGAACACATGAAAAAATTGTTAATTTTCAAAGATTGAAAAAATTGTATCCAAAGAATCATTATCATGTAGAGAGACTAAGAATCAAATTAGTTTTGCAAAAGGACTTTTAAAAATAGATCAATTGCATGATTTTCGAAAATCCTTATTATATGCCCTAAAACCGAAATTTTAGAAATCGAAGCCTAAAAATCCGTTAATCAGAAGAATACCTAGCATATAATCAAAACTAATCTACCCAGAGTTCTTATTTCAAAAGAAATTTGATCAAAAACCATCCACAAACAAAGTTGATCCAAGAAATTCATCACGTTTGAGGAGAAAAAGAGAAAAACGGTGAAAAACCGAGATTTTGATCAATAAAACTTACTTGGAACTGAAGAACTTGAGTTTGAAAGCTTCCAGGAAGGATGAAATCTAGAGAGAGAGGCTCTGGAAACTTTGGAACAAAAGATTGGAGTAAAGAAATCAAAAACCCCTTTCGTTCCTTATAAAACCTAGCCGCGATCCGGATCAGTTCATAACTGCGATCCGGATCGGCTACCCGCAGTGAGAAACTGCGTTCGGGATCCGGATCGGCAGATACAATCCGGATCGTCAGCCCGCAGAAGAATTCCTGCGTTCGGGATCCGGATCATCTAGCCCGATCCGGATCGGCCCCAACTTTTTCTTTAGAAAATTTCAGAGAAATTCAAGAAAAACCAGAAAAATATTGTAAGCGCAAATGTGTATCAACTTTAAACAAAAATCATCGTTTCATACAACAAGAATTAGATTATGCCAAATCTATCAATAATATCCAAAAATGAAACGAGAATTTACAAAAATTAAATCCCTTAAAGTTGAACACCTTCAATCACATCTAACTTGATCTTATGAGTAATGCCTTTATCAAATCATCAATTCAGTAAAGAAAATGAAATACAAAGATCAATAGATGTTTGAAATCCCAAATATAATAGATAATGTATCTAGACAATCTGTTGAAGAGAGTGGCTCTTTGAGCATCTTTCATTAAAAACCCACCTTATACCAACCTTGAAATTTGACAGAGTCAAGTATTTCAACATGCATTTTACTTAATCAAAAATTTGAACAACCATGCTTGGTATACATGTGGTAGCTGCACACAATACTCGGACGACCGAGGTGGTAGCTCTTTCCTCCATGTGGTGGTAGTTTTCACACTCCTCATTGGGATGTAACTCTTTCCACATCTTTTGAGCATTTTACCTTTTCTAAGACTCCCCCTCAATTGGCTATCAATTATTTAAGATATAAAGTATTCAACCAAATATTGATCTCGATTTCATACTCGACTAAGCAGTCAAATAAGATAATGGCTATACCAAGAGATCATAGAGAGAGAGAAATTGACTTTGATCACTTTAGAAGATGATTTAATTAACATAAATGATCATTGCAACAGTGAAATATTATGATGGCAAAAGCATAATAAATTTCTAAATGTGCGAAAAGATGCAATTAAAGTCAATTATGATCTATGCTCAATTAATGTCCTATGTACAAACATAGATAATGAACAAAACAAAAACAAATACAAAACCTATCCTAAGCAAAGATTTCAAAAAGAAGATTATTTCAAGGAAAGCATCCCAATTGCTTTTCGTAAATGAATAAAACGTTTTTGATCCAAAGGTTTTGTTAGAATGTCAGCTAATTGATCCTCAGTTGAAATATATGAAAGTTGAAGAGTATTTGATTCAACTAGCTCTCTAAGAAAATGATATCTAAGTTCAATATGTTTTGTTCTAGAGTGCAACACAGGGTTTTTAGAAATGTTAATAGCACTAGTGTTGTCACAAAGTATTGTTACCGAAGATGCTGAAATGCGGAAGTCGCTCAATACGCTTTTCATCCAAATGAGTTGAGTTGAGCAACTTCCAGCTGAAATGTATTCCGCTTCGGCAGTCGAGAGTGCTATGCAGTTCTGCTTTTTACTGTGCCATGCAACAAGGCAATGGCCAAGATAGAAGCATGCACCACTCGTGCTTTTCCGATCATCCACTGATCCTGCCCAATCGGCATCTGAGTATCCAACAATATCCAAACTTGTTCCCATAGGATACCAAATTCCGAAATTAATTGATCCTTTGATATACCGGATGATCCTTTTCACCGCTTTCAGGTGAACCTCCTTTGGTGCTGATTGATATCTCGCGCAAATCCCAACACCAAAAGATATATCCGGGCGACTAGCCGTGAGGTAAAGTAGACTTCCAATCATACTTCGATACAATTTCTCGTCTACATTCTCACTATGTGATTCACTTCCAAGTCCCTTGTGGCTAGTTCCCATTGGAGTCGGAAAATCTTTACAATTTTCTAGATCAAACTTTTTGACCAACTCCATTGCATACTTGGATTGACTCAAGTGAATACCTTCATCATTTTGTTTAATTTGCAATCCAAGAAAATAAGTCAATTCGCCCATCATGGACATCTCAAATTCGCTTTCCATGGTCTCCGCGAATTTAGAAGCATCGTTATCTCTTGTTGCGCCAAATACTATGTCATCGACATATATTTGTGCTACAATGAAATTGTTTTGATAATGCTTCACAAAGAGAGTCCTATCAGCTCCCCCTCGAGTATAGCCCTTCTCCAAAAGGTGCTTTGTTAACCTTTCGTACCATGCTCGCGGTGCTTGTTTCAGACCGTAAAGAGCCTTTTTCAAACGAAAAACATGGTTAGGTTGTTTATGATCTACAAAACCTTTCGGTTGAGCCACATAAACTTCCTCATTTAAAAACCCATTTAGAAATGCGCTCTTAACGTCCATTTGAAATAATTTGATTTTAAAATGACAAGCAATAGCAAACAGTATACGAATGGACTCGAGTCTAGCTACAGGGGCGAAGGTTTCATCAAAGTCTATACCTTCTACTTGAGAGTAGCCTTGAGCAACTAATCGTGCCTTGTTCCTGATGATAGTACCATCCTCATTTTTCTTGTTCTTGAAGATCCATTTGGTACCTATCACATTGTGTTGCTTTGGAGGCTTCGTTAATTCCCAGACTTTGTTTCGCTCAAATTGATGGAGCTCTTCCTGCATTGCTTTAATCCAGTAGTCATCCTGAAGAGCTTCATCTATGTTCTTTGGTTCGATTAAAGATACGTAGCAAGCGAATCCACAAACCAACTGCCTCCGAGTTCTGACTCCTTCTTGTGGATCTCCAATAATATTCGATTCCGGATGATCCTTGGAGATTCGTAACGTTTGTTGAAACGGAGTACTCGGAGATATATGAGATGATTCCTGCACATCAGATAAACTAGAAGAACCATTAGATGCATCATTAATATTGGAAGTATTATTATGAGAAGATGCACTAGCAGGAGAATCATCATCTAGAGAGATATCGATGGTAGATTTTCCAGTTTCAAAGTGAAAAGCTTCATCTACTTTAACATTTATAGATTCTACGATCGTCTTAGATTCAATGTTAAATACTCGATATGCTCTGCTATTCGTAGAATAACCCAGAAAGATCCCTTCATCACTTCGAGAGTCGAACTTTCCAAGATTTTCACGGTCACGTAAAATGTAACATCGACTCCCGAAGACACGAAAATATTTGATATTGGGTTTTCTACTAAACCACAGCTCATATGGTGTATTTAAAGTTCCTGGGCGCAAGTAAACTCTATTAATGACATAGACAGCGGTGTTCACAGCTTCAGCCCAAAAATGTAGCGGTAAATTCCGGCTATGAAGCATCACACGCGCCATCTCTTGAACAACCCTGTTCTTGCGCTCAACAACACCATTCTGCTGAGGTGTATAGGGTGCCGAGAATTCATGTTTGATTCCATTTGAAGTGCAAAAATCAATGAATTTTGAATTTATGAATTCTCCACCTCTATCACTTCTAACACGAATGATCTTTTCATTTTTTTCAATCATAATACGATGGCAAATCTCATGAAAAGAGTCAAACGTATCGGCTTTCTCTTTTAAAAATGCTACCCAAGAAAACCGAGAGAAATCATCAACCAATAAAAAAATGTGCCATTTACCTCCCAAAGATGGTTGACGGGTCGGCCCCATTAAGTCCATGTGCAAAAGTTCCAAGGGCCGTTTTGTACCAACGTGGTTCAAGTTCTTATGTGCAGTCCTAGACTGTTTTCCCTTTTGGCAACCACCACACACAATGTTTTGTTTAAATAAAAGCTTTGGAACCCCCTTGACCACGTCCTTGCTTGAAATTCTAGTAAGTTCCTTAAAATTTAAGTGACCTAGCCTTTCATGCCAAAGAGTTTCATTATTCAAAGCAGCTAAGTTACAATTTTCAGAAAATTTATTAGGAACAACATAACAATTGTTTTCAGATCTAACCCCTTTTAAAAAGAAGACATGGTCCTTATCAGTTACAACGCATTCAACAGATGAAAAGTTAACTGAAAAACCATTGTCGCAAAGTTGACTTATGCTTATGAGGTTAGTCTTAAGGCCATCAACAAATAAGACGTTTTTCAAAATCGGGCCATCTGGAATAGCTACCGTCCCTTTTCCAACAATTTTGGAAGATCGACCGTCTCCGAAAACAACGTGTCCTCCGGAGATTTTCTCAAGATTTTGAAAACTATTTTTGTCACCGGTCATGTGACGGGAACACCCGCTATCCAGATACCAAGACGAACTATCATATGCATGCAAGGAAACATTAGAAACAAGACAAGGGAAAATTTCACCTTTGCGCACCCAAACCCTTTTGGAGTGCGTCGGTAATGGTCGAGAAGTTATATGCCTAGGTGAAGGCGTCTTGTTATAGCGATGGTTGTTCCTTGATGTAATCGTCTTGCGCGATGAACTACCAAATCTCTTTTCATTTGAAAAGTTTTGCTTTGATTTTCGGGGAGGAGCCTTTTTGGTAGTTGTTGCAAGAGGTCCTTGAGATGAGCGTTCGACTCCCGTCTTGCAATATCTTCTTATGTGCCCTGAAACACCACAACGAAAACATACCTTAGATCTTGACGATCCCAAAGAGGATGAAGTAGGTTTGTTGTCGTTGTTTGTCTTGAATTCCGGTGTCGGAGGAGGAGATGCCGACTGAGGCACAAAAACTGTCTCACTCGAACTTGGACTGTTTCCAGTTTGAGTGTATCCGAGGCCGAACCTATTTGATTGACCAAGACCAAGAAGTCTATCCAACTTACTCCTTCCTGAAGAGAATCGCTGTAAGTCATTCTTGAGTTGGAAAATGGTCTTTGTCATTTCCAGATTATCCTGTCGAGCCTCGTTGTAGAGCTTTGAGAAGTGATTCGCGTTATCCACCAGATTTGTATGTTCCTTCTCAAGTTGCTCATTGGACTCTTGAAGGGAAGCATTTTCTTTTATCAGGTTTTCCCTTTCCACTTCAAGAGCGTTTGAGAGAGAAGTCGCTCTTTTTGCTTCTTCTTCGAGATCATGCACTCTCCCTCTCAAACTCTTGTTTTGCTTAGCCACTTTCTTTGAGTCCCTCAAAAGTCTGTGGTAGGCTAGAGCAAAATCTTCACCTTCCGAATCATCCGATTCGTTGTCCGTTGCATTCTTTTCAACAGTGGAGTTGGACAACGACTCAGATGTACTTGCCATAAAGCACATGAAGGGTGAAGATACGGACGCGTGGAATGCGGTGGAGCTCTTTTCTTCATCACTCGAAGACAACTCATTTGACGTTGAGTTGTCATCCCAAGTGACGACTTGCATCGCCTTCTTCTTTGCCGGATACTTGTTAGGACACTCCGTTGCAATGTGGCCGTAGCCTCGACATTTGAAGCATTGTAGTTGTCCTTCTAAACTTTTCTTATCCTTTGAGAAGTTCTCTTGCTTTCTTGACTTGTAACCTGAAGTACCCTTGCCTTTGTTCGACTTTCCGAAGGATGGAGATTTGCTTGAATTACCCCTTCGAAAGTTGCGGCGAAACTTCCTTGTCAAGAGAGCGAGCTGCTTCTCAAATTCCTCCATAGAAAGGTTCTCGTCATCGTCTGAGGAGGATGTATCCGCGTCTTCTTCCTTAGTTGTTTTCAACGCATAACCTGAAGACTTAGAAGTGGATGCCTTTCCAGAAGAATTGTTAGTAGTAAATGTCATTTCATAAGTTTGCAATGAACCAACTAATTCTTCTACACGTATTTCGTCCGGGTGTTTAATAGTTTCAATGGCAGTAACCTTTGGGCGAAATCGTTCAGGAAGAGTTCTTAAGATTTTTCTTACAATCTTAAATTCTGGAATCTTCTCTCCCAGATTAGCACATGAGTTTACGATGTCTTGCAATCGTGTATAGTAGTCCGTGAAAGATTCATTTTCTGCCATTAAGATAGAGTCAAACTTGCTCGTAAGCATTTGCAGTTTCTGAATCTTCACGAGGTTAGTTCCCTCATGTGTAACCTGAAGAACATCCCAGATTTCTTTCGCAGTCTCACATGCCGAGACGCGAGAGAATTCAGTTTGAGATAAGGCATTAAAAATAGCATTAATTCCCTTGCCATTGTAAGAAGATGAATCTAACTCTTCCTTGGTCCATTTCGACCTAGGTTTTAAGGTGCGAACATCACCATTAAATTCAGTTGGATTAGACCATCCTAATTCAATCGATTGCCACACCCGTTCGTCGATGGAAATTAAAAAGGCTTTCATCCGTACTTTCCAGTACGCATAATTTGTTCCATCGAAGAACGGGGGTCGGTTGATGTTTCCACCTTCAACTATTGTTTACAACCCTATTCCCTCTCTGATACCACTTGTTGGGTTATATGTAATACGGATCTAAATAGGGGAAAAAACACCTATAGGGGGGTGAATAGGTGTAAACGTATAAACACTCAAAAAATCATTGCGATAAAACCCAATGCGGAAATAAAAATAATACGCAAGATTTTTACGTGGAAAACTCCATCACCGGAGTAAAAAACCACGGGACCGATAACACGGCAGAAATCCACTAGAATTAAAACACGTACAAGGTGATTTACCGTACACACTTACGACTCAACCTTTTCCATACGCTCCTAGAGGATCTTCTCCGCTCGCTCCGCGATGCTTCTCGAATCCACGATCTGCGCCCAACGCCGAATCCACGGCGTCCAACGTCGAATCCACGACGTCCGACCGAATCCACGGTCTTCACCCAATAGCACCCTTCGAATCCACGAACGTGCCTCGCTCCGAATCCACGAGAGCGGTTGAACCTTGAATCCACAAGGACACGCGAATCCACGCGCCGATTTTTGGGGTAAATCGTTGTTTTGGGTGGTGATGATCCGCCGAATACTTAGATCAAAGATAGATCGGAAATACCATCTAAGTATTCATTAGTTTGATCCAACTCGAGATGTGAGTATGAAAACCTAGAATCAAACTAATCAATATAGATGAAGAAACATAGAGTGTTCTCTAATGATTTCCTTTCTTCTCTATATGTGGATCTATAGCCGTATAAAATGATACATGAAAATGACGGCTATTGACTATGTGGATTACCCCTAGAAAACGAGTCATAGGGTGTATTTATAGGTTAGAAACCCTAGGAAGGAGATAAGAATCAAAAACCTAACATTTCTGGAAATTTTACGGACGGCGATCCGGATCGGACTAGCTGTGATCCGGATCGTCGTAACGAGTCAGCCAGTTCCAGAAAAACGAAGGTTCGGGATCCGGATCGAAGTGCATGATCCGGATCGTTCATACAGTTTACCAAACATCAACGTTCGGGATCCGGATTGCGAAGCATGATCCGGATCGTTCAAGGAAAATGGTAAACTCACTGTTCGGGATCCGGATCAAGAGACTACGATCCGGATTGAACTGGTGTATGAACGAACCACCTTCGGGATCCGGATCGAACAACCTGATCCGGATCCTGAACATGTCCCAAGTCCAGTTTTTTATTTTTATGCAATGAAAGATTCTTCCAAGTGTTTCTACACTACAAGAAGTATTCGGATCACACAAAATCTTTAGTTAAACATACCTGATCCTTTTGAATTCTTCTTTCTTGAGATTGAGTTAAATGATCCAACTTTCTTCACCTTCAATCTTCAAGACTTGAGACTTTCACGAAACTACGCCAACTCAAATTCCGTAACAGAAATCCTTTGTATGTCGGATTTAAGTTGATGAACTTGTTTGGTCAATGCTTGGTTGGTGACATGAATCTCCTCAAACTGTTTTTCTAGAAAACCAATCTTGTCCGTATATGATTTAGCGTTTGTCTCCGATTGGTTTAGCTTTTCTTGGAGGATTTTATTGTTATTCAATAAACGTCCTTGTTCCTCCTCGAGATCATGAAGTTTTATCTTTAAAGCATGATTCTCGTCTTGATTCTCAAGTCGTTGCTTCCTCAACTTCTTGATATGCTTGGCCATCTTCTTAGATTCCGCAAGAAGTTGTTGATATGCCTCAACGAGTTCTTCCTCGTCCGACTCCCCCTCACTTGATGACTCTCCGCCGGATGTTGATGTTTCATGCAAAATCAAAGGAATAGAGTCAGTGATTAAAGATGATAAGCAACCATTAGAAGAGGGAATATGAGAGGCATGAGAGGCAACAACTTTTTCCTCTTTACTTGAGGTCGATTCATTAGAAGTAGAATCGTCCCAAGTTTTTGCTTGCAAAGCCCTCTTTTTATATGATTTCGGAGAAGGACAATCCGTTGAAAAATGGCCGTAGCCTTTGCATCGTTAGCATTGGATTTCCCCTTCGAAATCATCTTTCTCTTTTCTTTAGAGGGTTTTGCAAAGCTTTTGAGATTAGAGGATTTAGAACCCGATGATCCTTTAGATAGTTTCGTGGATGAAGATCCATCGGTTCGATTCTTCCAAAATTTCCGACGAAATTTCTTTGTGATCCGCGCCAATTGTTCTTCAAAATCGGCAAAAGAGATTTCATCGTCGGAACTTGATACGCCATCTTCTTCCTTTGTTGATTTGAACGCAATACCTGTAAGCTTAGAAGAAGACTTGGAAGAAACTTGATTAGTAGGAAAAGTCATCTCATATGTTTGTAAAGCACCTACTAATTCCTCTACTCTCATCTCATCCGGATGACTAACGGTTTCAATGGCGGTAACCTTTGCCCTAAACCGTTCCGGAAGAGTCCGAAGTATCTTTCTTACAATTCTCGACTCCGGGATCTTTTCTCCTAAATTAGCACAAGTATTGATTACATCTTGAAGTCTAGTGTAATAATCTGTAAACAATTCATGCTCTTCCATATGAATAGAGTCAAATTGACTTGTAAGCATCCGGAGCTTTTGAATTTTTACAAGATTAGTACCCTCATGTGTAATTTTGAGAATATCCCAAATCTCCTTTGCAGTTTCACACGCGGAAATTCGTGTGAACTCAGTCGAGGAAAGAGAATTAAATAAAGCGTTCATACCTTTCCCATTGTAAGAAGATCTTTCGAATTCCTCTTTGGACCATCTAGAGCGAGGTTTTGGGGTAGTAGAATTTCCTACTTCCTCAACAGGATGCACCCAACCGTATTCCACGGATTGCCATACCCGCTCATCAATTGCGATGAGAAAAGCTCTCATCCGCACTTTCCAATAAGCATAATTAGTCCCATCAAAAAGATGAGGTCTATAAATATTACCACTTTCACCCATCATGATGGATAAACCTAAAACCCGCTCCGATACCAATTGTAGGTTTTTATAGGATCCACAAGGATCTAAATAGGTACTATCAAACAACTAGAGGGGGGGTGAATAGGTGTAATACTTATAAAACCAAATCTCAGTGCAAAAATAAAAACCAATGCGGAAAATAAAAACAGCACACCGAGATATACGTGGAAACTCCAATCCAGGAGAAAAACCACGGGAACAACACGCAATAACAATCCACTAAGAATAGAAGAATAACAAGGTGATTACCGACTCCACGGACTCAACCCCTCCTTCAGCTTCTTCGGACCTTGCGCTGACCGGTTGGATATCCACGCAATAACAATCCCTAAGAAAAGAAGAATAACAAGGTGATTACCGTCTCCACGGATTTAACCCCTCTTTCAATTTCTTGGACCTCGCGCTCTACCGATTTTGCACGTCCACTGCACACGTTCGAATCCACGAACGCCACTCGAATCCACGAGCACCACTCGAATCCACGAGCACACGTTTCGAATCCACGAAACGCCTTTAGCACACCGAATCCACGATGCCACGTCGAATCCACGATGCAAACTCAGTCGATAAGAATATTGACTTCGATGGTGATCCTTTGCTTAGATTCTTATTGAGAAACCGTAGAAGAAATCTCTAAGCAAAGATTAGATCAATTCGACAAAAGATATGTTCTTGAAAGAACCATCGAATTGACCTAAAAGAGGCTATAAAGAAGATCGATAAAAACCTAGCCTCTAGGGTTGCTCTCAGGAATTTAATTAATTAATCGGTAGAGAACCCACATTTTTGAGAAACCCTAAATGTCTATTTATAGTTTAGAAACCTTTGGAAAGAGATAAGAATCAAAAACATACCTTATCTGGAAATTTTCAGGACGGCGATCCGGATCGGATTTACTGCGATCCGGATCGTCGTAACGAGATTGACGATTCCAGAAAACCAAGGGTTCGGGATCCGGATTGCAAGGTCCGATCCGGATCGTTCATGCAATTCAGCAAAGTCCCATGTTCGGGATCCGGATCGGAATGGCCTAGGATCCGGATTGAAATTGCCAATGAACAAGTACCCTTCGGGATCCGGATTGCAAGGTCTGATCCGGATCCTGAACATGTCCCATGTCCAGTTTTTGATTTTTATGCAATTAAAAATTCTTCCAAGTGTTTCTACACTATAAGAAAGTATTCGGATCACCACAATTATTTAGTTAAACATACCTGATCCTCTTGAATACTTTCTTCTTGAGATTGATGTAGCTGATCCACAATTCTTCAACTTCAATCTTCAAGACTCAAGACACTGCGTGTCAACTTGAGCACTTGTTGAATCTTCTCTAAGTCTTTGATTGCTGATTGACAATTTGATCCCTTTAAGACTCCGACTCAACTCACAGACTTGACTCACGAAATATGCCAACACCAAAAGCCGTAACAACAGTGTGTCTTGGCTGTGTAGTTTTCCAGCCTGTGAGTGAGACAGTGTTTTGTTGGTTTCTGCCGATCTTGTTGATCGAGGATTTGGATCATAGCCTGCATGAGCCACATTTGAGCTCGACAGAGATGCGCGGATACTTTACTCGGTGGGGTCGCGCCCCTCGAGTGCCACTCCGGAGTTGGGCCTGATACTTCTATCGCGACTTGTCGATGCATTTGTCCCTCTGGCTGGGCCAGTTTTGGCAGTCACGGACACCGTCCCTCTGGCTGGGCCAGTTTTGGCAGTCACGGACGCCCTACGTAAGTCACGGTCCTCCGGGGCCGCGGCATTGAAGATTTTTGCAGGTAGCGCAGTGCGACGATTTTCAGCGAGGCCCGTTTTTCAGCTTTTCAGTCCATGGGGACCCTAGAGTTCCTCCAACAGTATTTTTGGGCGATTTTTATGGAGGCGGTTTCTCGAGAGGTATATCTACAAATTTCGTGTTGACCACATTTTTCAGATTTGATCTTTTATTGGGGTTTTGGGTACATTTTTAACTCCCTTTGCTGCTGGTGGACTTTTTGGACAGCACCTTCTTTTGGATTTTATCTCCGCATCCGGACATCGGAATTTGACATTTAAGGACTCTATCGACATCTACTCTTCGCGAGGATCGGCATCATATTTTTATTGAAATTTTTGGAGTTCGTTTTACAGGTGAAATTTCGCATTAAGGGGACTGTTCCCAGCAGATTTGTGATACTTGGATTTTATGGAATTAAGTGTAACTTTGGGTTGTATTTTGTACCCAGGATGTATTGTTCAGTGTTCCTGTACTGTTGGATTAGTGGTGAGTAGAGGATATCTATTTCTGGGCATTCTCAGCTGTACGACTCCGGACAGTTAGCACCTTCAGGTGGGTGGCCCGTTTCCAGATTCTCGGATTGCACATTAATTCTATATGTGTAGGAACATGCATGAGAGAAATAGTGGATTGTTAGCATGCTAGTCTGTGATAATTGTTATTCCTGTTAAATTCCTAATGATCTTGTGATGCTTTATTTCCTACCACTTGTTAATTATTGATATCTTGGAACTTGACCTAGCACCCCCGCCATATGCAGCATGTTCAGCCAGACTGTAGAAAACTCAACTTGGGCTAGGTTTTTTATTGCTCTAGACATTCCCACATCACTATTCTATGTTTCATTCTAGACTTAGCTTTTCCTCACCCGGGTTGTGGGCCGAGAGGTCGGGTTGTTGTGGATGCATTTACACTCGTGTCTGGGGACCGAGTGGAGTTTGATAGCAGTCTGTAGATCAGGGTTCTTTGGGAGCCGTCAGAGTGACAGTGTGTCTTGGCTGTGTAGTTTTCCCAGCCTGTGAGGTGAGACGTGTTTTGGTGGTTCCTGCCGATTCTTGTTGATCGAGGATTTGGATCATAGCCTGCATGAGCCACATTTGAGCTCGACAGAGATGCGCGGATACTTTACCTCGGTGGGTCGCGCCCCTCGAGTGCCACTCCGGAGTTGGCCTGATACTTCCTATCGCGACTTGTCGATGCATTTGTCCCTCTGGCTGGGCCAGGTTTTGGCAGTCACGGACGCCCTACGTAAGTCCGGTCCTCCGGGATGTAACGGCAGTAGGTAGGCGCAGGTTTGCTGGACGCGATGTGACAGTCAGTTTAGATTGGGTGATCTGAGTTGAGGGCTAGTTGTTGGCATCATGTTCTTTCTGTTCCACTCTTTGAGCATCTAGATAGAGGCATAGTAGCTGTAGAGTTTACTTTTCCAGCTTTTCCTTTCAGCACTGCATATGTTACTTTATGCCTCTGGTAGACTTAGTGGGCAAACCGTCGGGCTTGTTGGCGGCACCCACTGAGAACTACTGTGGGATGTAGTTCTCACACCCGTCGTGGTGTCTTTTCCCCAGGGACTTGTGCTCAGGTTCCTGCTGCTCCAGTTGCTGATCCAGCTCCTTCTGACCGAGGTAAGGGAGTCGCGAGATAGATCCCTTCCAGTCTTCTCCTGAGAGAGAGTAGATGTACCCCTTACCACATTTTGAGAGTGTTATGTCGAGTGACCCTTGTAGTGAGGTATCGAGTTGTACCTTTCTTTTACTACAGAGAGAGACTTTTGTATTTTGGTGAGGATGGTTTGTATATTGTGGAGTTGTAGTTGTATATTTTTATTTTTCATTTCAGCATTTTATATTT
This sequence comes from Tillandsia leiboldiana, assembly GCA_029204045.2. NCBI lineage: Eukaryota > Viridiplantae > Streptophyta > Magnoliopsida > Poales > Bromeliaceae > Tillandsia > Tillandsia leiboldiana. The sequence continues at coordinate 38,724,267 of CM055071.1, read as the reverse complement.
TCAGCTCTGATATCTGTTAGTGTAGATGATTCTTTTGCAGGTTAGTCGCTATGTCTATACGGAGCTTCCCGTGTGGGCGGCGGATTTGTTGGCGGGCCCGGGGCGCAGTTTTGACCCGACGTAACAGATTAGAGTAGTATCAGAGCCTAGGATGTAGGTCATTGGGGACTTAGAAACCCTAGGCTTGTGGTTGGACCCTAGTATGACTCACGTGAGAGCCGTAATTTTTAGCGAGAGTCCCGATTGGGTTTCTAACTCTCCCGAGCGGATTGGGATGAGTGATTGACATGTCTTCCTTCGGTGGCAACTATGTTGGCTGTAGACAACATAGTACTACGGGAAGGGGGACATGCCTTTTGACTTTCGCTAGATTGGGTCGAGTGTCGATTTGGGTTCTGATTGTTTGTTTTGTCCCTCAGGTGGGTGATGCCTCCGCGACGCACGATGTCGACGCGTTCGCAGCCTTCTTCCTCTGAGCCCGAGCAAGAGGACTTAGGGAAGGGATAGCAGGGAGAGGTTCAGGAGCTCCGTGCCTATATGGCACAGTTGTCTGAGGCTTCACGGCGCCAGGAGGAGGCTTCTCGGCGCCAAGAGGAGGCCTTGGGTCGGTTGATGCTCATGATGGAGCAGATGGCGCAGCCGGTTGTAGCACCCCCTAAGACTTCGCCTGTGCCTTCTTCGCCAGTTGTGGCGCCCCCTGTTGTTCAGCCTGCACCGGCAATTCCTGTTGAGCCGGTTTCTAGTAGACCACCGTCTGGGTCGACGGGACCTTTGACTTCAGCTGAGCAGCGTGAGGTGGTGGATCTGTTGATGAGGTTCCGCCAGTTCGATCCACCCCGTTTTTCTGGATTGAGTACAGAGCCGTGGGAGGCTGAGTCTTGGATCACGGCCATGGAGCGTCATTTTGAGAGTTTGTTCATTGAGGAGCGGTTTCGAGTCCTCTTGGCTACACACTTCTTGGAGAGCAACGCCGAGGCTTGGTGGCGGCGTGTGCGACCTGTTGGTCCGCCTGGGACGCAGCTTCTCTCTTCGGCAGAGTTCCGTAGTCTTCTTCTAGGGGCCTTCTTTCCAGAGAGTGTTCGTCAGAGATTGGAGGAGCAGCTGAAGAATCTCCGCCAGGGAGATAGGCCCGTGCATATGTACATAGCTGACTTCAATCAGCTGTTGGCTTGTGTGCCTCACGTGGCCAGGGATGAGACTCGCCGGATATACATGTTTGAGCGAGGATTGCGCCGGGATATTTATCAGTTTGTTCGCTCCCGCAAATTACAGACTTTGGAGGCCTCTATGGAGCAGGCACTCTATGTTGAGTGTGGAGAGGCGGTGATGGCGGAGGTGGCTCCAGCCCCCGTAGTGACTCCTGGGGCGAAGCGCTCGGCACCGATGGAGTAGGGGCAGTCGAGTCGGCAGGGACCCCCGAGACCCCCACGTTTCCACTCTCAGGGTCGTGGGTATCAGGGGCGGCAGAGATCGGGAGCATCTCGTCAGTCTCAGCAGCAGCAGCGTCGACCGCCTCGGCAGCAGCAGCCTTCGCAGCAGCAGCAGACCTCGCGGCAGCCCCGCCCTTACCGATGTGTCATTTGTGGAGGACCGCACTCACCGATCCAGTGCCCTCAGAGGCAGGGTCGTTGTTTCCGTTGCGGGCAGACCGGTCACTTCCAGAGTGCGTGCCCCAGAGCAGGTCATCCAGCTCCTTCCTCAGCTTCAGCACCTTCTGTTCCTCATCAGTCGGCGGGACCTTCTGCGGCCTACGGTAGGCCAAATTTTGCTTCATCATCCTCGCGACAGCCAGAGCGACGTCCCCCAGCGCCGAGCGGGCGAGTCTATGCCGCTCAGGTTGAGGATGCTACAGCAGCAGAGCATGTCGTCGCAGGTATTATTTTGATTTCTGCAGTTCGTACTCGTGCACTTTTTGATACCGGTGCATCACATTCTTTCATCAGTAGAGCATTTGCATCCCTACATGGTATAGAGGTAGTTTCTTTATCGCATGCATTAGAGGTTCAAATTCCAGATCATGTCTTGCATGTCGAGGAGTATTGTAGGGATTGCCCTGTGCAGCTGGGATCCTGGATTCTGCCGGCAGACTTGCTTGTCTTGCGGCAGCTCTAGGATTTCGATGTTGTACTTGGCATGGATTGGTTGTCGCGGTATTTTGCTACCATAGACTGCAGAGAGAGGACGGTGACCCTCCGCGAGCCGGGACAGGAGGAGTTTGTTTTCAGAGGCTGTCAGAGCTCCTTGTTTGCGGTGACGATTTCTTCGGCGAGGGTTAGGCGGATGATGAGCAGAGGCTGCACCGCTTTCTTGGGGACGATTGTGGAGGTGCCTACGGCGGCATTGGGACTCGAGGATATTCCTGTTGTCCGTGAGTTCCCAGATGTGTTTCCCCCTGAGTTGACGACTATGCCGCCGGAGAGGGAGATAGAGTTTGTGATTGATGTGGTACCAGGAACCGCACCAATCTCAAAGGCACCTTATAGGATGGCACCTGCCGAGTTGAGGGAGTTGAAGGCCCAGCTACAGGATCTGATGGACCGGGGCTTTGTTAGGCCCAGTGTTTCTCCGTGGGGAGCGCCAGTTTTATTTGTGAAGAATAAGGATGGGTCGCTTCGATTGTGTGTGGATTACAGTGAGTTGAATAAAGTGACCATCTGGAACAAGTATCCCTTACCACGGATAGATGATTTGTTCGATCAGTTGTAGGGAGCTTCAGTGTTTTCGAAAATTGATCTTCAGTCAGGTTACCACCAGCTGAGGGTGAGGGCCGAGGACATCCCCAAGACGGCTTTTAGATCCCGGTATGGGCATTATGAGTTCACGGTTATACCTTTTGGTTTGACTAATGCCCCTGCTGCATTTATGGATTTGATGAACCGGGTATTCCAGCCTTACTTGGACCTGTTTGTGGTTGTATTCATCGACGACATTTTGATCTACTCCCAGAGCGATGTGGAGCATGAGGAGCACTTGAGGATAGTGCTGCAGCTTCTGCGTGAGAAGAAGCTGTATGCCAAGCTTAAAAAGTGCGAGTTCTGGCTTCGGGAGGTTGCATTCTTGGGCCATATCGTATCAGCCGCAGGAGTGGCAGTAGACCCGACGAACATTGATGCAGTTCGGGATTGGCCGAGACCAACGACGGTTACAGAGGTTCGGAGTTTTCTGGGCTTGGCAGGCTATTACCGTCGGTTTGTAGAGGGCTTTGCGAAGCTCTCTACTCCCCTGACCAGTTTGACTAGGAAGGGGACGAGGTTTGTATGGACCGAGCAGTGCCAGCAGAGTTTTGAGGAGCTGAAGATGAGACTGATTTCAGCACTAGTTCTTGCATTGCCAGTGATGGGAGATGGATTCGTGATTTATAGTGACGCCTCTCACAGCGGATTGGGTTGGGTTTTGATGCAACATGGTAGGGTAATTGCTTATGCTTCATGGCAATTAAAGGATTATGAGAAGAATTACCCTACTCATGATTTGGAGCTTGCAGCTGTGGTGTTCGCATTGAAGTTGTGGCGGCATTACCTCTACGGTGAGCACTGTGAGATCTACACGGATCATAAGAGTTTAAAGTACTTGTTTACTCAAAAGGAGCTGAATCTGAGGCAACGCCGGTGGTTGGAGCTACTAAAGGACTATGATGTGAGCATCCTTTATCATCCTGGCAAGGCCAATGTTGTAGCAGATGCTTTGAGTCGGAGGTCAGTGCAGAGTTTGAGCATGTTGAATCCACAAGGCCTATGTTGTAGCACTGTGAGATCTACACGAATTGTGTCCAACTTCGAATCCACGAAGTCCAACCCAATCCACGGTCTTTACCAATGTAGCACATATCGAATCCACGAACGCGCCTAACTCCGAATCTACGAAGTCGTAATCTTGAATCCATAAGGCCTTCACCGAATCCACGGTCTTCACGCGAATCCACGCGCCATGTTCCTTCCGGAACTCGTTGATTGTTTATTGGTGATGATGATTTTAAATACTTAGAAAATCATAGATAGACAAGAAAAATAATGTCTAAGTATTCATCAATTTGATTCTTACAAAAGAATAAAGAGTTGAAAAACCCCAAGAATCAAATCGATAAATTTTTTTGATCAAGAGATTATTAAGATCATAGAAGAAGAAATCTAAGATAAACGTGTTTTCCTTTTCTTCTCTATATGTGGATTACCCTAAAATAAAATCTCTAGGGTTTATTTATAGGTTAGAAGCCTCAGAGATAAGATAAGAATCAAAAACTGACTAAAACAAAATTTTCCCGCATTACGGTTCGGACTGGATTCACGGCGTTCCGGACTGGAATGGGTCTGATCCGGACTGTTTCATGCAAAATATGAATTTCAATGTTCGGGGTCCGAACTGAAGCCTGGCTAATCCGGACTGAAAATTCGCATAAACGAACCTATGTTCGAGGTCCGGACTGAACATGTCTGGTCCGTATCCTTAACACTCAAAATATCCAGTTTTTTATTTTTAAGCCATAGAAAATATTCTAAACTCAAAATATCCAGTTTTTTATTTTTAAGCCATAGAAAATATTCTAAGTGCTTTAATCTAATAGAATGAATTCAAATCACTAAAAATATTTAATTAAACGTACCTGATCATTATGGATTCATTCTTCTTGAGATTGATGTCTTTAATCCTCAAGTCTTCATCTTCAATCTTCAAGACTCCAACTAACTTCACGAAATTCGCCAACACATATCCGTAACAAGGGATCCACTCGACCAGGTTCTCCTTTGGTAACTCTCACGACCGCTTGACGGGTGATAGCCGAAGAGGGTTTACGGAGGTAGAGATGGATCGCCGGTTTCGACTTAGAATAGCCGAACCGGGTAGAGAGATAAATATGTATGGCTAAGGAGCCGATTATAACTTTGAAGCGCAAGAAAAGCAAATAAAGATACGGTTGATGAGCCGGTTTACACTCTAAATGCACAAATAAAGACACGACCGAATGGCCGATTTACACTTTATGTTGATTTGAAGAAGGGGATACAAGGAAGAAGGTAGAGATAGAAAGATTACAAATAAGCCTACTCCTAGGAAAGCAGTAAATGCAGGTATGAAAAGTTAAGTTAACCTACTCCTAGATAAATGAAGAAGCTGGGGTGGTACCGGGCTTACGAGGTTGTCGGACCCCTTTTCATTCGTTAGTTCACTTATTTATACAGTTTTCAAACCAAGGTGCATAACCGCGAATTCAGAAATCGACGTAATCAAAGGAGAATTACTGGGAATTCCTCAACCATTTCCTTTTGAATCAATTATCCTTATTAGGATTGTGGTCATTTCCTGTCAAAGTTCATCCCCTGCTTGTCGAGCCAAAGCGTGATCTTCGGCGCTTCCCTAAACTGGACGTCGCTTGCCGCTTCTGTTACGAGATTCGCGCCTGAATCTCGCCTTCATTCTTTTCAAGATCTTTCCTTTTGTAGCTTTGAGCAGCTGAGAATTGACCTTGACTTCGCCTCTTCTGTCGCTTGATCGGGGCAGTCTGATATCTGTCTTTGGCCGACAGACGATCCTAAATGAGACGATAGTCTTTCTGTTGACTGCTTCTCTTGTTGGCTGACTCTCCTACCAGCAGGTACCTTCAGCCGATAGCGTTCGTCGCGCCTCTTGCCTTTTGCATGACTGAGATCGGTCCGGATCGAGATGCGGACCCTTCTTCGGCTGAGGTCTTCATCCGGTAGCATGCGCCTTGTACTATACCGCTACGCACCTAAGACCGGTCTAAAACAATGCATGGGTCTTTCCTTCTTCGGCTTGATCAATCGAAAGTTGATTTCGACTCCGCCTGCCTCGTCGACCGATCGGGGCGGTCAAATGTCTGATGGCAGCCGAAGTTAGTCCTGGACGAGGCATTGGTCCTCTTCGTCAGTTGCTTCTCCTATCGGCTGATACTCTTAGCTGATAGCCTATGTCGCGTACCGCATTCTTGTGCGACGACATGGATCGCGCGCTGTTCTGTTCCGTGACCGAGACCAGTCTCGATTGAAGCGCGAGTCTCTCTTTGCTGACTCAACCCCCGTCGACTGATATCTTTTGCCGATGATAAACGCCACGTGTTACTCTCTCAAGTGGCGAAAATTCTGGTCTAAACAAATAGAAGCATTACTCTATAAAATAATAGCAAGGACTAGACTAAAATGGAATGGTTTCAGAAGTTTAAAACGTCAAATGTCTAAATTAATAGAGAATCAAAGTAATTAAAACTTGGTGCAATTCACCCCCCTCAGGCAATTGTACATATCTTCTATGTATGCAGGGCAGCATGATGAGTTCTGTATACGTTGCATTTCAAACATGGACTGTGAAGAGAAAGGGGCCAGTGATTGTCTCCATGTTTAGTCCCACTCAAACTGTGGGTACAGCAGTCCTCTCAGCAATTGTCTTGGGGCAAGTCATCCAACCAGGAAGGTATGATTGTAAATCACATCTAAAACCAAGGTCAATAAAATTTTATTTTCCTGATGGTTTTATACGTTTTGATTGGGTGAGAATAATAAAGTAATAGTGTTGTCCACTATGGGAAGAGCTTATTTTCTCTTCAGTTTTCGAGTCTCATTCCAAACTGAAAAGTGATAACTTTTTTTCTCTCTTTTCTGTCTCTAACCAAATAAAGAGACCTACAAGTCAAAATGGAAAATATTAATCATAATGCTTTTTATCAATATCGACTAACTTTATGTTTTACTCCAAACAACCATATTGACTATTTTGGTATGTTCTGCTACAGTTTAGCAGGATTACTAGTTTTATTTTTCAGCTTTCATAGTTCTGTGGGCCTTCTTCCTATCGCAGAAGAAGCTTCAACAGTATCAACATCGCCAACTGAGAACATTGAAAAACCGCTTCTGACGGTAGTTTTCATCTCATAGTTACTCATTTCACTTGCTGTTAAGAAATATCATGTAAGTGGCTTTTCTTTTTTAAGGAACGATCAATTGACTTGCAATTTTGATTTTTGGAATTCCCTTTGCGGAAGCTTTTGTATTGTAACAGTCAATTAGTGAATGCAATGAAATAAGAGAGCCCCAAACATACATGCAAACTGCAGAGAATTGCAAGAGCAAGAAATGTACAATGTAGATATCTAAGAGCAGTTCTACACCAGTCTTAAGGGGCAAAGTGCTGAGAGAAATACTAGTATGATGAACTTTAATGCACAAGAAGCAACATTTTAGGTCAAACAAACCAAGTTGCTTCATCATCCAACTTATCCTGTTGCTAGAGTATTATGCCATCTAAAGGAGTGGAAGGAAAGCAGAAAAAGGTTCACTATCACAAGATATACACACACACGAAGAAAGCAAAAATAACAAAAAATCTAGCTGTTTCATAGAAGTACAGCAGATGCTATTCATTTGGAGAGCACTCGAATAAAAGTTTCTTATAGACATAATACAACTAGGAGCAAAAAAATGTTACTAGAAAGCAGGGATTTTTTTTGTGTACAATTTAACAGCTGGGATAGTTTGCCACTCTCATATGTAAGAATAGGCATCAAACTTGAGGATATTATTCAGATACTCAACAAGAGACACCAATTTGACTAAACCATCTAGATGTTATGCATTACAGGATACAAGCCTTCTCGTGTACAAAAAATGTGCCTACATAATTTTGAAACTGCCTACAAAGGAAATATTCATAAATCCAATAACTGTTGAAATCACCTATTCATAGTTCATCATAGACATGCGGAATTTCCGCACGAGGAAGTGCATTATCCCGGGTTCCAGCTGCCAATCTCTGGACATCTTGAATGACCTGTTCATTTGCTATTGAACCTGATCTAATAGCAGCCACAACTTTCCTTTGTAACGTCAACAAGCCGACCCTTTTCGAGACAACATACAACGCCACTGACAAGAATATGATAAACCCAATTACCAGAATGACCCTGTTATATTGAAATAACAGTTAATACATGTTGATTGCAAATGGGACCCATAAACTGAGCTTTGATTAAAATATCTTCTCACTGTAATAAATTGTCACCTGCATGCATAAACTAGCCTAATTAAAAATTGAAAGATGATGACCTGTCAATAACATCCTGACGCTGCATTGTGGAGAGCAAGCGGCGGGTACGCATCAGCAAAGAACGATGCCCTTTGTACTCGCTCTCAGCCTTCCTTAAGACACTTGTCGATTCCTCTGATAAATTTAAAGATATGCAAGATAAAAGTGCAGCAGTTGACTGTGGTTCAATAATTGTAAACTATAAAACTGAACATTGTCGCCAACTTACAAATGCATAAGAAATGAGTTGTCTTAACATAAATTGCAAAAGAAGATCTTAACAGGAGAGTTAAACATCACAAAGCTCAAGCCTATGAAGTTTGAAAGTTTAAATTATGCCCTAGCAATGACATATTATAAAGTCATGGAACTGTTTCTATCAAGGAATGCCTTCTTTCATACTTTTCTTCTTGATAGTCTATTTTGATGTGATGCTTCCCATCATAAACTCTGAAATACAGCAAATAGTTTGTTTCTAATTTTCCATGTTTTTATTCAATTAATACATACCAAATTACAAACAAGTAGCTCCTCTACCGTGCTAGGTCTCACAAAGTTAAATTTATCAACAGCTTGGATCTGTAATTACGAGATATGCAATAGTTCTACAAAGATAGAAGAACCGGAAATTCTAAGTTGAATAAAATATACTTGTAGGTGCGAGACACAATCATCCTCATCAATTGCATGGAGCATTACCAACAGATACTAATCAATTTGCATAATATTGTAAATTGTAATCAAATAGTACTCGCCACTAGGCACCAGACATTCTATTAGGAATCCTGAATAGCAAATTTGAGAAATTATTAAGTCATTTGGCAAAGGATGTTTGCTGAACTTCTCCAGGAAAACCTCATACATGATTGAAAGATATAGTCGTGGTGCTTCCAATGCCTTTTTCAAACCTACAAAAAACTTCCTCTCATTTTCTTCCAAGGAAACAGCACTTATCTGCTTCCGGATTTCATAGTCAACATATCAGACTATAAGATCTCCTTTATCCAAACTATGAGAAACCACGTCAAACTAATATTACTTTCATGGAAGCATGTGATTAGCAAGTAAATCTGCTAAGCCAAAGGAGTCATACCAAAGGTTGACAATGTGCTAGCACTTCTTTCCACCTCCTGCAAAAACATTTGAGATTAATACTAGCCTCAAGAAAGATTATAAAATTTCAAGGAGAGCTTGCAGAGCATATTTTACCTGAACCATCAGCTGACGAGTCCGGCGGAGGCTCTCAGTGATACTTTCTGCAGCAGAAGTCATCCCAGCGTTTGTCCTAACAATCATCAATTAAATGCTAATCACAACCTGTCACATGGCAACAATTAGCCGAAGAGAGCATTTTCTACCAAAACTAGCTAATATCGAACCAAGAATCTAATGATTTTTTGAGCGAATAAATCCTGAAAATCACCCTAAATGAAGCCCATGATGGAGATCATCAGGACTACCGAGCATTAAGAACCTCCTAACTTTGAAGGCTGACTTTGAATTTCCTCAATGAACCATTAAAATCATTTTATAGCTAACAGTCAGCATTAGAGCTGTTGCTATTGTTGAATATTTTTAGCATTCCGAGAATGGTTATTAACAATCGACATAAGCAAACCAACAGCCACGAGCAACGCGGATCATTCTGGTAGCAGAAACTATGACAAGCAAAAGGTTTTGTAAATTTTAAAGAGCAAGTAAATGACTGCTTTCACATGAATATCTAAATGTTGCAATTTTAAATAGAAAATTTCACTTGACAACTCAGCGTACTGTAAATTACGTCTGCGGATGGTAGACTCTTCCCCACCTCCTAAAAGAAGCTCTCTCTGTGAAAAAGGAGTTTGATACCAATAGTCAGAATGATCTAGATACATCAATAAAAGAATGAAATAAACAATTTCATTGGACTACACAATTAAACCACACAAAACATATCCCAGCATAAATTCAACAATAGTGAGCAAAATTGAGTAACCCAGACATACGATTAAGATGCACATGGACAAAATTATACTCCGAAATGTAGTAGTGGACATAAAATGACATCATGCATCTCAATACGCGGCGTCTTATGATTTCCAGGTTCAAGAAAAGAGAAACTCACCTCTTCTTGAGCAGCTTTCCTGATGTTCTGTTTCGCCTGCAGATTGGCATTCCTCAAGCTCATATGCAGCCTATAAACATCAACATAGGCAAAATGTGAGAGATAAATCCGTGAAAAAAAAAGTGAAAAAAATAGAAATGTTGGACCGGATTAAACAAACTTCGGCCAGATTATACTTACTAACCTGAACTTCACAAAATTAAAAGAAAAACTATATGAACTCTCAATCTGTTTCAATCAGCCAATCGTCCCCCAAATTTATCTTACGATTCAGGAAGAAATTATAACAGCAAAATCAGTGTCACGGACCATAATTAGCCCCAAAATCTCCAAAAAAAAAAAAAAAATTAGGGTTATTTTTTATAAAAAAAAAAATTCAAAATTCCAAAGATCAAGAGCGTAAACGAACAAAAATTCAGATCTTAAAAAAAATAATAATAAGGAAAATAAGAAAAAATAATTTGCAAGAGGAGCAAACATACTTATTGTACTGTTCCTTCCAGGACTCTAGAGTGGATTGGCCACGCTGCACCTCGTCTGGTGTGGGCAACTGCTGGGCGAGGAGATCGAGCTTGCACTGCATCGATCTGAGCGAGGCGAGCCCGTCCTGCGCCGAGGCATTCAACCGCGGGAGCGAGTTCGCCTCCTCCGTCCCCCTCCCGGATCTCCCGCAACCCTCGATCGCCTCAATCCGCTCTCGAATTTGCGCCGCGGTTTCACCCCATCCCCTCTTCAGGCCCTCCACAGCTAACGCGACCTCGTCCATGGCGATCTCTCCGGAGAGAAGACAACGACGATGATAGTGCGGAATCGCAGGAAGAGAGAAAGAGAAAAGAGGGCGACGTGGAAACGAAGCTGCATAAATACGGGCCTTTTTAATTGAACTATGTTGAATTATCGGACCCCAAATTAGGCCTGTTTTGAGCCTCCGGTCCAGTAAACTTAATATGACAAATTGTTATTAAAAACTTGGATCCCAACGTATAAGGATAACATATAGATTCATATTCTCATTCTGTACTTATTGGTGTAAAAACTTCTTGGTGCTGATTCTAGTTCAAGCACAGAAAATAAGCCGGAACAAAGCTTCAAAGCACTTCTTGGTGCTGATGATGGTTGTAGCTCAAAGAATCCAAAGAAAGCATCGAATTCGGAGCAACTTAAACAAATGGCAACATCTAATTTGTCAACTTGGAACTCAAAGCTCAAAGTCCCAAGAACAGATAAGCTCTCATAATCCTTTTGCAGCTCCGCATAGTTTTTGAAGTGTTTGTTTGTTGAATTTGAAATGAAATTGGATTATTTTAAAACAGATGTTAGTTTTATCCTTCATTTTCTGTACAACAGATTTTAGATTATTCCAAGTTGGAATATTTCAGATTCCTTCATTAGTATTTGTATTGTTCTAAATCACCCTTTACAGAGTTAAGATATAACAGCAGAGTTGCTTACAACATTAAGCAGAACAGGTAAATAAAAGCATAACAGGTAAATAACAGCAGAGTTGCTTACGTGCACTAAATTAAGCAGAAAAAGATGTAAGCCACAATGAAAAGTAAAACAAGTAAGAGAACAAACTCCATAGTGGTTATTGAAAATTATATACGTCCTCACAAGCATGAAAAAAAAGACTTAACAACACAAAACAGGGAAATGAACAATAAGAGAAGTGAAATTTCATTAGGAAATTCAAAAGGCAAACTTCAACTGCATTTATCACCATTAAGATCTGAAGGTTTAGGAGATAAAAAAATGAGTAAATAAACAAGCAATGTGTTAGAAAACCTCTTTTTATCTATTCAGTTAATCGATATTAAAAAGTTCCTCCAAAATGAGATACATACACTAAATTATTTCTAAATGACCACTACATGAAATAGAAACATTATACAATTTGAAGCACATAACGATTCACAATTTGACATGCATACCAAGCAAAAAAATTTCAAAACAAACATGTCATATAAAATCTGTGATCCTGATAAACTAACAGGAGAAAAGAATTACCAAAAAAACAGAAAAATAATAGAATGTTCTGAAACAGAATGACACATCATGTTCGGAAACAGAATGAGACATCAAACAAAATCTCAGATCAAACACCACATAGTTGACATCCTACTTCTATATTAGAAGAATGGCAGTTCATGCTACACTGCTTTATCAGGTTAAGCTATCACATACATAAGCAATATTGAGCAGTCAATACTCTTTTCAATTCCTTCTCTATCAGGAAGTTGATAGATCATTTTATGACAACCAATACAAAAGACACATCAAAAAATTTTTGCTCCTACAGCAAAAGATGGGGATAATAATGAAAGAGGAATACATAAAAAGCACTTAAATCACCTAAAACTTTAAGTAGCTCCAAGTTGTCAAAAAATGGAAAACTGCCCATGAAAGGAAAACTGCACATGAAAGGGCCTCCTCATGGTGAGACGGTCTAATCTAATCTGTCTTTCATCCATAACATACAACGCTCGAATCTTGAACCGACGTCGAGAAGCCTAATTAAGCAGGCAACTAACATGTGTTTGGAACAACTTATTCGGAAACAATAGTAGTTAGATGTTTGGTAAAAGAATTCTCAATCTTTTGCTCATGAAGAGAGGACAAAATGTGCTTCATGCTTAATAGAGCATCCAAACTCTCCTACAGAAACTCACTCCAGTAAAATATACTCAAAAATGCCTTTTGCAATGGCCTACATAGTGCAGGCCAACTTCACCTACGATGTAAGAGATGGTTACACACTATCTAGTTATGGTTAGGTCTCTGCAAGCAATAGTGTAGTGGGCTCACTGATCCATGCCAAAGCCTCAATTTCACCCTTCACAGATTAAAAAAAAGAAGAAGAAGAAAATCTACAAAGGAAAGAACATGAAATAGGACTGGTAAAAGCTAGGGGTGAAAGGACTTACTCAGCTTCTCCCACCAGCTGCTAAGCTTCTTTTATGAGGAATTCTCAGCTGGTGCAGCATGTGAGTGCTTTACTGTCTTTTACTTACTTCAAGGTGGAATCCATGTGTGAGCCCTCCATTCCTTAATAGTTGGTGTGGAAAATTTGAGATCCCTCCAGCTAATTTAATCCTTGATCAGAGGGCTGAAAATGGTCTTCCTCTTCACCCACTCTAAAACTCATTGCATGCACCTGGTCTATGCATCCATACACAACATGGCATTTACCATCCATCTTATCTTATATTTCAATATCTACCGTCCAGTATTTTCTACTCGAAAATTTGATTTCTATGGTTGGATTGTAAATAAGATTAGAAATGATTTTTTCTAAGATTATTTGGTACTTACGACGTCAAAACTGATTGTAGACCCTCTTGGTTCAATGGGATAGTGGGTTATTTTCTTCGCATCAACCATTTAATATATCGAATCTCTGTCTTTTACCTTTTTTTGTATCTATTTTATCAGCACTATTTTCATATAAGCGGGAATGTTAAGACTAATCTTGGATTATTTTCTATTAGATCAATTGAGGTAATAGATAGTGGTGCGTCGCGCTGATATAGATATATACCAGGTGTAGGCAGTAACTCTCTCTCTCTCTCTCTCTTAGCAATCAAAAACAGGAGGGTCAAAAAATGGCCCAGAAATGTTATCCATAAACTGATGGAAACAACCACACATAGCACTCTGATTGAAGTAAATAAGTTCAAACGTACCAAGCTTCTTTAGGAATCAAACAAAGTTGCAGTTCCACTATAATGAGCAAATAATCTCCTATGATAAAAAATATTACTACACTTGTAAACCTGAACAAATATGCAGATTGTTGGTGAAAAGAACAAAAAAAATTCCCCCAAAAATCACTGGGTCAAAGCTGCATTTGTAAAAACTGAAGACACGACCGCCCAAAAGAGAGAGAGAGAGAGAGAGTCAGCAATACATTTTGCAACATCAAAAGAGCATGAATATAACAATGTGATTCAAAATTTAGGAAAGCAATAAAATTCAAGACAACACGCCAATGGTTCATCTAAACAACTACACTATGATTAATTAGCAGAACTACTACCGGCATCAATAGTTGTTCCCTCAACATATGTTCTAACCCAAAAATGACTATCTTGTGGATTATCAAACAAGTCTTCCAGAAGCGAAACATGATAAGGTTCATCTTCCACATCTACCAAAATGTCGTCACCCATGTCGTACACATCTCTAGGCTTGAACTTTATGACAGTAGACCATCCAGGATTTAGTTCATCTTCCACATAAAATACTTGTTCAGCTTGGTTCGCAAAGATGAATGGTTCGTCCTCCAATTTCTCGCCCGTATGTATCAAGTGTGAAAAATTTACAAGAGTGAAGCCATACTCATCTCTTTTCAATCCTTTTCCATGAGTGGCATCAACCCACTCACACTTAAACAGCACAACTGAAAATTTTCCCCAATAATCGAGTTCAATAATCTCCAACACCTTTCCATAGTAAGTGATATCTCCAAAAATTGGATTGTTATCGCTAACCCGTCATAACTTGATGTTTTTGCCGTTAAAAAAACTCCACTATTTTGGGTTTCTTTGTCATAACGTTTTGGCCGGAATCTATAACCACGAATGTTAAACCCTCGAAATTTTTTTGCTACTTCATTAGGTCCACGAGCTAGCCATCTATTCTCTTCTTCGAGATGCTGAACATGTCCATCCCTCTCCAATCTCAAAACCTATAGTCATAAATAAAATAGTGAATATGTGTTATTTTCATTAAATTAGGTACTGAAATCGTAAACATTTTTATTTTTATTTCTAAATACTCGAATTCAAATTAGTTATATATTTTTATAAATTTATAATTCTTACATGTTCAGTAAACCATTCATGAAATCTTTCATTCTGCGCACGCTCTACTTCTCTCAAAGAGAGACGACGTGGTCGACTTTTTCTTCGAATCTCCGCAGCATGGTCTCTACAAATTTTCTAAATTTGTCAATTGAATCTTTTTGAAAAGTAAAATAGTAATGCATTATATTAGTTTAAGTTCTTGGCTTACCTAAGAAATGGCGAGACATCCGAACAATTGAAAAGTACATAGCGATGTGCCTGTACTTTTTCCAAATGATTAAGTATGTAATTAGTAGGCTTTCCTATCGGTCGCCCCACACGAGGGAATAAAATTGATTCCATCGCCAAATTTGAATGTTCTTCAACTTTCACCTTATCATCATTTCTCGTAGACCGATTGAATCTCGTCTCGAAACCTTCTATGTATCGAGAACAAAATGTCATGCATTCATCCGCTAAGTAAGCTTCTGCAATCGAGCCCTCTGGACGAGCCCTATTACGCACATAAGACTTTAAGGTGCCAAGATACAGTCGTACCGTTCAATAGGATACATCCATCGATACTGAACCGGTCCGGCAATCTTTTCTTCAGTAGCCAAATGAGTGACTAAATGCACCATAATAGTGAAAAATCCTGGAGGAAAAATCATCTCTAGATGGTACATTGTTAATCCAATTCGACTTTCAAGTTGCTCCAATTCATGTACGTGAAGAACTTTTGAACATAATTCTCTAAAATAACCACTTAGATCAAATAATGGTAGGGTTACATTCATTGGAAGAAGTCCTCGTAATGCAACAGGCAGAAGTTGTTGCATCAATATATGACAATCATGACTTTTGAGCCCAAAAATTTTACATTGTGCAGAATTTACACATCTTGAGATGTTTCCTGCATACCCATCAGGAACTTTGATGTTGCGGAGCAAATTGCAAAATACTTGCTTCTCATTTCGAGACATTGTGTAACAGGCAGATGGCAAATATAGCTTGTTTGGACCTATCGGTTGAGGATGAAGGTCTTCTCTAATTTTCAGTTCTTGCAAATCAAGACGAGTATTCAAATTATCCTTCGACTTGCGTTCTATATTTAACAATGTACCATAGACATTTTCAGTCACATTCTTCTCTACATGCATGACATCAATATTATGTCTCAAAAGGTTAGATTCCCAATAAGGCAATGTGAAAAATATACTCTTCTTCTTCCATGTTGGTGAATTATCAAAATCAGTCATCTTCTCTAGTTGACGCAAAATCATAGTCCCAGTAGGTGTCGCGGGTGCATCACCAAATTCTTCGATACCATCAAAAGAGTCCTTATTATAACGAAATTTGTGATTTGGTTCTAGAAAACGACGATGGCCCATGAAGCAATATTTATGGCCATATCTTAACCGTCTGGAGAAAGTATCTACGTTACAACAAGGGCAAGCGAACGCTCCATGTACATTCCACCCCGACAAATTTCCGTATGCAGGAAAATCATTAATTGTCCACAAAAGTGCTGCCCTAAGTCGAAAAGTTTCATCACAAGAGGAGTCATAAGTGTCTATTCCAACCTCCCACAACTCCATCAATTCTTCAATAAGAGGTTGCAAGTAGACATCAATATGATTTCCAGGCGCACTTGGTCCAGGAATAAGTAAAGAAAGCATAAAGGATGTTGCTTTCATGCACATCCAAGGAGGCAAGTTATACGGTACTAGAACAACAGGCCAACAACTGTAACTTGAACTAAACTTCCCAAATGGATTAAAACCATCGGTAGCTAATCCAAGCCGAACATTACGTGAGCCAGAGGAGAACTCAAGGTGATTGGAATCAAAACTTTTTCAAGCTTGAGAGTCCCAGGATGCCTCAACGCGCCATCCTTCATGCGGTTTGTTTCGTGCCATCTCATCAAAGTTGATGTATGCTTCGACATATATAACCTTTTAAGTCTAGGTTTCAAAGAAAAGTAACGCAAGACTTTAGCTGGAGTACCCCTTTTTTTTTTCTTCTTATTTGAAGAAGCTCGATCGCTAAACTTCTTCCACCTTGAGGCTCCACAAATGGAGCGAGTGTCATCATTGGCCTTATCTTTCCAATACAGTTGACAGTTATTCAGGCAAGAATGAATATTTTCATATCCGAGGCCCAGTTTCTTAATAATCTTCTTTACCTCGTTAAAGGATTTGGGTAAACTTTTACCATTAGGTATTGCAAGTTGTAAAATCTCAAGCAAATCGGTAAAGGATTTGTTGCTCCATTTGTTTGTACTCTTCGTGTAAAATAAAAGGACGAGAAATGAAAGTTTTGTCAATTCACACCCTAGCCACAACTCTTGATCTGCATCTTTAAGCAAGTTAAAAAAAATCCCAGCTTCCACATTTAGACTGTGTGTTGGTGTATCTATAGAATCCGATGGACAAGGCATCGAATCATCTTCTCCACATCCGAATGCATCAGTTAATAGCTTATGCGTATCCACATGCATGCTATAATTATCTTCTGCGTGATGTCTAGAATAGGATGTGCTTTGCACTATTGGCTCACCATGAAAAGTCCATTGTCGATAACCACGAAGCATTCCATTGCACACTAAATGTTCGTAAACATCTTCACGACTCAGCTTACTTCTATTGACACACTTCACACAAGGGCATCAAATTTTGCTATCAGAAATTGGGTTTCTGAATGCAAAATCAAGAAAACCACCAACACCCTCCAAGTATTGTCTACTTCCCCTTGGCCAATCCAACCATCCTTTAATAATTTTCAAATCCATAAATAACTGCACAATATCTTGAGAACAGCAAAAAAAAAAAAAAAAAAAAAAAAACAGTTAAGATTAAAGAAAAAAACAAAGTAAAGAAAAAAGACAACATTATAACTAAAGGCCAACAACAGGTGAGTCAGTTACTTTTGTTTTCTCGTAAGCAGTCAAATACAAAATCTAAACTCACTGTTGAACAATTGCCCCAATTATTATAGACATTAAAACCTATATATAATGCATGACATCATTTGTAGGGTTGGTTTTACATAGAATCTCTTTGTAGTAATTGAGTGTAATGCAATTGTTACTTGTTTTATTTTTAGGTCCTTAATTAACTAGCTAGTCCCTAAGTCAACAAAATTATCTATAAGGTGACAGTTTCTTCCCAACTAAATCAAACCCCTGGCTACTCAATACAAGGATATGTTACTTTAATTTGGACTTTGGATTTAGTTGAATTAGATAATAATTATATCATATTAAATAAGCTCTGACCAGTCATAAGAAACTATGCTAATATAAATCCATTGAGAATCAAATACTGCACAAGCTTTCAAAAACTGATAAAGATGCAGCTCCCCATCATGGTTTTGTACTCAAGCAAATTCCATACTCCAACTTTTATAAAACACTCACAATTTAACACCAGTATGCCAGTCAACTAACAGAGTGTAAGTACTTGTTTACCCTTACCAAAGCAATTCATTAATCCTTCCTGTGCCCATTAGCAGTTATATCCAGTAGATTGCACAACAAATTTATTTGACTTACTTTCCATATGTCATTCAAATTTACTTAGGCAGATCTTCCAATAACTCTCTAATCAATTAGAGTGTTTCTTGTGCTTACATTATCTTGTATCTTTTAGTCTTCTAGACCAAAATACTAGGATTGTCTGATGTTATCAATAATTTAATCTTCTAGAGTCTTGTATTAAAAATTAACAGCCTTACTTTATGCATCCTTTGTCTGATAGAACTTCTCAGTGAGATTGTAAACTAAACTAGCTGTGCATTGGCAGGTTAAAATCTTCTTCAAATGTTCAGATAAAAAAAACAACCTCAAAAGTGGAAAATTAATGTCCAATGTTAGAAATATACTAGCAACACAGACACCTTCAAGAAGCCTAAAAAGAAATATCATAAGCAATTCACAACTCACAGTTCACGATACTAGTTGACAATTTTGGTGAAGAAGAAGAAGAAGAAGAAGAAGAAATCTCCAATAGAAGATTGTACTTCCTCCAAGCAATGGGATCAAAGGCTTATAGGTACCCATTAACAAGCACAAACCAGTCACAACTTCAATAATGCCAATATTAGCTACACATTGTGATAAGTAAACTACTTAACCTGCAGAAAAATACATGAACATACAAGAGTATATACCAAATTAAAATAGGAAAGTGTTTCCAACTTCAAAATAAAAAAATAAAAAAAAATCATTAGAAAACAAATATCATAATCACATATGAAGTCAGATATCTTTTATTCTTAGCTACATAATATTTGAGAAATCAATTCATGAAAGAGTTTCCACTTCAAAGTGAGCTGATAGCTTGAAAACAGTACATTGATTCACAACCTATGAACTCCAATTAATTAATTTCATCATTAATTTACCAAAAATAGTAACACCAACAAGAAAGAAATGACCTTTTACATCAAAATAACAAACTTTAAAGGCACGTTTGGTTCAAAATAGGAATCGAAATCAGAAATGAATAGGAATGGACCAAAATCAAAAATAAAATGACGAGAACTACTAATTTGTTTGGTTCATAATAGAAATCACCACAGTTTTCATGAGTTTCTATAATTTAGGTAAATTGACATTGAATAAATATCATCCAAATAAAATTTCAGGGCAACTTCTTGTGTAGCAGTTTTCAACAAGGCCCCAGGTTGCGACTCTTGTGGGCTGCTTTCCAACAACTACAATAAGAGGCGAGCATTCTTTTCTATGTTTGTAGTGCTGGATTGTTTTTAGTTATTTTAAATTTTCTCAGGTTTCTTCATGTAATGTAGCCAAAAAAGTAACTTTGGAATGGCTGTGTGTTATTTTCTGACTAGTAGGTAAGTGCTGGCTCCGTAGGTTCTATTGCTCTTTGCTGTTGCCTTCTTCATTGTAGAGTTCCTTCTTATCCTGTTTATTTTTCACATTTTAGTTGTCTTTCATAGCTGCAACCCATTCTGAGAATTGAGGAATTATCTATTTCTTCCACTAGTAGTTGGTCGCTATTTGTACAATAGTGTCTTTTCAAACAAATATAGTGTTGCCTATGGAATCTTATTCAAATTACTGTAGATTGTGGAACGCCCACTTTCTATTAGTTTATGGACATCTTAGAAGGTTCTGTTAATTTTGGTGTACTCCCTTTCTTTAAGAACCTGTTTCCAATGAGTAGTTACGGTTGAGTTTGGTAATGAAAATCGTGTTTAAGTTGGTCACTTGGTCAATAGAATTCAGTCCAACCACCACCAAAAAACCCACAAAAGGACGAATTTTAGAAGGTAATTTGATTTAGTCTATACTTATCTTTCTCTAGAATGGCTCGGTGTTTGCTTCTTGTGCAAAATATATTATGATGATGTGTCTACTCTGAAGATGCTACGACTAACTGTAGATCATTAATATCTCACAAGCTGGAAGGGATAATTGGATGGTAATTGTCACAGATGTTATAAAGGGGTCTATTGAGGCAATATACAGAAAATGGCTTGAAGAGGAGCTAAGGCTGAAAATTGGAGGGCCCAATACAGTATAGCAAAATTCCAGAATGTTCATTTTCTTTTCCTTGGTTGCTTTATTTTGTATTGAGAAGTGCATTTCTGTTTTAGAAGTTACTTACTAGCACCATTGGGAAGCTAAAAGGAGATGATAGAATCTTACAGAACTTTAATAGATCAGGGAAGGGTGAACTATATTCAGACTTATTGTTCTTCCTCAGATTTGGGTCTCTCAGGTATGTTCATTTTTTTTTTTTTTTTAGAGAGAAAGATAGCTAGAATCTAAATTTGAGAATTCATGTATCAATCATCAAGTCATTGGTCAACCGCGTTAGATATAAATGTGACTGTAAATGACATGAAGTTAAGATTAATTTTGTATGTATTTGCCAGATATATAATCTCTGTCTCTCTCTCTCTCTCTCTCTCTCTCTCTCTCTCTCTCTCTCTCCTCTCTCTCTCTCTCTCTCTCTCTCTCTCTCTCTCTCCCCAAACTCCTTTTAGCTGCTTAATCTTCCCCCTCAGCCGCTCAACACTCACAATTCTTGTGAGCTCCATCATTTCCCCAGTCGAAGGCTTAGCTACGCATCATCCTTGCCCACGAGCGAGGATCAGGCTATTACATTTTCTAAGCAATTAAATGTGAATTAATCTAGGATATACAAATAAAGAAACAAATATATTGTAGATTTTTTAACTCATTTTTTGATTTCTCAGTTGGCTCGTTGGCCATTAGTAATACTATTCTTTTTGCTATTGTTGTTGAAAATGCTTTTTTCTCCTATTAATATTGCTACCATCCATCATTCTGTTGCTGAAAATGCTAAATTTAAAAATGTTTATATCTAAAACCTAAAACCTAAAACCTAAACCATAGATTAGATACTTCTTTATACTACTACTGCTTTTTTTTACTGTTGTAATTTAATTAATTATTTTACTATAAAAATTTTCCGCATCGCCCGTGTTCTAAACTAGTGTATATTTATTTACCTAGTTAATTAGCAACTACAGAAAAAAAAAAGAATACTATGGCCCAAAGAATCTAATAGGCTAGAATTTTTAGGGTTTGGGGATCGAACGGTCCCCGTACTACTTACAATCTGGGAGGCGTGACAAAGGCACGGGTGGCGACGGGGCGGGGCTGGCGTCAGATGGAGCCTCCCCTCGGCAGTGGTGGCGGCGGCGTAGAGGTCGCAACGGTGGAGGCGTAGGCGGCGGAGATCGGCATCGCAATCGAAGGGGAAGGGGATCGCGAAGGTCGACGAACGATCCCTCCCAATGCGGCGATCGTGTGCGTGATCGAGAGGATCGCGTGCGAGATCGGAAACCCTTTTGGGTCGAAGGAGTTGGAGGAGACGGAGTGGGAGAGAGTGTAACGGGGTGGCGTGGTGTGTGGTAGAGGGTTTGGGTAATTGAGTCTATGCGTGGGGGTGGGAGAGGAAGAGAGAGATATAATTATGGCTATTATTTCGGGCCGGCCCACAAAGAGGGAGAATGAATACCTAATTCAAAAAGTCGCTAAATAAATATCGCCTTTCAACTAATTTTCTATAGTGCGACTCAATCCACATATATGGCTCAATTTAATTTTGAATTTCGAATTGGTCTATTCTAAAGTAAATCTTTCAAAATCTTCTCTTACAAACATTTTTCTCTTCTCTCCCTTCATCGCTATCCTCTCTCTTAACCAAAATTCTCTTATATTTATTCTATTTTTTATTTTAATAATAAATCAAATATTTTTATATGATCTATTATTTTATTTTTCATTCGAATACAATTCAATTCTATTTCTCATTTTTATTTCAATCATAAATCAATAATGTCCTAATTATATTATATTAAAGGCCATGTTATTTGGTCATTTAAAAGCCACGTTGCATTGACTACACTTGCCAATTTATTTTTTATTATTATTATATTTTTTTATATATAACATAGAAATTCAAAAAAATATAGATCAATTCTAGAATGGAAGAGGGTAGAATTTCAATTATTTTTATCTTATAGATTTATCATTTTTTTTTTTTTACACTAGTCCTGAGAAGTTTATTTATAAAAATAATAACGAGCACATAATACAACTAATTGCTACTACAAGTGACTCGCCTATTATGCGGGGGCTTCATTCTGGGCTTGAAATTCACCCATATTATCTGTGATACACTTAGGACTTGAGAAAGTAGACTTCGGCTGGGGTAGGGCGGTGTTCGCAAGTCCCGCTACAGGGTAGCCAGGGCCGATAGACACTACAACAAAATTAGATTATAGGGACATATTTTGGTGACACTTTTGTGTAAGTGTCCTATCTGTATTCCATCTATATCCAAAATTAGATTATATAGATATTTTTTTGGGATACATTATAATAATGTGTCGCTATACACTCTAACGACTGCACATATATCGACACTAATAATAAATGTCGGTATTTTTTCTAACAACACTTTTTATAACTTTTAGAAATACTTCAAAGTGCCGCTATAGCATAATTTTGTTGTAGTGGAATGATTATGGTTGTTGATCCTTAGACTACAATATGTGAGATTATTGTGGTTGTTGATTCTTAGCCTATCTATGTGAGAATGAGTATTATCGATGATTTCTAATCTAGCTCATATGAGAATAATTATTGTTGATAAACCTTAACCTATTCCATGTGAGAACAAATGCATACTTGCATGGAAATCTAGATAGGCCACTTTCATTTTGCTACACTATCATGTTGGAATTGACTTAGGAGGAAACTTACTATTTCATTTCTAATCTCCTTGCATGTCACATATATGTAACTTGGGGTTATGAGTATGGGTTTGGGGATAGTGTAGTTGAGATTATCGAGTCGGGGTGGGATATCACCGGATTGTTGACTCGTGGATGTTTTGGCAACCGCAGATATTGGGCGGTTGAACGGTTGTTGATTTTGCATCAGGTTGGGGCCGAGATTTCATTAGTGGATAGAGTTCTCAACGTTTAGCATAGTTATGATTTTCGCCTGCTTTATTGATACACGCGACATGGTTACTTCCCTAGTGCGGGTAGCTTCCCTCGAGTGCCACTCCGGAGTAGACGGGACCGGGTTTATACAGGTCCGAGACCGGGTTTTATACAGGTCTATGATATTAATACTTGGGTTCGATTCCGTCTCGGCGATACACGATAGTTAGTGTGACCGATGGTGTTGACAGTGCAGGCAGGATCGGATTTGATACAGGTCCACTAGATTGGGTTTATCTCGGCAGTTATCGTTTACTGATGCATGCATATACAGTTATCATTTATTATAGCATTAGAGCCATATTAGTGGTAGTTTCTTTTACTAACAGTTTACTTTCAGCTTTACCACCTTATTTCTTTCCTTGCATGCTGTAGACTCGGTGGATACGTCGCAGTTTGAAGATTACCCACTGAGAACTACTGGTTTTATTAGTAGTTCTCACATCCGTTGCTGCTCTTCCCTATTTTCTTCCCTTTGTTTTATAGAGTCTTATGCGGCAGTTGTTGGTCCGTCGACATCCGATCGAGGTAAGGGGATCACCGAGTAGATAGATCTCCTACCAGAATGAGAAAGACTGAGATAGTCATTTTATTGTACCATTTATTTAGACTGTTGTACTTTTATTATTTTGGTCTGATTTTAGTCAGCTGCACTACACCAAAATAGACTTTAGTGGCACTTTTGGGGTGGCTTTTATAAAAAAATTGTATTGATATGAGATAATTATTTTGGCTAACTAAATCATCATTTTATTATTATTTCATTAAAATTTTCTTTTTGCTAGTACTTTTTTCTGTTGGGATAAAAATTTATTTGCCGGCACTTTTTTTATTTGCCAGTACTTCTTTTTGTCGGAATATTTAAATAGAAATTATAATTTTAAAATTATTACCGGCATTAACAAGTTACCTTAATAAAATTGACTTTTAGTGGCACTTTTGGGATGACTTTTATAAAAAAAAAACCAGCAAAAATTATCTTTTAGTGTCATTTTTCATAAATGCCCTTAATAAAATTTATATTTATATTTTTTATTTTTAATTCGTATGATTATTTTAAAATTCAAACCCCCTCTAATTAATTCGAAGCAATATCTCAGAAAAAAAACATCCCAAACCCTTTAATTTGCCCAAATCCAAACCCCCCTCCTAATTCCTAATTCCTACATCTTCTCAAAAACCCACAAAAATCCATATTATTCCAAACCCTTTTTCCAAATCCCAAATCCCAACCCTAACTCCTTTGCTCCCGAGCTTTCCTGCTTCTCAGCCCATCTCGGCGACGGCGACGGGGAATGGTGTCACGCCCCGAGTTCGAAAAAACAACCTCTTAAATTTTTTTTTTTTTCTAAATCAGAGTTTGAAAACAGCCAGGGCGCGACAGACCGCCACATATATAGAAAGCCCAAGGCCAATGGTGACCCCTCCCCCAACCCACTCGAAAGCAAGGTGGGTTTTCTTGCCTTTTCCGGCGAGATGGTGCGGCGGCCGGCGGCGTTCGGTTTGGGGATCGCAGAGAAGAATGAGGGGAGGTTGCTGGGTGGTGCGGCTAGGGCATAGGCTTCAGGGTATAGGGTTTAGAGGAGATCTAACCCTAAATGCATCTATATATATAGTAAGTGTACAATTGCGACTTATACCCTCAACTCCTGATATTAAGAGCTGGGTCCTTTACAGCATGTTCATTTCACACAAAAGTCCCTCTCCAATGAGTTGCACGGTCTTCGAGGCACGAACTATAGGGTTTTCGCGCAATTTATCACATTTTCTGCCTTATTTCATGCTTTTCGAGGTGTTCTGGTCGTCGAAACGAAATGGACTTCGCCACGACGTCCGGCTCGACGAAACCTATCAGATAGCGATTTTGGTTCGCTAAAATTTAGCTCCATAATTTTTAAATTCCATCTTATACTGTAATTTATACAGTTCGGCACGCTTTACGATGCTTTAGGCTCATCAGATGCAAATTTCGTCAGCGCCATTGCGTTCAGAACGACGAAACTGATCAAATCGACTACCTGGATCACTATGTTTTCGGCTTCCAGACAGTGAATTGGTCAGCGTCGCATTCGTCGGGTCCCGAAAATTGGGGTTACTGTTCATCTACAGTAACTTCACTTAAGTGACCTGTGCGTAGACACTGTTGCATTGGTCGGGCTATTTGATCGTTTCTTCGTTAAATTCTGGAAGATCCGACTGTCAGATCAAAAAGTGCTGAATATGAATCTCGCTCAGTTTGACGAGACGATCGCAACGGTCAATTCGGATTTCCAAGATCAGGTCCGGATTGACAAATAGCCATTTTGCCTAGTAAATAGTGCAACTTGCACACTGGCGCTTGACCAAATAGGTCAACAAGGGTCTTTTGAATTCAAAACTAGATCAGAATTCACTTTTTAACCTATTTATTAAAAATAAGATATTTCGAGTTTCTACATCACTTACAACTTAAAAGAAGTTTCGTCCCTGAAACTTACAACTTAAAAAAAAATTATTATTCCCGGAGCTAACAACTAGAGTCATACCCTAGGGAATGCTCATATAGTTTATTCGAGGGCTACGAAATCAGTCGCAAGGTGTCGACAACTCTAAGGCTACTAATTTAGACCCAATCTGATACTCCCCATTACAGGGCAGAGTATTTCCTCAGTTCTTTCGACAGTCCGTTGTCTGCAGCCAACGTGCTTACCAAAAGAACAGCGAAATACCATAGATCTGTCGCCAACAACTAGTTGGGGACGCAACTCCTATCAGAAGGTATATCACATACCTCCCAACACAATCTCAGTGCTAAAAACATAACCTTTATCAAGGATCACTACCACCTCGTGGTTATAAATATCACCATGACTAACTCATAAGAGAGTCCACGTCGGTCCACACAATCTGTGCAAAAGGTGGGGCCAATTTGAATCCATCCCCAAACAGGGTTACCATCGGGCCCATAGGCTACTGAATTATGACACGGGGACACTGAAGGATCAACAACTTGTTCAACTTCTAAGCAAACTGTGAGGCTAGTGCAATACTAGCAGTCATCTACTGCTGTGCCATGAGCTGGACGATTACGACAAGAACAGTGATTTAACATTTAACCACTGTAACTGATCCGAGCACTCTGCTCCACTGAAACATCAAGCCCACAGCCGAACCATGACCGCGGCTAACCCTGCACTAACAACGATCCCAAAAACCAGAGTGCGTACGACTAAAAACCAAAACAACGAGACTCAACTGTGTGAAACCCACCTGAGCTCCAACCACTATGCCAATACCCTGCGCTCTCTCGTGAACACAAGTCCATCCTAGGTTCGTTCCAAACCAAACCTAGCATCGTCTTCCTATTTCTCTGATACCATTTAATCTGTCACGCCCCGAGTTCGAAAAAAAACAGCCTCTTAAATTATTTTTTTTTTTTTTTCTAAATCAGAGTTTGAAAACCGCCAGGGCACGACAGACCGCCACATATATAGAAAATTCTCAATTCCCTCCATGGAATTGAGCCTTCCTCTATACATGCACGGCTAGGGCCTTTTCAACAACATCAGAGTAACTAAATTACGTAAAACTAAACAATTAAATTACAACTCTTTTACATATTTTGCGGAATAATTAAGGTAGCGACTGCCATGGGTCGATTGGCTAACACGGAACCTCACCAACACGTCCCGACATCCCAACAC